>VDFB02000002.1:196290488-196462576 GCA_007258455.2 Sequoia sempervirens | reverse complement strand
ACCTAAGAAGGGAGATAAGTGGAGGATGTGTACTGATTCTAGGGCCATAAATAGGATAACCATTAGATATAGGTTTCCTATTCCTAGGATAAAAGATCTAATGGATTGTTTAGGGGTTGCTAAGTACTACTCCAAAATTGATTTGAAAAGTGGCTATTATCAGATTAGGATGGAGGGAGATGAATGGAAGTCAACATTCAAAACCACAAAAGGGTTATATGAATGGTTAGTGATGCCATTTGGGCTTACAAATGCACCTAGTACTTTTATGAGGGTGATGAATGAGGTCTTGAGGGACTTTATAGGAGTCTTTGTGGTTGTCTACCTAGATGATATCCTCATCTTTAGCAAAACAAAAGAAGAACATATGAAGCACCTAGAACTTGTGTTGAAGAAACTTCAAGAGGAGAAACTTACCATCAATCTTGAGAAGAGTGAGTTCATGAAGCAAGAGTTAGTCTACCTAGGATTTGTGGTATCTCAAGGGAACTTGAAGATGGATAAAAGCAAGGTTGAAGCCATTATTAGTTGGCCTACTCCCAAGACAGGGAAAAAAGTTAGGAGTTTCCATGGATTGGCACAATTCTATAGGAAGTTTGTGAGAAGGTTTAGTTAAATTTGTGCACCGTTTCTTGACACCATTAAAGGAGGACTAAAAAAAAATTTTGTGTGGACCAAAGAAGCCAATGAAGGGTTTGAAATATTGAAGAGGGAGATAGCTACCCAACCTATCCTAGTTTTACCAAGTTTTGACAAGCCATTCATAGTGGAATGTGATGCAAGTAACATAGCAGTTGGGGCTGTTCTAAGCCAAGAAGACAGGCCAGTGGCATTCTTTAGTGAAAGGTTGAATGAAGCAAAGTCTAGGTACTCATCCTATGACTTAGAGATATATGCTTTGGTGCAGGCTGTTAAGAAGTGGAGGCACTACCTATTGCCAAAGGAATTTGTGGTATACACTGACAATCAGGCCTTAAGCTACATAAATACTCAAGAGAAGCTCAGTTTGAGGCACATCAAGTGGATGGACTTTTTGCAGTCATACAACTTTACCATCAAGCATAAGAAGGGGGTTAACAACAATGTTGTTGATGCTCTTAGTAGGAGGTTGCTTACTGTCCAAGAGATACAATTACAAAGCACAGGGGTTGAAGGATTCAAAGATCTATATGAAGGAGATTCTGATTTCTCAAAAATATACAAGGTATGTACTGATTTTGAGAACCATTTTCACAGTGAATATGTTGATTACACCTTGCAAAATGACTTATTGTTTAGGGGGAAGCAATTGTGTATTCCTATAGGTTCTATGAGGGAGAATCTAATCCAAGAAAAGCATAATGGCAGTATGAGTGATCACTTTGGTTTGAACAAGACACTAGACTTAGTGGAGAGGTTCTATTGGTGGCCTAAAATGCAAAGAGATGTAAGAAGATATGTTGAACAATGTGGAGTATGTCAAAAGGAAAAGGGGGCATCAAGCAATGCAGGTCTTTACCATCCATTACCCATTCCAAATAGACCATGGGAATGCATAAGCAATTACTTCATAGTAGGTCTACCTAGGACACCAACTGGTTTGGACAGTGTGTTTGTTGTAGTGGATAGATTCAGCATGATGAGCCATTTCATACCATGCAAGACAACACATGATGCAAGTCAGATTGCACACCTATTCTTCAAGGAAGTAGTGAGGATACATGGGTTTCCAAGGAGCATAGTTGCAGAAAGAGATGTGAAGTTTATGGGGCATTTTTGGAAAACTCTTTGGAAGAGGCTAGGAACCATCTTGTCTCATAGCTCAGCATATCATCCACAAATAGATGGACAGACAGAGGTGATCAATAGGGTACTTGGGAACTTGTTAAGATGCTTAACTAAGGAGTTTGGACAAGGATGGGAGCAAGTGATTCCACAAGCAGAATTTGCTTATAATGATAGCACAAATAGGACTACGGGTAAGAGTCCATTTGAGATATTCTATGGTTTACATCCAAGGGGTGTACTTGAGATTAGAGATCTAAAATGATATGAAGGGATCAATGGACATGCTGATGATTTTGCTCAGTCAATGAGAGAGGTTCATGAGCAGGTCAAGAAGAAATTGATAGAGTCTAATCAAAAGTTGAAGGCTAAGAGAGATGAAGGGAGAAGAGAATTACAATTTGAGATAGGTGATTTGGTGATGGTATAATTGAACAAGGAAAGGTTACAGAAAGGCATACCAAGCAAGTTGCAGATGAAGTGGATAGGGCCATGTAAGGTGTTGGCTAAGTATGGATCAAATGCTTACAAGGTGGAGTTACCCAAGGAGATGGCTATTTCTCCTATGTTCAATGTGAAAGACTTGGTGAAGTATAAAGGACCAAAAATGGATGAAGAACAGTACAAATGTTGAGATAAACAAGGATGTGGAAGCACTCAAGGTACCTAATCAGATCAGACCACAAGTGGACAGGATTTTAGACTCAAGGGAGAAGAAGACTAGGCACAAGACATACAAGGATCACCTAGTGAAGTGGAAACATCAACCAGAGTCAGAGGCTACTTGATTAGCAGAAGGTGAATTTGAGAAGCATGGAGTTAGTGAGGAGCTCTTGACACCATAGGTTCCTTAACTTATTTTCTATAGGGGGAGAATGGTGCAGGAGCACCTTAAGGTCTTTTGGAAGATCTTAGTGATTTTTGGCTTGTAGGTGGTTCTAGCCAACCACCAAGGGAATAAGGACTATGTTATAAAGTCCCAAGTGTGTTTTTGATGTGTGTGTTATGGAAAACTTAGGTTTTTTTAGATCTTTGACTTTTGGAAAAGTCTTAGTGTAGAGATTAGGAAAAACTAGACAATGTTGTCTTAGGAATTTGGCCTAAATTTTTTTAAAAAAGACATTAATGGTGACCTAAGCCTGACCTACGGGTCCTAGCATGTGGGGGAAAGGTATATAAGGTCATCCAAACCATAATACCTGGGTTGGAAGTTCATTTTCATGAATTGAGACTTGGAGAGCATATTGTGTGATTGGAATTCAACAACTTTTGAGTGAATATTTGTGTTTGAGCCTTCATCCAATCAATGATGGATTGAAAGGTCTTTTCTGATGGTTTGAGGCTTTCCATTGTGTCACTTATTTACTGTGTGAGGCATTAGATTAGCCAATTAGTTCAATTGTTTTTTGTTTTGCAAGTTTTTGGAGTTTTGGCCTTATAGCCGGTTTAGGCCAGTTTTTGGAAATCATGATCCCCATTTGAATTCCTGTGGAAAGGCTACCATGGCCACTTGGAATCAAGTAGGGGAATGTTTTTAAATTTTAAATAGTGTGTTTGGAGTCTTGGTTTGTAGGGGAAGAGTTGAATTCATCAAACACTAGGCGAGTGCAAGTGCATTCTGGCTAGTGGCTTGGAGAGGACAACAGTAAATAAAACTGATAAACGGATTGGTTTGTGCCAATCAAGAGAATGAGAGTGTGGGAACATGTAGTCCAGACAATTTTGTGCAAGGAGGAGAGTTGAGGAGGTCATTGAAGCCCTCAAAGTTGGAAAAAGGAGCCAAAACCCTAGAAACCCTTGAAATTAGGGGGTATGAGGATAGTCCTATGTACGGACACTTGAAAAACCTTACACCTAGTAAATATTGAAGCCTAGGGTATTAATAGGAGGAATATCCAAAAATATTTGGGGGTTGTTAAGGCCATTTTTGAGAAAATCCAAGAAAATGGGTTCTAGGAGGCCTAAAAGGGGCAAAAAGGCTACAAGGCCTAGAAATTAGAAATTCTTGAAAGCAAGGGGAAAAAGGTGAAAATATCCAATGAAATGGATCAGTGAGGAGTAAAAAAACCTAAAGAACAACAAGACCACCTTACCCTAGCCCTGGAGTGGTTAGGACACACTTGGGTCAGTGTGGATCTCAAGGAAGCCCAGTGGTGGAATGGGAGTGTTGGTGAAGATTTTGAAATTGGTGGAGAGACCTATAAGGTGTTAGGGGTTTAGGAGAAATACCTGACTAGGGTAGAGTGGAATACCCTAAGTAGACCAAATAATAGGTCTTGGGAAGAGCAAGAGTTCTCTTGAGGTATAGGGCTCCCCATCACACTCTCTCCCTCCCTATCTCCCACTCTCCCACTCTCTCCCACTCTCTCCCTCTCTCCCACACCCTCTCCCACCCTCTCTCACTCTCTCCAACTCTCTCCCTCTCTATCTCCCACTCTCCACACTCACTCTCACTCTCTCCCACTCTCTTCCTCCCTCCTCCTCCTCCCTCTCCACCCCTCCCACTCTCCCACCCTCTCCCCCTCTCCACCTCCCCCTCCACTCCTCCCACTCTACTCCCTCTCACATCCCTCCCACTCTCCCCATCCTCCCTCTCCTCCTCTCCCACCTCCCACACTCTCTCCACTCTCCCACACTCTCTCCCTCCCTCTCCCACTCCACTCTCAAAATTTCTCCTCCCTATCTCCCACTCTCTCCCCATACTCTCCCTCTCTCCCTCCTCCCCACCACGCTCTCTCCCACTCTTCCCATCTCTCCCCTCCTTCTCTCTCCCACTCTCTACACCCTCTCCCACCCTCTCCTGCTCTCACGGCCTCTCTCCCACCCTCTCACCCACTCTCCCACACTCTCTCCCACTCTCTTCCTCTGTCCTGTTGGAACTGTAAAAATCTGATGATTTTTACATATCTTTCATCCCCCGAGTCTCCATTTGAGTCCTACCTGAGGCACATTTTCCTAATTTTATGATATTTTACCCATATTTTGGTCGTGTGACCCCATAGAATCCATCGAGTCATGCATTTTTCATGTTGTGGTCCATATCAGCATAGGTCTATCTAGGTCTCCCCGACCCATGTTGCCTGTGTGTTAACATATGTTTGTAGCAGGTGATCAGAAATAATTGTTCATTGCTACAGTGATCGACATTCACCTGTAGGTTTCTATCAGCATGAATTTCACGTGGTTTCGGTGACCAAGGAGGAACCTATCGGTAGGAGTTTGGTCGTCGGGATAGTGTCTCATCAATTTTGAATTGTCTCCCTGACTAATGCATGGGGAGGTTCATCGGTGAGAGCTTGGCGATATCGTAATGTGATCTTGGAGAGGTTGTTATGTCTTGTCAACATGGGGTTTTCGTCAGCATGTTCTCGAGGAGAGTCTTACCGAACAACACATGGATGGTTTCTTTGGCCAAACATATTGCTTCCAGTGTGAGGTCATAGCGAATATACATTGTCACACCGACCAGTGGCAAGAGGTTGCATATCGGTAAGAGTTGAGGCTTTCGAAGTAATGTCTCGGAAAGTGACCTTTAGCCTCGCCGATAACACAATGAGGACTTTGTCGGGATGAAAATTAGATTGTCTCAGTGACACACAAGATGGATAAAGTCTTTCAGTAAAACAAAGTGCACTCTGTATGAGGTCTCCCCGATGTCGGTATGTTACGGCGACCCACATAAGATAAAAGAATACATCGGCGAGAGAACCAATTTGTCACAACGACTCATGATGAATGAATATTTTCGATAAAGCAAAGTATAATCTGTGAGATGTCTCTCCAATATCTCAAGGTTATAGTGAAACGAATGAAGCAAGGAAGCACGTTTCGGTAAGAAAATTTCTTATGTCTCAACGACTGGGAGATGGCATTTGGGGTGACTCTTAGTATAATGAAGCATTATCTACATGATGTTTCCTCGACTCCATAAGGTCACAACGAAACACATTGGGACAGGAGGATTTTCTTTGGTTTCGGCATAACAAACAGAATGCTACAACGACATGCAAGAGGCAAAAGGACGCATATCGATGAAACATAACGAGATCAAAACTAGGAAATAACGCGCTCGCGTTATAACGCGAGCGTGTTATATTTTTCTTTGGGAATCCCTGAGCCTTAGCATTGGTAGTTGCCTTGGAATACCAACCCAGAGGCTTGGAGGGCATTCCCAATGACTAGAGACATGTTTTCCATTCTGGTGCACATAATCGGGTTTATGCGACCATCAAGATTGCATACAGTTCAATATCAACAAAAGCAAACACATGGGTAATGTTAGGTTATCTCTTAGCTATCCAATGATGTAAATTTTTTCACTTTTTAACAATGTTAAGCCTTTCATCCATAATTGCTTTTGTTTGTATGTCTCTTTTACACCAAAAAGTAGTGTTTGGTTTTTTTTTCGTTATAAATTAACGGTTCATCAAAATTTCAAATAAATTACATTTTTAGAAACTAGAATCTATTCTACATTTTTTTTAAAAAAAAATCAATTTCTTCAAAAAATTTGAAGGGAACACGACCAAAATTCTGCTTTTTTAGAAGTGTCCACTTAGAAGATTAATTAAAAATCAAATATTTATTAGAAAATTATCTAAAATATTGTGCATCAACTAGATGTTGTTAACTAACTTCTGACCATAGTGATTTTAAAATACTAAAAAAAAAGTTCACCGTGCTTAGGTCGTACAAGAGTTGCTATGTTGTACTTTAGAAATAAAATAACACTGGTGACTCGTCCCCTCTTTGAGCAAAACAATCTCCACCATTTCAAAATAAATTAGTAGTTTAAGTAGACTGAGACACTTGATCCTTGTTTTGTTCCATCTCAAAATTTTTGGTACAACTATCCTCAATTTATGTCCAAAGATGCAGTGTTCTAATTTGAAAAGTGGCCACTTAAGCCCCCTTTTTGGGGTATGTGCCCTTACCCAAATGCCAATATATATATGTGAACAAAAACATAAAATTGATACAAGTTAGCATACAATTGTCGATAATAGGAACATATTTACCAAACACAAAATAAAATAAACACATACCTCTTTAGGCATCTCTTTTTCTTTATCTCCTTGAGGTGTTTCAACACCTGCTCCTTGATTGATTTCCAATACCCTGCTCAGCACAGGCGTGACGCACTTTTGTAAGGATGTATAGCTCACTTTGCCCATACATAAAAAATAATAAGTACTGCAGACACTGAGTATGTCAATGTATGTATAATCAATATAAGATCTTAAAAATCTTACTTCAATCAAATTTGAGTTCAATTACCTTTCCCTTATCTAACATTGTGCCTCCATATTCTGGAAAATGTCATACCTCACTCGCACTAGGTGTTTCCTAAAAGAGGAAAATAAGATAAGCATATAAGTTAATATATAATTTCATTAATGACAATTCAAATGACAAGCAATTATATAGTAAAAAAATGTAAATGAGTGAGTGCAAAAATATATACTGTGTGCATGTCTAGGCCAAATGAAATGGCCCTAAGGGTGCTATCAGTCACTTGTGTGAGCTCCTCCTCAGACATCAATTGTTAAATAGACCATGTAAATAAATATTAGTACTTGATACTATCTCTTAGTAATATTCATTTAAAAAAAATGCAAGTTATGAATTTACAACTTAAATCTTACTTGTGTAACTATTCCAACATCCCCCTCTCTAGCAGGAGAGGACTCTATAGGGTGCGCTTCACTCCCTTGCGTCTGATCTCCTATAATGTCCACATCATGAAGGTCATAATTAGATGTGTCCAAGGGATGCTCAGTGGGCTGCACAAGAGGACCCAAGCATATTTGGTGGCACATAGTGCAAGTCTATGGCACACAAATATGTGGACTTGAGGAGGATGATGTAGCAGCACTCGATCCATCGCCAACATCACTAGAATGTGGTTGAGCTACTGTAGAAGTATGGGAAACCAAAAGATCACTCAAAGAGGGAATAGCCTAAATAGTCTTTGTGGTTGCATCCTTGATAATAGCTGGATGATGTACTGGAGGTGGCGGAGGAAGGGGAGGAGGGGGAACATATGGGCACTAGACTACTCTAACTACCCCTGGTCTATCCTAGGGCATACCTCCACCGATGCCCTGGAAGGGTTTAATGTCAAATTAATTGACATGATGCCCTAACATAAACTTAGCGTATAATTTTTTAATAAAGTAAAATGGTATATCACTATTGTTGTTGGGAGGTTTATGAAAAACCATACACCAACGATCCCAAAAGTTATCTACAATTTCCTTATTCATGCACCATTTTATAGAAAGTTTTGGTTTATTAACATTAACTGGCAAACTGGTGTGAGGGTTAACAAATAAACAGGCTATTTGGGCTTTTGTTATTTGGAGATCTTTCACATCTTTGTAAGACAATCCAGAGGAGTAATATTCCCTCATGGTTTCTCACAATGAAAGAAAGGCATTATGTTAGGTCGAGAGGGTTTCTATATTTTTAATTATTTTCTTCAATGTGTTTGTCATCTAGGATAATCAAGGGATTGTCTTATAAACATCACAAATGACCCTCAATTGCTCCAATTTTTCACCAATTAAGTCTTTAATTGATGGGCGTAGAGGTGGTGGAGAGTTTGGCATTTGTGCATTTTCATTCTCGGCCATAATACCTGATTAAAGTTAAAAACTAATTAATCTAATTGAAATTACAAAATATAAATGAAATTATTGTAAAAAAACCCTAGTTTTTAATAAAAATCCATAAAAGCCCTACTTTTTAACAAAAAATCCATAAGAAACTCTAGTTTTTAATAAAAATCCATAAACAACACTAGTTTTTAATAAAAAATCATAAAAAACATTAGTTTTTAATAGAAATCCATTAAAAACTCTAGTTTTTAGTAAAAATCCATTAAAAACTAGTTAAAATTATACAAAAATAATAGAAAAATTAATTAAAACAAAAAAAAACCAAAGACTTACCTTGCAAGTCAGATATCAGCTCAAATCAGATATCTTGTAGCCTGCACGTCATTCTCACTGCGCTCTGAGTTGTTTAAAATGGTTGAAATGATTTTAAATGGCTGCATGTATCTATTTATACCCAACCCAAATTAGATATCCGATTTGTAATTCTTTGCCTTGGGCATTTTTTTGGAGCAATGTACTAACACCCAAGCCAAAAAAAAATTACCTCAAGATTTTTGCATTTTTTGGTCAATGCAAAATGCAACTTTTTTCACATCGCCACTTTTTGGCCCATCATGATCCTGCACATACCCATTTAGGATAAGATGAATTTTCATGATTCAATTTGCTCAACATGAATGAATGATATTAGATTAGCTAAAAATAGAAATAACCACAAATAATTAGTTGCAACTAAAAATAGGAGGCAAAAGCAATGTGAGATGGAAATTAAAATAATTAAATAATAAATTCATTTAATTAAATAAAAATACGAGATGGAAATTAAATTATTTAATTAAGTCTAAGATTTAAATTAGACTAATTAAATAATATAATTATTTAACTAGTTAGTGATGAATTAAATTAATTAAATGATATAATCATTTAATAAATTAGTGGTGGACTAGATTAATTAAATAATATAATTATCAAATGATGAACTAGATTAATTAAATTTTATAATTATTTAATTAATTAATGATGAGAACATTAATTTATGGAATGGGTTTAACTAGGATAACATTGGTATGGTGATGAATGCTAGTATGATATTAGGAACAATGGTAAATAGGCAAATTTTAGGTGTATAAAACAAAGATTGTGCTCAATTGTTGGCCTCTTACAAAAGCTTGTGAGGATTGATTGTGATAATCAAAGTGCAATATTTTTCACTAAGAATCCTACTTAATATTCTTAGTTGAAGCATGTTGGAGATACAATATCATTTGTGAGAGAAATGATTTAGGCATGTGGGTAATGTTAGAAAAGATTTGATACAAATTAGAATATTTCCAAAATTAAGAAATCTCCTTAGTGTTGAAAATTAGCAGGCATTGTTTCCCTTAATAGTTGATAGTCTAGAACTATGGCCCTTTATGGAAATTAATTAACAAGTTGGAGATTGTTCGAAATGTATTATACTTTATATATATTCTATAGTTAGAATGGGGGAGTTAGCACTAGCATTAGGGCTAGCACAAAGCTTTATTATTATATTGTAAATGGTTGAGTTGATACAATAAGTTATTGTGCTTGGTTTTCTACTTGAAGGGACTTTTCTAGGTAAAATGTTGTGTATCCCATATTTCTATTATATTGATCTCGTCAGTATTACATGTATTGAACAAGTTTATTGCCTATTGGGCTATTATTCTCTTCAAATGTATGTGATTAAGTGTAAGTATTAATAAAATATGTGTAGATGAGAATTGAACCATGAGCCAAGCTTGATACAAGAGTATGCCACTTGTTAATATGTAATTGTATTAAAAAATAATGCAATAGGGATTGAGCCACATGCCAAGCTTAGCAAAAGAATATATCACTTGTTAATATGTAATTGTATTATAAATATTCCACCAAGGTGGACATAAAATTAAATGGTAAATGGCTAACAAATGATAAATATGTGGGAATGAGTGTAAGTATGGATATAATGCATGTGCAAATAGGTACCAAGCCATGAATCAAGCTTAGCACAAGAATATTCCACTTGTCAATATGTAATTGGGTACGTGCAAAAAGATGGGGAGCTAAAAATGGGGCTTAAGTGGCCACTTTATTTATTTATTTTGAAATTAGGAAATACTAACCCTGGACATGAAATTGAGGATAGTTACATTCAAAATTTTGAGATGCAAAAAAAAAAAGGATCGTAGCGCTACAAGTCTACTTTCTAAACTACTATTTTTTTTAAATGGTAGAGATTAAGGGGTTCAAAAGAGCGGGGCACAAAAATTGTTGTTTGTGTCAAAAACTATAAATAACAACTTTTGTGACTCCCTCAAGAGGTTAACCTTTTTTTAGTATTTTTAAAATCGCTTCAGTGAAAAATTAGCTAACAATATGTAGTTTATGCATGTTTTTTTATAATTTTTAATGGATATTTGTTTTTTTACTAATTTTCAAAGTGGACACTTCCTGAAAAATAGAATTTTGGTCGTGCTATCCCTATAATTTTTGAAAACTAATTGAAAATCATTTTTTAATGTTTAGAATGGAGTCTAGTTTCCAAAAATGTAATTTATTTGAAATTTTGATGAGCAGTTAATTTATTATAAAAAACACCAAACAATGGTTTTTTCCAAAAATAGACACAAACAAAAAATTTATAGATCAAAGGCTTAACATTGTCAAAATGTGAAAAAAATTACATCATTAGATAGCTAAGAGAGAGCCTAACATTACCCAGGTGTTCTATTTGTTCGACCTTGAAACATGTGCAAACCTGATGCTTAGCACGAATGTGATTAAGTGAAATATTGTAAAATTTGCAAAAAAACACATCTTTGGATGTTGGGAAGGCAATCCAAGCCTTTGGGTTGGTATTCCAAAACAAATACCAAGCCCAAGGCTTGGGGATTCCACAAGCATGAAATAACATGAGCATGTTAGAACACACTTGTGTTATAACACTCACGTTATAATGTGCTCGCGCTATTTCATAGTTTTGACATATTTTTTGCATTTGTGCCAAGACTTTCCTAGAAATACATAATGTGAGTGCATTATAATGCACATTCATTATGTCTTGCTTTGTGTCAAATTCTAGTCTTTTAAATGTATGTATATATTTTTATGTTTGTATGTATGTATGTATGCATGCTTGTATGTATGTATCTATGCTTGTATGCATGTGCGTATGTATGTAAGTATGTGTGCATGCCTGTATGTATGTATATCTTTAGAGGGAGGGAGAATTTGAAGAGAGAAAGAGAGTTGTCTAGGTAGGGTGGGAGGGAGAGAGGGAGGGAGAGACCTGAGAGAGAGAGAGGGGGGTGGAAGGGAGAGACCTAAGAGAGAGGGAGTGGGAGAGAAGGGGTTGGAGTGAGAGGAACTTAGCTAGGTAGGGTGGGAGGGAGAGAGGGAGAGAGAGAAGGGGGAGAGAGAGGGATATAAAGAGAGTTATGTAGGTAGGGTGCCAAAGGGAGAGACTTGAGAGTGTGAGGAGGGTGAGAGGGAGAGACTTGAGAGATATGGAGAGAGAGGGAGTGTAAGAGAGATGGAGTGGGAGAGAGGGGGAGTGAGAGAGAGGGAGAGAGAAAGGGAGTGTGAGAGAGAGGTTGGAGTGTGAGGGACTTATCTAGGCAGGGTGGGAGGGATAGAGAGAGAGATATTGGTTGAGCGAGAGGTACATAGAAAGAGGTAGAGGTTAGATAGAGACAATTAGAGAGGGTAGGAGAGAGGGAGGGAGAGAGCGGTGAGATGGATAGATAGAGAGAGGGATAGGGGTTGAGGGATTAGGGTTGAGGTTCCAATGTTTAGGGTAGAGGGTTTAAGCGTTTAAGGTTTGATGGGTTTAGGGTTGAGGGTTTAAGGGTTTAAGAGTTGAGGGATGAGCTTTAGGGTTTAAGGGTTTAGGGTTAAAGGATTAGGGTTGAGGGTTGAGGGTATAGGGTTGAGTATGTAGGTTTAAGGGTATATGGTTGAGGATTGAATGCATAGGATAGATGGTTGACAATTGAGGGTTTGGGGTTTAATGTATATTGTAGACGGTAGAGGTTTGAAGGTTTAAGGGCTTAGGGATTAAGGTTTAAGGGTTGAGGGTTGAGGGATTAGGGGTTAAGGGTTGAGAGATTAGGGTTGAGGGATTAATGGTTGACAATTGAGGGTTCTGAGATTGGGTTTGAGGGATTAAGGGTTGAGGGTTTCAGGGTTGAGGGATTATATTTGAGGGATTAAGGGTTGAGGGTTTAGGGAAAAGAGTTTAAGGGTTGAGGGTATTGGGTTGAGGGTAGAGGGTTTATGGGTTTAGGGTTTAAGGGTTGAGGGTTGAGAGTTTAAGGTTGAGTGTTTAATGGTTTAAGGGTATAGGGTAGAGAGGTAGGGATGGAGGGAGGGAGAGATGGAGGGAGAAGTGAGATATAGAGGAGAGAAGAGGAGGGAAGGACAAAGAGAGATGAGGGTTTAGGATCCAATGTGTAGGATAGAGGGTTGAGAATTGAGGGTATAGGGTTGAGGACCTATAGGGTTGAGGGTTTAGGGTTGAGGGTATAAGTTTGATATAATAGGGTTGAGGTAATAGGGTTGAGGGTCCAATGTATATGGTAGAGGGTATAGGGGTTGAGGGTTTAGGGTTTAAATTTTGAGGGTTTAATGTATATGGTAGAGGGTAGATGGTTGAGGGTTTAAGGATTTAAGGGTTGAGGGATTAAGGGTTGAGGGTTGAGGGATTAGGGTAGAGATTTTAAGGGTTGAGGGTATGGGGTTGAGGGATTAGGGTTGAGGGTAGAGGGTATTGGGTTGAGGGTCAAGGGTAGAGGGTTTAAGGGTTGAGGGTTGATGGTTTATGGATTAGGGTTGAGGGTCCAATGTATAGGGTAGAGGGTATAGGGGTTGAGGGTTTAGGGTTTAAGGGTTGAGGGATTAAGGGTTGAGGATTTAGGGTTTAAGGGTCAATGGTTTAGGGATTAGGGTTAAGGGATTAATGGTTTAGGGATTAAGGGTTGATGGTTTAGGGTTTAGGGTAGAGGGCTCAAGGGTTAAAGGGTTGAGGGATTAGGGTATTGGGTTGAGCGTAGAGGGTTGAGAGTTGAGGGTTTAAGGGTTGAGGGCTTATGTTTGATGGATTAGGGTTGAGGGATTAAGGGTTGAGGGGTTAGGTTAGAGGGTAGAAGGTAGAGGGTTTAAGGGTTTAAGAGTTGAGGGTATAGGGTAGATAGTTTAAAGGTTTAGGGAGGGGGAGAGAGGTGAGATACATATATAGAGAGAGAGGGATATGTGTTGAGGGTATAGGGTTGAGGATTAGGGTTGAGGTTCCAATGTATAGGGTAGAGGGTTTAAGTGTTTTTAGGGTTGATGGCTTAAGGGTTGAGGGTTTAAGGGTTTAAGAGTTAAGGGATGAGGTTTAGGGTTTAATGGTTTAGGGTTGAGGGTATATGGTTGAGTATATAGGTTTTAGGGTATATGGTTAAGGGATTATGGTTGAGGATCCAATATATAGGGTAGATGGTTGAGAATTGAGGGTTCATGGTTTAATGTATAGTGTAGAGGGTAGAGGGTTTAGGGTTTAAGGGTTGAGGGATTAGGGTTTAAGGGTTGAGGGTTGAGGAATTAGGGTTTAAGGGTTGAGGGTTAAGGGATTAGGGTTGAGGGATTAATGGTTGATAGTTAAGGGTTTAGGGATTGAGGGTTAAGGGATTAAGGGTTGAGGGTTTAGGGTAGAAATGGAAGGAGGGAGGGAGGAAAGGAGAGATGGAGGGAGAAGTGAGATAGAGAGGAAAGAAGAGGAGGGAAGGACAAAGAGAGATGAGGGTTGAGGATCTAATGTATAGGGTAGAGGGTTGAGAATTGAGGGTATAGGGTTAAGGACCTATAGGGTTGAGGGTTTAGGGTATTGGGTTGAGGAACTACTGAATTTGACTCCATTTTTCAAAAAAAATTCATCAGTCGTTCAAAAAACATTTTTCAGACAATCAACGAATTGACGAAAAAAATTTCATCATTGTTTTTTCATCGAAATTATGACGATGAATTAAACGTTGAAATAACGACGCAGATTCATCGGTCGTTGAAATCATAAAATGGCTCAGATGTTCATCAGAATATCGACAAAATTTTTGTGTATCCACCGATGAATTATAACCAAAATGCAATTGCAATGGCTCTTTTGAAGCATCGAAACAACACCAAAAGTTCATCGCCATTTCAACGAAATGGGAAAGGAGTTACGACGAAGCCTTTTTTGTAGCTATAGCAACTTCATCAAACCTTTCGGTGATTCGTCGGTGGCCTTCGTAGAAATTGCGACAAAACAATGCAATATTTTTTAAAAATATTCGTTGAAATGTACCATCGTGGAGACTCTTGGCGATGACCACCGAAGCCAACCCATAGGTGAGATATCAATCATCAACACAGGATAGAAAACTCACTCTGATAGTCCATGTCTTGATGATGACTTCCGTCAACAAGACAGATCCAATGTCACACCGATCTAACCTCTTTAGGAGTTTTTAATAGACCTACACCATGTCATTGCGGAGACTCTTGGCGATGACCACCAAAGCCAACCCATCAGTGAGAGATCAATCATTGACACATGATAGAAAACTCACTCTGATAGTCCATGTCTTTCCAATGACTTCCGTTGGCAAGACATATCCAATGTCACACCGATCTGACCTCTTTAGGAGTTTTGAACACTGTTGGTTATCAACGAGACATTTTGAGGGTATCACCGATTAAACAAGTGTCTAAGAGAAAGTAAACATATGGAACCTATTAATTTTCTTATTTTGGGGTTCTTTAAATCATAGAATAGATACCATCTTCTTGTGTATAATGTACTTATATTCAGATTTGAATTTGAGACCAATTGTCATTGCACATTCCATTTTACTTGCACAGAGTATTCTATAAGCAATATATTGATAATTCCAAATGATTTATGGTGTTGTACAACTCTACCTATCATCATAGTTCTGTTGTTCCCCCTAGAGAATCTTGCAAAGACAAGTTTACAATACCAAGTCAAATAATATGAAAAAGACTTACTTCCATACAAAATATATGATTATTCTCACAATGGAAATTGTCTAATCACAACAACAATTCCATGAAAGGTTATCCATGCTTCATAAGAGATGACTGATCATACATACAGATTGCAAGATGCATAGAAAAAGAATTACACTTGAGAACAACCAAGGGTTAACAAGGGAAGGAGTTAAGAAGCGTCTGGATTGAAAATGTGTAGGGAAAATGTTGAGCAGTGTCAAGAGAACAGAGCTTGTAGAACATATTCTTGACCTAATCAAGCTCTTGAACAACTTAAATAAAATTAAAATACTAACACATACATGGGACATGTAATGAACTTCCAATATCTGCTATATTTTCGTGTCAGGGGGTGATGGGGAGAAATAATTATATAGACATAACACTATTCATAGTCCAGTAAATTATATTCGTAATTTGTGTTCAATGGACCTTAGTTTTATCATTATACTATCCATCTAGTACCATATTTTAATCTAGGGTTCAACTATCTCAGATCTAAAGAAGCACCTTCAATTAACCATTTAAAGTACTATAAAATAAGGTAAGACTTTTACTTGAGAAAGATTAGGTACACTTGTAGGATTAAAGTTCTTGCAATCATCAGGATTTATTGGCACACAGACACAACCTGCAACATATGAAGTAATGGATGACTACAAGTTAGTGAAATGGTCCTTAATATGTGAGTGGTTTGCAAATTGATTGGTATAAAATAAATTTACAAATGAATATGCATAAAAAAATTATGAGGACAATCCTTTTAATCATCAAAATAGATGAAAATTGATGCAAAGGGCTGAGCTACATCTCACAGGCTTAAAAAAAAAAACACATACAGAAACATAAAAAAAAAAAAGAACAAACTAGTTTTTTTAGATGAATACAAAATGGTGCCTTGACAAGTGATTCATAACAACTTTCCTTACCTAAATAGGACTGATAAGAATATTTTAGTCTTCTCATGATTAACTGCTCATAGAAAAACCCAATCCAATATATATTACCTTCATGTCTAGCCAAAGGTAGGTATAAGAAAAAAATTTTCCTCAATGCAATTCAGAAAATATCAATGTGTGTGTAGGTTTGTATTCTCAAAATATCATTTCAACGCCTAAGGAAAATACAAAGTGATGTTTTAAATTTCAATCTTCACATAGGCTCCCTTATTGCTACACATGCATATACAAGCATTATTCAAGCTCTAAACTATTCAAATATTAAGGATTTAATTATCTATAAGATGGAAAGTTTTTGTTTAGACATAATCCATCATCTTTTACATATCTTTATTCACTCCTAGCGCTTCAGATAAATTTGTGTAAATGAGACATAAATGTGAATCTTTTATGACAAAGAAAATTCGTAAAACGAGGGGGGAGAGAGCAAAGGGTAGGGGGAAAAAGAATGCTTGAATGTATAGCAAAAGTATAACTTGCATTTTATCATTATAACAATAGAAAACAGGAATCTTAAGTTTGAAGCATTAATATCATTTACAACATTTATGATCAAGAATGAATGTAAGTAGAGAAACTTTTGCATACCTGCAGATGGTACAAAATTTCATGGTTAAGTGGAAGCCTCCCATCAACAACAAGATCCAAATATCTATGTATCTATCTCAATTGAGCCTCTAAACTCTTCAAAGCTGTCAATTTTTCCACTAACCTATTATGCACAAAAGTCAATTTTTAGAGTTATGTCACCACTAAAAACAGAAGAAATAGAGCTTTGAAACCAAATCCACACACAACACAATGTGGTATTCATACAAAGCCATACAAAAAAAGAGCGAAGCCTTCGAACATTGGAATGAAACAACTTCAAATTATGATGCAGGCATGATTCAAGGTATAAAGATCATTTTACGCGCCACCATAGTGTTGAAAAGTTAGCACTCTTTCATCTTTGCATATTGGTTTGATGCTTCAAACGATGCATTTCTTATATTGAAAAGTGCATTACCTTATTGAGCTTCTCTTTGTTTCAAGAATAGTTTAATATTCTCTACTTAACAGGGCCAACCACGTGATGGTGGAAGCTCATTTGGCCCTTCCCCCCCCTCACATCACTCTCAATTCCCCATACCCAATAATATAACATTAATCATTCATTCATCCATTAATAACATATAAAATTAATTCATTCATCCATTAATAACATATATCATTCATTCATTAACATATAACATTCATTAATTAACATATACACATTCATTCATTAACATATAATATTCATTCTTTCAATTTTTACATATTATGAAAAATATGGTTGTGATGATATGATTACAATCACTTTTTTTTTGTTTTATTTTTAAAGCTAAAAAATATGAAGTGAATATCGTTTTCTAGATCATCTTTCCCCTTTAGTTTTTCTACCCTTTTCTCATGATCTTAATGTATACCTAGTCGTGTGCTCACGACGTGGATGCCGCTGCAAAGGGGGGTCTACTGCAATAACAAAGAAATGTTAAATTGATATGTTTTATTTTTATTGTTACAAGTATTTCATTAATTAAAATAATTAGAGGTGGTTCTCTTTACCTGATGGGTCCACATCATGTTCCTTAAATTTTGTTATAGACTCATGCTCAACATGTTGAACACCCTCTAAATCCTGATCTGCAGTTGAAACACGAAAGGTTACATTAATTAAGACACCAATTGAAATTAAATATGTTTAAAAGAACATTAGAGTGGTCCTCTTTACCTGATGGGGCCACATCATGTTCCTGATCTTCTCTAGCCCGATCATACTCAACATGTTGATGATGCTCTACATGCTCTAAAGTTGAAACACGAAAGGTTACATTAATTAATACACCAATTGCAATTAAATATGTTTAAAAGAACTTTAGAGTGGTCCTCTTTACTTGATGGGGCCACATCATGTTCCTGATCTTCTCTAGCCTGATCATGCTCAACATGCTCTAAAGTACTGGGATGCACACCATGACCTTCATCTATAGGTTGTGCTCCACCCTCACCAGGCTGCATTCCAATGTCATGTGCAGTATTATCATTGCTTGAATGTTTAAAAAAAATAGACATGTAATTATTTTATGGTGGAAATTAATATTGAATAGATTGCATAAGTATTCAATTTTAAATAGAATTTATTGAGTTTATTTACCTGTGTGTTGAATGCAGTGGAAGATTGTGTTTTCCCAATCAATAATCTTAGGCGTTCATCCATGACTCAATAGCCTTGCTGGAAGGAAATATTTAGGTCCTCTTTTGTGGGAACTCTGTTGAATTCAGAGTCCTAAATTTTTCCATAAGATCATGAATTTTGCTTCTATGGTGTGATAAAACCAAAAAAAAATTCAATATTTTATTTGGATACAATATTTCATTTATTGATACTTACAATTCATGCGGGTAATTTCATTTAACCACCAGAGCCAAGTTTGTGCTGCCCGTTTTTTTCTAGTCTTTCCTTTGTTGCCTTCGATGTGTCAGGAAGCCTATGAAAAGTTTGAAATATATTAGATTATGTAAAAAGAAAGAGTAATCAATATATAATTACATTGTTGATAGTATCACATACCTTCCTTGGCCTAGTGGTGTCTTTCCTTTTTTCTTTGTTGCCTTCTCCTTTCCATCCGACACTAGGTCCTTCCACTCTCTCTCTAAAATCATGGGGGGATGCTCATAATTTTTGTTCTTCTCTAAATGTGACCTATATTGGTCCTTCACATACTTTAGATAGGTACCAGATTTCTTAAGGACCTTGGTTTGATTGAATTTTTTTATCACCGAAGAGCACAACTAAATGGTTAATGAGATCATCTTTTAAATCTTGATTTTGAGCATTCCACCGTGTGTGTATGGTGGGCCCGAAGAGCTCCAATGTAATATCACTTAGATGTTTATAAAAAACATCATTTCCTGCAAAATGATCATGGGATCAATAGTCTAAAAAGAAGTAAATTTCAATTGGATTATATATAATAATAATTAAAACATTTTAAAGTACCTGGGACCTTCTCTATCTTTATGGGAATGAAATCCTCGGTCACCACAAATGTGACCGGCAATGTTCCCGTACTAGTAATACGGGAAGATCTAGGAAATTATTCTAAAATATCACCAGTACTAGTGGCCTCTGCATCCCCAGGTACATGTATTGATGCATGTTCTGGCATGTGTTCACTGCCAGAGGGTGTACTAATGGATGCTTGCATGGTATGTGTTGCCGAAATTTCAGACGACAATATAGGCACGGATGATGGGATTAGATGATGTGATGTATGTGGAGGAAGATCAGGATGGACACTTGTACCAACCCCTACTCCTCGAGCAGCACTTGTAGTACCCTGATCATGGCCAGGAGCATCATGAGGACACAAAAACTCCTATAAAAACAACACATATTTTAGTTCATGACATAAAAAAGTACAAAATATAAAACCATGAATGAACTTATGTTATAATTAAAGACCTCATGATAGCTTACTTGCAAGTTTTGTGATCTCTCAGTCAATATTTTAACCCTCTCTCTTATCTCATCTATTTGAGGCATTCTGAATAACAACTTAAGGATTTCTTCATTGCATTTTTTTTGGGTCTTCCTTATCATATCGAGAGGGTTTGTTGAATAAGCGATGTCATCATCACATAATATTGACTGCACCTCCCTATGGATTCTCTTGTCTACTACTGGTGCCTTTCCTTGATCATACGACTACAACAAGAATATTAAAAACATTATCAAAATTAACCCAATAAACTTATGAAAACAACATAATAATAAATTTTTTTGCTCGTATCTAATTTGCACAATTACAATGAGGTAAACCTATTGGGTAGAAGCGCCTGAAGATACATCATGATCTGTGCTCTGGGCCGGAGCCTTCTTTGTACGATCAATGTCCCGCTGTAACAAAAATTAAATATAAAAAAACATTACCGAAATGAAACCAATAGACTTACGAAAAAAAAACATAAGAATAAAATGGTATATTGGAGTCATTAATTGGAGGTTGGGTAAATGATTGCGCGTGCGCCCGGCCCATAATGTCGTTTATGGCTTCAAGTAGTTCAAAGGGGAATTATGAAATCAATTAGCAACTCTTCCCTATGAGTTATTGAAGTTTTGCTCGCATGCACGAGTTGCGGAACTTTTCACGTGCCTCGAATATCGATTGCGTTGTTTGACCTAGAGTTATGTATTTGTTTATAAACCACGCAATATTCCACGATGCTTTTGACCTTCCATCAATGTACATAGCCACTCCTTTATTTTGATCCTTATCTTTTAGGCATAATTTATGTGACGGTGCATACCTCCTTTATGCCGTGTATGTATCGATTAGTTGCATCAATATTTGTAACCGCAATAGGGTCCTGGAATACTCCATTAAATTTAAATAGCATTTTGTCCTGGAGACCGTACATACCATTTGTGCAAAATAGGCCCAAACCATGTAATAGCGATGGTGCTATGTGATATATCCTCTCATTGACACAAAAAATGGAGTGTTTATTGGAGGAAGTTCCTTGGTACCCATTGTTTCCGTAGATGTTTATACCTAAAGGGCACCTTGACATTGCCTATGCTCTCATCATCATAAGAACATGACCCCCCTTCAGCAAGAAAAAATTCCATCCATTTACAAAATTTTCTTCTAATCTTTTGACCTCGAGTTGATCTCCCTCTTTTGGTGTACTACATGTCTTGCTTTCCTCTTCTCTTCCTGAATTTCCCTCCCTCGAGGAAGAAAGATCTGACAAATACCTATTTGGTGGTACCTGCACTCATAAGGATATTGGATGAAGTTCTTTCATGGTGATGTGATCCCAAGGTGACATTATGATTAATCTATCATTTCATCGCTAGAATTTCACAGGTTATAAGGTAATCAAGTCTTGATAGATTGCAAGCTATTGTTACTACCGTCCAAATGTGTCCATCACAAATCAAATCTACTTAACGTTTAACTCCCAAACTTTGTAACAAGTGTTAAAAGTGACTATGGTCCACCAGTTACACAACCAAGGCCTCAAATGTATTCTCTAATTGCAATCAAAGGACTTTTCTCTTCATTCAAGTAAATAAAGCATGAGGAAGGAAACACAACAAGTGGTTTATTTGGACACTACATGACTGTAATTTCCATATGTCTAAGTGGTTAACGGGGAGGGAGTGTGTACTAGGCCTGGTTAAGTCATCATAAGTTTATGCTTTGGCAATATTTTTTTTTTAAGTCATCTTAAATCTTCCCATGTCTAATTGCTAGGAGACTTTTGGTATGTTTTAAGGTAGGATGATTGATGAAAGAGCCCAAAGACTAGCCTTTCTCCATGGTATCTAGGTACACATAGTAGTGGTCTTCTCTTATACGGTTGGACATGATTTAAGAACTTAGCTAGGAATTATTCAATTAACCTAAGGTTTTTCTCATAATGCCATCATTGGAAAAGTATGATCAAATTCTTCTATTATGAAGGAGTGGTCTATGTGCCTCTAGTAATGCTGTAAGTTTTTGAGAATAAAACATTGCTTGCATGGGGTAGGAGAGAATCTGGTGGGTTATTTTCAAAAGATTATATTCCCTCTATTCATAATTTTAAGGGTTGTGTTTTGGAGGTTATCACTTTCAACAGAAGGAGGAAGACCTTTCCTTGTGATGGAACTTCAAAATTTTCTTTGTGTTCCATTTTTATCTTTGCCCTTATGTCTCACGATTAAATCGCTGGTGTTTGGGAAAATCCTAAGGTTGAGGGTTTTGCTGCTTTGTCTTCATGTAAAAACCCTAGTGTTTATCTTAAGCAGATTGGGATCTTTGAGCCATTACTTTTGGGAGGGTTTTAAAACAACTTAAGCCCCATCGCTTCATCTAGGCTGGGCCCCTTTTGATTTATCGTTTTATTTCCTTTGCCTGAATTTATTATTTCTTAAGTCTTGGATGGTCCCGTGCTCCCTCGTTTAAAAAAAAACTTATGTCATTGTTTATCATCGGCCTAGTAATGTCCCCTCATTCTTTTAATAAATGTTTTATATTTTGCAAAGGGAAAAGTTTGTGTGACTGTAGATCAATTATCATTTGATCTTAGTTGTTCCCCGCCATCCCGTGATGACCCCACCACACTGTTTTGGTCGATCATGATATCATGGGCGAGCGCCACATGTCTCATTTAATGAAGCCGAAGAGATGATAGAAATAATTTGATACATTTATCTGGTTTTAATACATTATGTAGCAGGTTACTAAAGCATTTATGAGATGCACGTGTTTCAAATCAAAAGAGATGTTATAATCTCGGTAGGAAAGGTGGTTGATGGTTAATGACAAAGCTGGTGACTATGTTGAACGAACAGGATTACCGATGGTTGAGATCCACAGTTGCCCACCCTAGCGTGATTAGAAGTTGCGAGGTCTTTATCGATCGCGATATCGTGGGAGAGTGCCACGTGGATTTCCTTGGAAATGCATAGTATGGTGGGACCTTATTAAATGCAATGCCATCTGGATATCCATAGTATGCTATTTAATCATCTGACCAAAGTGAAGGATCGACGGCTAGTATTTGAATTTGCATCAAATGCAATTACAAGGTTCTATTCTGTAATTTCATATTTCTATTTATCCCTCCCAGAGAACTAAAAACTCAAGAATACAACTTCCCTCCTAGAGAACTAAGTGTTGAAGAGAGCCAAGATACAAACACCAAATAGATGGAATTTAGGTCATTTGTAGCAGACAATGAATTTTGATATATAGATACTCAGATGCATTATTTTTATGGAGTAAATGAAGATATCTAAGTTGCGGATTAAGATTTTGGTATCAGCTGTTTGTTAAATTTATGCAGTTATTTGATTGTCTCCATTTAGATGCTTCTCTATTGTTTAAATTGATATAACAAGTTTATACTCAGTTTATCATTGTACATTTGCTATATATGTGTGATCTGGTTATTCGGTTCTCTAAAGTAGGGATTAAAATATTTTAATCAATCACAACAATTGGGAAGTGTTACTTGGATTAATAAGAAGAATCACATAACTAGAATTTCCATTCTCTCTCAAGACGAGCTTTCCAATTATTCACTTGCACGTTTACACAAGTTGTAAATGTTTTTTGTGCCTAGCAGTTTGAATTATTGCCATTATTGAAATCCACATTTTGGGTATTCCATTTGAAACCACCCATACCCAATGGGCACTTGGTCCACACCCTTATTCTTTTGTAATTTTTCATTATTCTTATTTACATTTTGCCCACATTTACACAAATACATACATATGCATTTTACTGTTTTTCATTTATTTCCTGTATGGTTTGTATAGTTTAGGTAGATTTAAATTATTATATGTGTTGAAGACTTTAAATTTCAACATTACATTAATTTATGGATATGTTGTATCTATAACAATACAAAACCATATGCTCTTTGTATTTACACTTGCATTTAGAAATACACATTTATATACATAGATATAGATTTCTTTAATGATATGCTGCATTAATTGTTGTAGGAGAGCATCCAGTAATTGCATTTACATTTACATTCAAAAATACATACACACACACACACAAATATATATATATATTTGTGTGTGTGTATAATATCATTTATATTGATGTTTAGAAATAACCATTAGGTTTGCACATGGATAAAAATTCATGCATCAGTCTATGTTTGTTGGAAAGCAGAGGCACGAACCTCACCATTTCTATGCTTTAACACTGAAACTCTTGAGGGGCCAGGCTATGCCTTCTTTATTTCTCTCATCCTACGCCCTATTCATGCATCCTACAATTACAACGGTATCCATGGAGCCTCTTACACAAGATATAGTAATCACAAAAAATGTAAGAGCCCCTTTATATCATGTTTGGACTACAAAACCCTCAAAAATAGGGTAACTCAGATTATGATTTGTTGGTGAGTTGTATGGACAAAATCATTAGCACCAGCTCATTCTTGGAGTCTTTTGGAAAAGAAGTGATTTAGGTGGCAGTTAAGTACAAACCTTACAGTGTCAAGGTGAATGAGGTGATCAATTTTGATTGGCCAATTGATGAAGAGTACTAGAAATGGGTAAATTATTTAACTGAGGAAGAGTGAAAAGGAGTAGGCTGCTAACAGTTGAAAAATTAGCTGTTGCAGTTACAACAAATTCTAGTTTTTTTTTGGTGACATTCTAGGCACAAAATTATTGAAGTTTTTTGTTGCTACATCAACCATTCTCAGCGGGCACGATGAATAAGAAGATTCTCTAGGGAGATTGTTGTTGTGATAAATTTTTGGAGTATCACAAGATGGTCCAATTGGCTAGTGACACGTGTGCTTTCTGGCCCGATGCTTGTTTGCTCCTTATTTTTCTATAAGAAGTATTTCAAGGCCAGAAGTATGGGTTAGCAAGTTAGATATTTTTGGTCGAGTCTAGATGAAGTTGTAGAGAAAATTGTAAAGTCTGATGGTTTTAGGGAAAATGCAATTTAGATTTTGAGTCATTCTGTAGTAGGTTTTGAATTCATGGGGATTTGATGTTTTATCACATTACTGGCATTTGAATTGATATGATTAATTCAAACTCATGTCTCTCCATTGTACAAGCATATATGAATTTTGAATAAAATGATCAAGGGTTGTTTCATTCATCTCATTGTTGTGGTGTGTATGATTCTTGTTTTAGCTTTAATTCAATGAATTAATTAAAATGCTTGAATGGGATTGTAGGTGGATATGTTATGTATAAGGATTTGATAAGTAGTATTGGGTTAGAATACATATTGATGAGATTGTAAAGAGCAATGTTATCAAGGATCTTATATGTTATGTGTTAAATATGTCATAAACCCTTAGATGCTTATAAATTTGACTCCTCCAATGGATATATGGCACTAATCTAAGTTGTACTTATTTGTATGGTTCAGTATTTGTTTTCCTTTTTCCTAGGGCTTGCTAAAAATTGCAAATCAATGAATATCTTATATTGTGAAATGTTGTTGTAGTTATCTCATGCTCCAAATAGTTGATATTAATATTGATAAACAACCAATTCTATTCGGTATTATCCTATTATGTTGAGCTATTAAATGAGATTATTTGTTGTTGTTAATGTTGTTTATGATGATGGTGTAGAGGTTGTAAACACATTAAGGGATAACCCTCCTGGGTCTTGCAAAGTCCAAAGTGTAGGAGGTCTTTAAAATCCTCATCAGTTGGTCCAAGTCCTTCGAGCTTCCCTTTATTGGAATTGGAAGTTCCATAGGTATATTAGAAGATCAACCTGCTTACCATAAAAACAACCAACACCTTGCATATGTTTGTGGTGGAGGTATTAAAGAAGAATTGTATGCCTCTATTTCTATTCATTAGATCTACCTTAGCCTAGCATATACTTGGGCTAAGTCTACAATTGCTTCAGACTCATGCGATGAAGGCTATGTGTGATGAAATCCTAGACCTCAACCAAGATGTGGGGAGATTATGGGAGTTTTTCCAAGACTTGAGGCTGGTCGATAAAAATGTGAAAGACTAAGCTATTTTATTTTTTCCGTCTTATCTTATACCATTTTACGAGAATGGGGGTGCCAATGTATGAGAAGATCTTTGGAAACTAGGCATGAAAATTGTAGGTTAAAGAGAATGGTGGTGCCAAAATTACAGTACTCATTGCCCCTTGGTCGTCGATTTTCCCTGAGTTCCCTCAACCTCATCCTTGGTGCTAGTATTGACCTTGTTTTCACTCCTTCAAACTCTTCCTAAACGCTGATATTGACCTTGTTTTCACTCCTCCAAACTCTTTGTTGACGCTAGTATTGACCTTGTTTTAACTCCAAACTCTTCCTTGACGCTAGCATTGACCTTGTTCTCACTACTCCAAACTCTTCCTCAATGCTGGTATTGACCTTTCACTTCTCCAATTTGATGAGCTACAACTTGGTTTAGTTAGGTTTTATCGTATGTTAATTAAATTAAAAATTTTGGCACCATTTAGTGAGGTTTTAATATTCTACAATATAGTTAAGTATATATTAGCTATATTTTACATAATAAATAATATAATTATTCAACTTATTATAATTATAATTATATTCTTTAACAAAATTATTAAATAGGTATAAAATTATTATAATTTAATGAAAAGTTAATAATAAATGTATTTTTATAATACAAAATATAATTAATATAATATATATTTAATATAATAGTAATATATATTAATGTAGGAGAGGAAACTAAATTTTGATTGGTTGTTTCATGTCAACAATCCAAGGATGGCATGTGTCATTGGGGAGTTATGCTCAAGGTGGCATGCCATTTGATTAAAGATATGATCATTCTCCTTTAAGACCTCTTCAATGTACCCATTGTACACTTAAGGAGACAAAGATAAATATAGGGAAGAAAATATAGAGAGAGAGGGAGATAATGACAAACATGCAAATAGAAAGGGAGACAAAGAGATAGAGGTAGAGATAAGAGATAAGGATGAATAGATAGAGATAGAAGGGAGGGTGATTGATATATCTCCCTCCCTATTGCTCTCTATATCTCTATATCTCCTTATCCTATGTCCTCCCTCTTCACCTCTATCTATTGAGGCTATGATCCCTCCTCGCCCATCTCTCATTCCTCCTATCTCTTCTGCTCCTATATCTCTATCTCTATTTCTCTTTTATCTCCCTCTCCTCCTCTCTATCTCTTTCTATCTATATCCCTTTCTCTCTCCCTCTCCTCATCTCTCACCATCTCTCCTCCCTATCCCCCTATCCATGAATCCTCTATCTCACCTCTCTTCCCTTTCTCTTCCCATATATCTCCATCTCTCTTTCTCACCCATATATCTCTATCTCTCTCTCTCTTTCTCTCCCCATCTATCTCTATCTCCCCATATATTAACTAAGAAGCCATGCAAGCATGCAATAGTATATGTTGGTAAAACTATAATAGTGTTTTATTAAACTATAAGTAACACTTATCTTTATAATGTCAAGACTTATAAAATAGTGTTTTATTAAACTATAAGTAGATTATTGTCACCACTCTTCATTCAACATGAAATGCCAAATGTAGCAATTGTTTTGTTGCTTTTTTCAAGTTTCATTAACCAAGCTATTTACTAGGTTGAATAAATCTGTGTTATGACCCTTCATCTCTTTAAAATAATTAGACAATATTATCGAGATCAGGAAGGGGAGAAAACTAAACGCCTTCAAAATAGGGGTAGTTGTGGGTTTGTTGGTTTTCTTTGTATACTATATACTTAGTTCCTCTAGGATAAATAAGTCACTTTAGATCATTTTCTTTGTTTTATATCCTAACTAATATAGAGTAAGCTTTATCATTTTAATTGACTACTACTTAATAGTTTATGTGTTGAAAGAATTGTTTCCATTGTTTGTAGTTTTTACATTGGAATACAAATCATATTTAATTTCATGCCAATACACTTCTTTCATAAAGATATTTGTTTGAAATAAGTGCTTCATAACCCATCTAATCAAATCATAATTAACCTATCAAATAGGCAATAGGAATTTTCTAAAGAAAATAACACTTGACCCAATCATAAGTGTACCTGATTTAGACCTGGGTATGTGCAGGATCATGATGGGCCAAAAAGTGGCAACATGAAAAAAGTAGCATTTTGAACTCGCCAAAAAATGCAGAAATCCCGAGTTGACTTTTTTTTGGGTTGGGTATTAGTACAATGCTCCATAGCAATGCCCAAGCCAAAGTACTACAAATAAGATATCCGATTTGTTTTGAATATCCAATTCATGTCTAATATCTAATTTGAAAAACATTTTAAAATGTAATATTTTGGTGCTATAAATTGGATATCCGATCTAAATCGGATATCCAATTTTTTCACACATATACCCAATAGTAATTAGGAGGTGGAGGGTGGGCATGCGCGCGTGAGAGAGAGAGAGAAAGAGAGAGAGAGAGAGAGAGAGAGAGAGAGAGGAGAAGAGAGGAAAGAGTGTTGAGGTAGAAGGATAGAAAGGTTAAGGTTTAGAATTATAGGAGTTTATGGTTGAGGTTTAGGATGAGGGAGTAGAGAGGGGAGAGACTTGAGAGAGAGAGAGGGAGAGGGAGTGAGAGAGAGATAAAAGGAAGGGAGGGTTAAAATTTAGAAATTTAGAGGGTTTTAGGGTTAAGGGTTTAGGGTTAAGGGGAGAGAGATAGGGGAGTGAGTAGGTAGAGAGACTGCAGAGAGAGAAGGGTATAGTAGAAGATACTTGAGAGAGAGAGAGGGAGGGAGTGAGAGAGAGATAGAGGGAGGGAGGGTTAAGGGTAGAGGGTAGATGGTTTAAGGCTTTAGGGTTAAGGGTGGAGGGGAGAGAGATAGAGGGAGTGAGTGAGTGAGAGAAAGATGTAAGAGAAGGAGAAGGGGTAGGAGGGAGAGAATTGAGATAGAGTGAGTGAGTGAGTGAGAGAGAGACCTGAGAGAGGGAGTGGTGCTAGGAGGGAGAGACTTGAGAGAGAGATAAAGGAATGGAGGGTTAAAGGGTAGAGGGTAGAGGTTTAAGGGTTAAAAGGGTTTAGGGTTTAGGGTTAAGGGGTTAAAGGGGAGAGAGATAGATAAGTGAGTAGGTAGAGAGAGACACAGGAGAGGAGTGGGTGCTAGGAAGAGGGAGATACTTGAGAGAGAGAGAGAGATAGATAAAAGGAAGGGAGGGTTAAGGGTTGAGGTAGAGGTTTAGGGCTTCCAGGCTTTAGGGTTTTAGGAGTTTAGGAGTTTAGGAGTTAAGGGGAGAGAGATAGAGGGAGTGAGGGAGTGAGCGAGTAAGAGAGAGATACCTAAGGAGGGAGAGGGTAGGATATTGAAGAATTGAGAGAGAGAGAGGGAGGAGTGGGAGAGAGATAGAGGGAGGGAGGTGTTAGCTCTCAAAAATGTAGGTGAAATACCTCAAGAGGTTGCCAATCTCTTGGTATGTTTCAGGGTAATAGACAAGAACAAAATGGTTTAGACCTTCTTCTCTTTAGGTGTTGCTAGACTGAGGTGGGTATACCTAGATGAATGAGGCAGACTTGGTTTGTGTTTATTTCCTAAAATAATTCATCCACAATGGAAAATGGGAGTGGATAAATGAATTTTGTTTTGGTATAGATTGTATAGCAATATCAAGGCTAAAACTTAATATGTTCAATTTAACAGATGTAAAAATGAGTGAAACCTAAATGGTGAAAATGTATAGACTAGTGCTTGATTGGGTATGTGGAGTCAAATGAGAAATCTAAAAATGAGTAACTTCTTTCTGGAAGATACTATAATTTTTTGGAAAATAAATTTGAGTTTATAACTTGTATAAACATACAAGAATATGATTACCAAGTTCTTCTTAATGATCCAAATGAGATTCCATAATTATTATGATCAACTAAAAGATTTAATCTTTTCTCAAAAGAACCAATTCATCAACCATATAGATACAACAAGTGTGCATTGATAAACTGAATATATGCTTATATCAATTTAAATAACTAGAAAACATCAACCTTGGATACAACTTCAGTAATACTTTCAATTAACACAACAAATAACTGATACTAGAAATACACCACCACATTAAATGATTTTCATTGATATCTCCATAGTTTCAAACATGCATCATAGTCTCATAATTGCGAAACATTGTAATCTATTGTATCTTTCTCCCATTCGATATTCTCTATTTTCTACCAAAAATGGATATTTATGCATCAATTGCTCGAAAGGACACGTCCTTTCAAAAATGTCTTATGTTAAAACAAAAAATAATTAAAAAGAAGTAATTAGGCTCTATTAAGCCACAAATGAATCTTCGAAAGTGGTCCAAGTAGTCCCTGTGCTCATATTTATTGGCATCTCCCAATGCTTTCCAGATCGCAATCTCCATTTTCACCATCTTTTCATTCTGTTCGCATGCTTCATCCAGTGTTGTATCTTTCACGGTAGCTGTCTTCAAAATTTCTTGCAATATTGATTCACTTTCACCTTTCCACCTAGTCATTTCTTTTAATTTTCCTCTATCATCGAAGAATGCAGTCAATCCCTTTTTGGTGGCATCAATTAATCCCTATGCATCGCCTCGTAATTCTTCAAAGAAGTCTCTGTGCTTGTTCAAAAGATGATTTGCAGCCTCAATTTCTACATTATCAGAAACATCCCTCTGTTTGATTTCTTGAAGCTTCTCCAGAATCCTACCATCCATTCTTTCGTGTTCTCACAATGCAACAAAGTTATGTGAGTGTGTTCCCCAGAGCTTGTTCAACCAAGTTGTTAGACTGGCTTGTCTTTTCTTAATTACTGCTACAAGTGCATCATAGTTCCCTTGAGAATATGCACTTGATCCTTCCCAATGATCTTTTTCTTTTGAACTTTCACCATGAGTGAGCAGCTTGGTTGACTTCATTGTAACTCCTAAAAAATATTTTAGGCGGTCATTTTCTCTCAACATCCTCTCATTATTCATTTTGTACATTTCTCTTTCCTTGATTAACATTTGTATTTGAGCTTTGTTCAGTTTTTCTACATTGATTCCAATCTCTGCAGTTGCCACAGGATCAACCTCCCCAACCTTTAGATTCATAACATGCCCAAATGCTTTCTCAGTATCAATGACAATTGATTTCCTATGAGGTGGATACAAGGCCCAATTCATCAATAACCCTTCATCTGGATTGTATTTTGACCCTGCATATACTTCTGTCACCTTTTCTGGGATGAGCTTGTGTGTAGCATTACTATCCTTCAAAAAACTATCAAAGACTAATGTAGAATTGAGATCCAACCTTGGAAAGATCATAACACCAAAATTTTCTAACATTATCCTTCCCTTCTCAGGGGTCATACCCGCCATCTCTCTGTCCACACTCCTATTTAGGTCCTTCAATTGTTGTTCATCATTACTTGGTGTAACATTATCAACCATTTCTCTTATCTCTTTTCCTTTTTGTTTATACAAGAATGCTTTAAATTATGGAGAATTTATAAATTCATTATTTGATACAAATGACTTATACTCCACATTCCCTGCATCTGTATCTATACTCTCTTCCACCTTTAATTCCCTGGCAGGGCGAGTGTAGTCCTGAGTTCTCAATCTTGACATCTTATTGGATTGACCCTATGGTACATTACCCTCACATGCCCCTTCCCCAGAAGATAACAGCTCTATATCTTGCAACCCTTGATTATATTTTTCTACCACCATTTATGTTTCTTTAGCTTCCAGGTTCCTAATCATATCATCAAACTGATAGGGTACATGTTGATATCCTCCAAATTTTATCTTTTGTCTAGAAGAATTGATATACCCTTCTGGATCAAAATTCTTTCTAGGTGGTCCTCTTTTCATGTTGTATTACAATAGCTTATCAAGAATCAAATTGTACCCTTCCTTCGCCAATACAGTAAAATCACCGAAGCACAACGTACTAGGCATGAAAGCCTATTTTCCAAAGGAGCTCAAATTCATAACACTGGAAAATTCCATTTGCCTAACAATTTCCAAGTATGCAATCCTATCTGAGACTTTTTTAGGAAAAATGAATGGCACATCTTCAAATCTGTAAACCCTAATCATGGTAGCATCATCCAAACAATACCAATCCCCCCAATTGTGATTAATTGTCCCATTGAAGTCCTTAGGCTTGATAAATCTCTTTATATCATCAGATAGAGAATAAGTACATGGATGATTATAGAATTTGTAGAATGGTTTTACAAAATATTCCTCAAAGTGTATGAAACAAGAATTAGCAAACCTGCTATCCCAAACAACAATCCATAATTGAACAGGTAATGACATACCTTCCTTATCAAATTGGGAAATTCTCATCTCCTGAGGCCATAGCCCTAACTCCTGTCCAAAATAAAACACTATGTGCATCAACAATGAATAATTCCTAAGATGTAAGATATAGGCTCCACTTTTCACTACCATCAACCCAGAATCAAGCCCCTTAAAAATGTATGAGGAATAATCAAAAGGTCTAGAGTTATGATATTGAATATCTACTGAAATTAACATAGGCACGATTGACATGTATTATGGGACTTCCATTCCCAATACTTGGCCTACCGAGAAATAAGTATACTTCATATAGGGTTCAAAAAGATCAACATGGAAGGGGGGTCCATCACTATCCTCTAGTGGAACTGGTTTGACGCCCTATCTAATTCTGTGTAGTGGCAACCTCCAACCTTTATAAATTATGTCCATCCTCCTGAATTCCATTTCTAATTCTTCACATACGATTTTCTCATTGCAAACCCCTTCCAATTTGAAAACCTCTCCTATTGCATCTTTTGATATATGTATCAATGGTTTCCCGGATGGGTCACAGATGGCTTTGAATTTTGAATTATAATGAGTGGCCAAAAATCTCACCAATTCAACATTGAAAAATACATTAAGGAAGACCAACTTTCCCAGATTAAGCTTCCATGGATTACATACTGGTTCAAAATGATTTATTTGATAGTAATGAAAACTAAAAAGTTCATAGCCTCTTATTAGTGTCCAAATATCTCCTATGAGCTTACATTTGTCATCTAGTTTATCCACTTTTTCCCTAAGTTGTGCAAATCACCTAGCTTTAGGTCCAAAGCCAGGTAATTGTTCAATAAGATCTTGGCTTAGCTTTTGCTCAGTGCCCTCTGGCTCAATTTTGGTTTTCTATTTTTTCCCTCTAGACTGACTACTTTCCCCATGTTTTCTCCCCTTCAATTTTCCTGAACTAGTGGCTTCCATTCTTCAAAAATTGCAGAAGTCAAAACTACAGAAGTCAAGGCGCAAAAAGCTTACTGTATTTTGCTTGAAAATTTTGAGTCAAAAAATGCCCTGGTTCTTCATTCATCCTTCTTCTTTCTCCGCTATCAATTCCACAATAGTGTTTTCAATTGAATTTTCCTTAATTCATGAAGTTACTTATGCTTTGTGGTGCCATCAATGTTTTAGCTGAAACACAAGTGTAGGAGGTCATTTTTTGAAAATCTCACTATCACATCATGTAATATTGTCAATGAGACATTTTCAAATCTTGGGCGATCCTTCTATTAGGGCTTCTACCAACATTCATTAAAACATTCACTAAGACACCTTGTAGTTTCCTCGACACTTCGAGTCTCCCAGAGAGTTATTTTGATTCACTTGTATCTTTGCTATTGATAGATCATATATCGCTATGATGTCTCGTAGTTTCACTGGTGTTATGAGTCTCCCCGAGAGTTATCCCTTCAATCTCAAGTATATCGCTATAACTCCCACTGATAAAAACATGTCGTTGTGACTTTTTAAGTTGGGCAGATGTTCCTCCGCTTACTTCATATCTCGCTAAGATATTTCCTTTCGTTTGTTTTCTAATCGCTGAGACATAATTATTTTCTTTCCAATGGAACAACACTCAACATGTCTCTCATATCTCTCTCTGATGAAACCAATCTCGCCGATGATCAAAACATATCTCCAAGGCTTTACAAATGCAATCTTGTCGGTGTGACATAGGGGGTCGGCAGGACTTCATGAACTCATATCGACAAAATCCTCCTTCACTTTATCGGAAAGACCAGATGGTTGCTACGGGACTTCACTTCGACGACCCAAGTCTGGCTGATATAGTTCTTTGTGCTTCAGTCAGTAAGACACATATGTGCGTGATATGACTCACCCCAATGACTGTTGTCTTGCCGATAGGATCCTTTTTTAGTTGAGAGTACGAACTGCATCATGCCGATATGAATCCTCAGATAAAATCATATCGGTAAGACATTCACGACCTCTTGTTGATGCACTAAAAAATATATGTTTGTATAAAATAACTTATGGGTCAGGAAGACCTATATCATCTCATGCCGATATGACTTTATATATTCAAATGCTTGGGGCCGGGTGAATTTTATGGGACCAAATGGTAAATACTGACTAGAACATGGGTGACAAAGGAAAATACATCAATTTTATATTCATGATATGGGCCTCTTTGGAAAAATTTCATGAGTACAGACAACTATAAAATTTTCAAATTTTATAGTTAATAGGAGGTTAAGGGTAGAGGGTAGATGGTTTAAGAGGGTAGAGGGTTTAAGGGTTTAAAATATCAGGGGGAAGAGGAGAGATCGAGGGAGTGAGAGAGGAAGAGACCTAAGAGAGGGAGAAGGGGGTTGGGGGAGAGACTTAGGCAGAGAGAGAGGGAGGGGGGAGGTGTTGGATAATGGTTTATGTGACCTTAGTTACACATCGCCCCATTGCAAATGGGGACCCCCTAATTTTTGCTTTGTTTGGATTTTTTGGCTTTGTTTTTCTGTTGTCTCTCTCTATCTTTTCTATCTTTCCAAGGATATGCCCGCTTGAACATGAAATTTTGGCTAAGTCTGAGAATTATGGTTTTGATTCTTACAATTAGTTTGAAGTCAAATGGAGTGAATAAGTTGAAATCTGAGTTTGGCAATTCAGTCAACATGCTTCCGGCTAGTCCCCAACAAAATTTCATTGAATTCTGACAACTTACTATTTTTAGTAAGTGCCTAATTTGGGGCATTTTCCTTAGCACTATTGAAGTTCTCTCCACCACACTGCATCCAGGAGACGTCAAGCTACTTGTCTGCAAATTTTGAGCTGAAACAGACAACTTTCTATTTTTAGCAAGTTCACCTTGAGGAGTTGTTTTTAGGATTTATATGCAAATTTTTTCAGTGCATGTCTGGAGATTCTTTCTAGGTTTTCTGAGACCTACGCAGTGATATAACATGCAAAATGAGATGATGAATTTTAGTATTCAGCCTTTAGAGGCTATTTTTAGGGTTTGCATGTTGAAATTTTCTTCGCATGTCTGAACATTCCTTGTGGGTTTTTCGAGGGCTTCATAGTGGTATAACATGCAAACCAGGGTTAAGACTTTTTGAGGAGCTATCTTCAAAGGATATTTTTAGGGTTTGCATGTGGGAATTTTCAGTGCATGTCAGGTTATTCCTTATAGGTTTTTCAAGAGCTACATAGTGATGTGACATGCAAGGCATGCTGATCACTTTTCAGAGACTTACTATTTTTAGAAGGATCATTTTGGTAGTTGCCCAACACCTCAGTATCATGAACAGAGTAAAGTGTAACAGAAACGAGGTCAAACAAAGGTCATTTGATCGAAATGCATGTTAAATTAGGGTTTCCAGCTTCGATACCCAAAATGAGGGGTCAAACACCAATTTTTTTGAAAACTGGTGTATCCCACTATGATCAGTATCTTTCAAGCTATCCACCGATAAAATTTGAGGGAAATTAGAGAACTTACTATTTATAGTAAGCCACTTCTGAAACAGGCTATAAATAGTAAGTCAACATCAGGTGCCAGTGTGAACAGGAAAGTTAACCCATGAGGATCATGTCATTCAAATTTCAAGTTAAACAGAGTTGTGGAAGTCTTGAAATCAGACAGTTGCTATAAATAGTAAAACACCTCCAAAAACATGCTATAAATAGAAAGTCAACATGAGATGGCAGTGTGAACAACTTAACTAGGTCATTAGGGTCATGTGGTTAAAATTTCAGATCAATCCAAGCTTTAGAAGAGTGAAAAATCAGAGACTTACTAAATATAGTAAATAGGGGTGAGCAAGCTTAAAAAAATGTCGAACTCTGAGAAATTTGAAGTCCAACATGCCAAATGCGCCTTAGCTTGAGAGGATAAATTGAATTTTTTTCTAAGTCCTCAAAACTTGAAGCTTGACCCTTGAAATGCGCCTAGGATGGGAGATGGAGTGAAAATTCCACTAAGTGTTGCAAATTTGAAGCTCCTTCCCTCATATGTGCCTTGGCTACTTGGGTTTGATGGAAAATTCTTCTAAGTGCTTGAAATTGGAAGTATACATGGTGAAATGTGCCCTAGCTTGAGAAATGATTGGAAATTTTACTAAGTCTTGCAAACTTGAAGCACATCCACCCAAATGCGCCCTTGAAAGGAGATAGCATGAGAAATTTAGTTAAGTCCTTGAAATTTGAAGCTTGACCCTCTATATGCACCTAAGGTAGAGAGGAAGTGATTGAAAGTTGACTAAGTCTGCTAAATTGGAAGCAAGGACCCTAGAATGCACCCTTGAGCATGATGGGTTGAGTAAACTTGACTAAGTATAGAAAAATTGAAGCTCAGCTAGTCATATGCGCCCAACTTTGGAGGAGTTAGAATTTTTTTCTAAGTGTCCAAAACTTGAAGTATGACCCTCTATATGCGCCTTGACTTGTAGGAAGAGTTGGAAAATGTTCAAAGTGTTGAAACTTGGAGTAGCTACCCCTATATGCGCCTTGACTTAAAAGAGGGGTTGGAAATTTTTGTAAGGCATCAAGATTTGAAGTAACCCATGATATATGTTCCTTGGAAGGTTGGATGACCATTAAAAGTTTCTAAGTACCAAAAAATGGAAGCTAGCCATGTGATATGTGCCCTAGGTAGATTGGATGCCATGAATAAATATTCTAAGTGTCACAAAATGAAAACTCTAGGCCCCAAATGCGCCTAAACTTGGAGGAGGCATTGAAATTTCTCTAAGTATGCAAATTGGAAGTAAGGACCCCTATATACGCCCTAGGTAGATTGGATGCCATGAGGAAATATTCTAAGTATTGGAAATTGAAAGTGGAAGCCCCTATATGCGCCCAAGAGGATATTGGAAGTTAGAAATTTTCATTAAGGCGTTGAAACTCAAAGTACACACCTTGAAATGTGCCTTAACATGGAGATGGATTGGAAATTTGTCTAAGTCCCTAAAACTTGAAGCTCAGATAGTCATATGCACCCAAGATTGAAAATTTCTATGGAAGATATACTCAAAGATTGAAGGGTCATATGCGCCTAAGAGTTGAGGAGGAATTTTGATATTTTCTAAGTGTTCAAAACTTGAAGTAGTTACCTATATATGCGCCTTGACTTGTGGGGGGAGTTGGAAAATGTTCTGAGTGTTGAAAATTGGAAGTAGAGACCCCTATATGCGTCCAAGCCAATGGAGGAGATGAAAATTAAACTAAGGCATCAAAATTGGAAGTAGACCTTCTCATATGTGCCTGAGATAGGAGGGATGCTTGGAGATTTTCCTGAATAATGAATTTAAAGTTGAACCTTGCAAATACGCCCAGATAGGAGGAATAAGAAAAAACTTTGGTGAGAAATATTTTTCTAAGGTATAAATTGCAAAAATTAAAAGTACCCCTTCGTCTATGGACACATGAATTTGATGTTTTCTGAGGGAAATTCTCTTCTAGGTATTGGATATCTTCGACAAAGAAATGATTTTGAAATTCTTCACGCCATGCTGGAGAATTTATGATGGATATTTTACTCAGGCGCCTGGTTGATGAATTTTCTATAGGAAATAAATTATTTCTAAGGTAGATGGGTTGGAAATTTGGGTAAGGAATGAGGAATTTGAAGATGAGGTTTGCTAGAGGGAAATGACGAATCCTATTAGATCTGGGGATCACTCAGAATTTGGAGATCAAAACATGGAGATCGAGTAAGTAAAGTGAAGCTATACTATAAGTGTTCTAATGCTCTTCTTTTATTTGTTTTGCAGGATGAATATCGGGACCAAGGTAGGAGGACTTGAAGTGATGGAGCGAATACTTTAGGATAGTATTACAACTGTAGGATGAAATAAGGTTACGTGTTTCAAGCCCCTCCATGATGTCACACTTACGTCCAAATCATAAAGGGAGATGTTATCAGAAATTGCTAAGTCTTGAACCCAACATAGTCAGGCAAGTGGTAAGGAGGAATGATTGAATCCAAGACAAGAAAATATTTCAAGTTCAAGATGGAGGAAAAGATGAAGGCCTAGGTGTTGGAGACTAACATCATGACAGATTGAAGAACAAAGTAGAGAAATTCTCCTTAAGTGTAAAGTCCTTTGATGACCTAGAGGATGTTCTCTAACATGTTTCGCACAACTCAAGATGTAGTGACAGGAAGGAGAAAATCATCGTTAACCAGGAGAAAGAGGTTATAGGCTTGAAGTTAGATCAAGAACGTGCCTGCCATACCAAGTCCAATAAATTGAAGCAGTGTCGACCATAATCATCCAGTTTGAAGTCAGAAGAACAAAAAAAATATGAACACTTTTCCAGACAGGAATCTTCTAGAAGGATGGTGTACATTAATGGTTCATTTATTACCCCTCTTCTTGGTGGCGGTTTTTAGGGTTAGGGTTTATGTGGCTCAATTTGAGCCCTTCATTATAATTGAATCTGAGCCGTCCATTGGACTAGGCCAACTATAAAATGGGAATCCCCCCTAATTTGTAATTCATTAGATTAGCTTAGAGATAGGAAGATAGGGAGACAACTTAGAGATAGCTTAGTATAGACTGATAGTGCAGATTGAAGAGGAAGGAAAACTTTCTCATTGAATGTTTTGTAAGAAGTTTTTGTGAACACTCTCTCAATAAAAAGAGTTTTCATTGATGATGATTTCATCTTTTGTTGTGAGCAGCTAGCAAGATTTCTTTGTCCTTCTGATTCAAATAGAATCTTAAAGTAGAATAAGTTTCATTTCATGCACATAGGTGATAGTTGTGGAATGTGGTGTTTAATTTAAGCAAGTTTCGTTAAATCCATACCACTAGCGGGCTTGTTGATGGTGGGTTTCCTTGTGTGGTCAACTAGAATATTGTGGACTTAACTTCGATTATGTTGGCATGTGTCATTGTGATGGTGTCTCCATTGTTGAATTATAATTTGAACATTTCTACTTACTCCCCTTGAAGATTGCACCGGTTCTGTGGAGGCTGTCCAAAGTGAGGCAAAGTGGAGCCTGGTGGAATTCTACAAGAATTGATCACCATGTCCTATGCCTTAGAGTAGATTAGAGCTTTCTTATCCCTGCAACCATTTCAATTCAGTAATTTTTGGTTAGTTTAGGAAACAAGAGCTTTATAGTCAAACCTTTCGAGCATTCGGGTTCCTTTCTCCGCTGTTGAAAATTTTTGTAAGTCCCCTTGAAATACCAACAAAATCACATCGAGCCAACTGAGACTATCCACTACATGAAGGAACCTTGGAGTTGAATGCACAAAGTCTCTCACAATCTTAGTATGTTGGATACTTTTTTCAAGAGAGGATAGAGTCGATGTTGGCAACTTTATTCTGTGTTGATGTAGTCACGAAAAACACATCAACAGAACTGATGGAGCTTCAAAGTTTTATCCTACCTTATGTCTTTGGTCATCCATGGTGTTTGGGAAAAGCCTAAATTTCGGGTTTTACCTTTGTCTTCTTGTAAAACCCTAGTATTATCTTACGCCTTAGGAAGGATCTATTCGGCTGTTACTTTTTGAAGTTTTTAAAACATCTTAAGTCCCATCGCTTTCTTTTAGGTCTGGCCCCCTTTTGTTTTATCATTTTATTTCTTTTTCTTAACTTTATTTCTCCTAAGTATTGGATGGTCTCGTGCTCCCTTGTTTGAGTGAAAACTTATGTCATTGTTTGTTGTTGGCCTAGTGATGTCCCCTTATTCCTTTAATATATTTTTTTTTTTGCAGAGGGACAAGTTCGCATGACTGTTAATCAATCATCGTTTGATCTTAGTCGTTCCCCGCCATCCCACAATGACCCCACCACACTGTCTTGGTTGATCGCAATATCACGGGCGAGCGCCACGCGTGTCATTTGGTGAAGCCGAAGGAACGATGGAAATACTTTGGTAAATTAATATGACTTTAATACATTATGTAGTGGGTTCCTAAAGCATTTGTGAGATACACATGTTTCAAATCAGCGGAGGTGTTATGATCTTTGCGGGGAAGATGCTTGATGGTTAATGACAAATCTGGTGACTGTGTTAGATGAACTAGATTGCTGACGGTTGAAGATCAATGGTTGCCCCCCTTGCACAATCAGAAGTTGCGAGGTCTTTATCGATTGCGATATCGCAGGTAGGTGCCACATGGATTTTGTTGGCAGCGTATAGTATGGTGGGCCCCTTGTTTCCACGATGGAGATTGTGTCAGCTTGATTTGAAAGCAATCGTTCGATGATCTGACTAAGGTGAAGGATCAACGGCTAATATTTGAACTTGCATCAAATATGAATGGATCCGTTTGTGTAGCACGCGAGTGAGCTTTAATGGCGGACATGACATCTACTACCTTGGTTTGATCAAAATAAAACAACTATTCTTCTGCTTTTGGTATCAAAAAGCATTCAAAACATCTTTGTGAAGCAATCGTGGAGCTGAGGATGAAGTCACAAGCTGTTACAACAAGGATTTGGGTTTACACAAGCGCAAAGCCGTGAGTTCAATTTTTGTATCTCCTGGTTATTCTGAATTTGAATTTGGGGGAAATTTGTTGTGTGCTTGTTGTAGGACTTATTGATAATTGTTTTAGGGCTATAGGTTAACTAAATTGTGGGAAATTGCAAAGTTTTGTTCTGTAATTTCATATTTTGTTTAGCCCTAGTCTGTCTAAGGTTTGAGATAGCAAGGAAGCCCTAGTTTACTCAAGATGGCACCGACAAAGCAACACTCTGGCTAGATTGATTATTTAAGTAGAAACCTATATGATGACTTCCTAGATCAATTTCCCTTGTCAATAAATGATAGGAAGAAGGGATTGGTTTTGATGCGAGGAAAAACCCTAAGGGAGGGATTAGTGTATAATTTTTCCAACATAGCCGATGCTAGGGTTCCTCTTATAGGTTTGGAGATGTTCAGATTGTGGTTTGGACAGAGGAATTTTCCTCACCCCTTTTTGAATGGTTGGATGTATGATATGGGGAAGCTGGTGATACCAAATGTGTTCCCTGATATACACTTTCTTAGGGCAGTGGTTGCATGATATGACTCTGTCACACGAGTAATCAGAGATAATGATGGAAGGGTTCTGTTAAGTATTAATGGAGAAGAATTCTGACAGGTTTTTGATTTGAGTGAGCCTAGTATGTACTTGGTTCCCATCAATCTTGAGGAAATGAAGCAGGAGTATGGGAAGTTGAAATCACTCTTCAGAGCTAAGTTGCTCCCACCTCATTTGGCTAGGGCAGGAGGTTCGAGATTCTATATTAGCCCTAGTGATCGAGAACCTTTTAGATTGAATTGCTTTGCAAATCATTTCTTGGCCACTATTTACTCACTATGCCAGATTTTGGGTTTCAATCCTAACACAGTGATGCCTATCGCTTACATGTTCATGGAGGTGCAAATACAACACTCTAACTTCTCGGTGACTTATGATTTTGCTTCTTTGTTTGCTAAAAGGATACATGAAGGGCTATTAAAGTTGCAGAAAAATGATACAGGCACCCAATTCTTCTGGTATTATGTGTTAATGCATATGTTCTTGTACAATAATGTTGATTTCTTCTTGAGAAGATGGAATTAAGGCAATTGGTTGATGGAGAAAGATTACTAGTACAGATGTGGACTGCAAATTTATCATGTAACAAGGAAAACACTAGTTATGTGCATTTTGAAAATTGTTTTGCTTCTAGATTGAGAGCCAAGCTGATGGTAAATGTACCCAGGATTCTTGAGGGACTGCATGATTTCCTCAGACCAAAAGGGAGGAAGCCAGAATTAAAGGTTTGCCATAACTAGGGTGACATTATTCCATACCCAGTCAACACTATCTTGAGGGTGTACAGTTTTCAAGAGACCCCTCATATATTGCCATACAATGTGCCACCAAGGGTGGGATTTGCAGAGGTTATGTGGAAAATTGGTTGTATCCATGAGGAAAACCTTACTGGGAAGGGTAAAGGAACGTTTTTCCCAGATTATACAGTGGTTTCAGATTTTGTCTTTTTGAAAGGAGGTTGGGTGCACTTTGGGAAATTCTTTGAAGACTATCATTTGAGGTGTGGTCCTAAGCGGAAGCATGATCTTGCGGATTTCTTTTCCCTTTTCAGACAAAGGAGAAAAGGTAGTAAGTTTGTACATGAGTTCAACTTTCTTGAGGATTTGATTAGAAATGAATTTGACCTAAGTAAGCAGGAGTTGAACAAGGAGAAGTGGATATCTTATGATAAGATATTGGCTATTGTGCACAAAATGGATCCAAAGTATGATCCATTGTTGGAATTCAATCCATACCATGAGAAAATTGACTTTCTGATGGAGAACTTCAAAGAAATCATGGGCATTGTGAGGAATAAGAAGATAAACTTGGAATTGAGTCTGGGCATACAGGAGCAAGGTGCCAGGTCAATTGAAATGAGGCCAACATACCAAGTTCGCATGTCCATAGATTAATCATCGTGTGATCTCAGTCGTTCCCCACCATCCCACGATGACCCCACCACACTGTCTTTGTTGATCGTGATACCACGGACGAGCGCCATGTGTCTCATCTGGTGAAGCTGAAGGAATGATAAATACTTTGATGCGTCTTTAATATATTATGCCATGGGTTACTAAAGTAGTTATAAGATGCACATGTTTTAAATCAATGAAGATGTTATAATCTCGGTAGAAAGGTGCTCAATGGTTAATAACAAGGCTGGTGACTATGTTGAATGAATAAGATTTCTGATGGTTGAGATCCACGGTTTCCTGCCGTCGCATGATCAAAAGTTGCGAGGTCTTTATTGATTGCGATATCACGGGCGAGCACCACGTGGATCTCCTTTGCAACAAGTAGTATGGTGGGCCCCTTATTGCCACGATGGAGACTATGTCGGTTTGCTTTGAAGGTAGTTGTTTGATGATCTGACCAAGGTGAAGGATTGATGGCTAATATTTGAATTTGCATCAAATGCGATTAGAGCCATTCATACAGTGCGTGAGTAAGATTTAATGGCGGACATAACATCTACTGCCATGGTTTGATCAAAATAAAGAAAATATTCTTCTGCTTTTGGTATCACAAAGCATTCAAAACATCTTAAATGGGGATTGTAGGTTGATATGTTCTTTATGAGGATTTGATAAGTAGTATTGGGTTAGGATACATGTTGAGGAGATTGTAAAGTAATGTTCTCAAGGATCTTATATGTTATGTGTTAAATTTTTCATGAACCCTTAAATGCTTAAGAATTTGACTCCCCCAATAGATATATGGCACTGATATGAGTTGTACTAATTCTTATGGTTTAGCATTTTTTTGTCTTTACCTAGAGCTTGCTACAAATTGCAAATCAATAAATATCTTATACTGTGAAAATGTGTTCTAGTTATCTCATGCTCCAAATAGTTGATATTATTGATGAACAACCAATTCTATTTGGTATTATCCTATTATGTTGAGCTATTTAAATGATATTATCTATTGTTGTTAATGTCATTTATGATAATGGTGAAAAAGTTGTAAATGCATTAAGGGATCACCCTCTTGGGTCTTGCAGAGCCCAAAGTGTAGGAGGTCTTTAAAATCCTCATCAGTTGGTCTAGGTCCTTCGAGCTGCCCTTGATTGGAATTGGAAATTCCATAGGTAAATTAGAAGACCAACTTAGTTATACTAAACACAACTAATAGGTAGAGGGGAGAGATAGAGGGATTCATTGAGAGAGAGAGTGAGTGGGAGAGAGATAGAGGGTAGAGGGTTAAGGGTAGAGGGGAGGGAGATAAGAGTGAGTGAGAGAGAGAATTGAGAGAGGGAGAGGGGTAGGAGAGTGAGACTTGAGAGAGAGAGGGAGGGAGGGAGTGGGAGAGAGATATAGGGTAGAGGTTTAAGCATAAAGGGTATAGGGTTTAGAGTTTAAGGGTTAATGGTTTAGGGTTTAGGGTTAAAGGTAGAGGGAGTGAGTGAGAGAGAGAGACCTGAGAGAGGGAGAGGGGGTAGGAGGGAGAGTCTTGAGAGAGAGAGGGAGGGAGTGGGAGAGAGATAAAGGGTAGAGGGTTTAAGGGTTTAGAGTTTAAGGGTTAATGGTTTAGGGTTTAGGGTTAAAGGTAGAGGGGAGAGAGATAGAGGGAGTAAGTGAGTGAGAGAGACCTGAGAGAGGGAGAGGGGGTAGGAGGGAGATTCTTGAGAGAGAGAGAGGGTAGAGTATTTAAGGATTTAAGGGTTAAGGGTAGAGGGCTAAGGGTAGAGTGGAGAGACTTAGGAGGAGAGAGAGAGAGAGAGGGAGTGCTGCTAGGACAAAGAGACTTTAGAGAGAGAGAGAGGGAGGGAGTGGGAGATATATAGAGGGAGAAAGGGTTAAGGGTAGAGGGTAGAGGGTTTAAGTGTTTAGGGTAGGGTTTAAGGGTAGAGGGGAGACACATAGAGGGAGTGAGTGAGAGATAGAGAGAGACCTAAGAGAGGGAGAGGGGGTAGGAGGGAGAGACTTGAGAGAGAGAGGGTAGAGGGTAGAGGGTTTAAGGGTTAAGGGTTTAGGGTTTAGGGTTTAGGGTTATGGGTAGAGGGGAGAGAGATAGAGGGATTCAGTGAGAAAGAGAGGGAGGGAGTGGGAGAGAGATGGAGGGTAGAAGGTAGAGGGTTAAGGGTAGATGGGACAAAGATATGAGTGAGAGAGAGAGAGACCTGAGAGAAGGTAGAGGATTTAAGGGTTTAGAGTTTAAGGGTTAAGGGTTTAAAGTTTAGGGTTAAGGGTAGAGGGGAGAAAGATAGAGAGTGAGTGAGAGAGGAGACCTGAGAGAGGGAGAGGGGGTAGGAGGGAGAGTCTTGAGAGAGAGGGGGTAGAGGGTAGAGGGTTTAAGGGTTTGGGGTTTAAGGGTTAAGAGTTTAGGGTTTAGGGTTATGGGTAGAGGGGAGAGAGATAGAGGGTTAAGGGTTAAGGGTAGTTTTGGTTGTTTTTACTGTAACCAAGTTGGTCCTCTAATCTACCTATGGAATTTCCAATTCCAATCAAGGGTAGCTTAAAGGACCTGGACCAACTAATGAGGATTTTAAAGACCTACACTTTGGGCTCTGCAAGACTCGGGAGGGTGATCCCTTAATATGTTTACAACCTCTGCACCATTATCGTAAACAACATTAACAAAAACAAATAATCTCATTTAATAGATCAACATAATAGGATAACACTGAATAGAATTGGTTGTTCATCAATAATATCAACTATTTGGAGCATGAGATACCTACAACACATTCCACAGTGTAAAATATTCATTGATTTGCAATTTGTAGCAAGCGCTAGGTAAAGACAAACAAAATACTGAACCATACAAATTAGTACAACTTAGATCAGTTCCATATATCCATTGAGGGAGTCAAATTCATAAACATCTAAGGGTTTATGATAGATTTAACACATAACATATAAGATCCTTGAGAACATTGCTTTACAATTTCATCATGTATTCTAACCCAATACTACTTATCAAATCCTTATACAAAACATATCCACCTACAATCCCATTCAAGCATTTTAATTAATTCCTTGAATTAAAGCCAAAATATAAATCATACACACCACAATAGTGAGATGAACGAGACAACCCTTGATTATTTTATTCAAAATTAAAATATGCATGTACAATGGAGAGATATGAGTTTGAATTAATCATTTCAATTCAAATTCCAGTACTGTCATAAAACATCAAATCCCCATGAATTCAAAACCTACTATAGAATGACTAAAAACCTAAATTGAATTTTCCTTAAAACCATTGAACTTTACAATTTTCTCTTCAACTCTACCTAGACTCGACCAAAAAATATCTAACTTGCTAACCCGTACTTCTAGCCTTGAAATCCTTCTTATAGAAAATGATGGAGCAAACAAGCATCGGGCCAGAAAGTACCTCTCATTTCACATGCTTTTCTTCACAAAACTCTTGAGGACAACAACTATACCTTCTTTATTTCTCATCCTACACCCTATTCATGCATCCTACAATTAAAAAAGTATCCATGGGGCCTCTTACACAAGCTACAGTAATCACAAAAAGTGTAAGAGACCCTTTATATCATGTTTGGACTACAAAACCCTCAAAAATAGGGTAACCAGGTTGTATGCAAAGAAATGAAGCTTTCTAACTCAAATCAATGCCTTAAGCCCTAAAATCATATTCAAATCAAAGATAACACATATCTTCACGACTTGGAATTGATTTCACATCAAAATATGGCTGCATGTGACCATATAGTGCTACATAACAGGAAAAATACATAAATTTTGAAGAAAAACACAAATTTTTGAATGTCAAGAGCTTGTATTTTAAATCCTCAACCATCAACAACCATTACAATGATCACTTTATGTCTTTTAAAGGCCTTTACACATCAACCACTGAACAACCACCTCTACAACTAAATTTTTAATCCTTTTTGATCACATGAAACATAAAACACACTAATTAATTATGTAATGGAATACAAATTAAAAACATCATGAATTAATTATGTAACCACATAATTCAAATATAATTCTATCAAGAAATTAATATCAAATAGATAATATAATTGCATAAGTCATACATTTTAATGTCATTGATCTTCTTCTTCATCCAACTCTTTGTCTGTATCATCCGATCCAGATTCGACATTGTAAGGATTGGTCATATCATCATCATCGTCATCAATATCAGTTTCGATAATGTCATCATCCACATGGATATCATCTTCATGAACATTAAATCCTACATCATCATGGTCTAGTGCCTCCTCTTTGACATCTTTGTCAGGGACATCATCAACTAACTGTTGATCTTGATCATCATTTACATCATCTTCTAGTTCTTCGGTATCTTCTTCTTCCACCACATTATACTTTACCGGCCTTCCTCTTGGATCATGTCTAACAACAAATGACCAACCCGGTTTACTTGGAACATCTGAGTAAAATACCTACTCACATTGGCTTGGAAGAACATAGGGCTCATTTCCAGCTCGCTCGATCATCTTGTATTAACCATGGTAAATCCATTATCATGTTCAATAATAGTTCTCTCAGGATCCTTTTTCATTCAATCGTAGCCTGTACCATAGGACGAAGAACATAATTAATCTGAAGGACTTAAATTCACACTCAAGTATATCATCCAAAATCCCATAGTATCGATTTTCTGAGACTTTTGGATGTATGTCGCTTCTAGATGAAACATTAGTCACCTGAAAGACTACAGTTATACCAGAATCACAAGTTTTCTTCATGTCATCCAACATTTTGATTCAAAATTTATGACCATTGCACCACATAGCCTTGTGGTGTTTCACCTGCAATATGTCAAACATGTAAAAATTATTGCAATATCATCGGTTGATAAACATATTTATTCTTGGTGAATGAATGCAAAGAAAACAATCTCAACATATATATATATATATATATATATATATATATATATATATATATATATATATATATACGTCAATATAATTGAAAATAATTAAATAATGTGAACCAAGATTCCCAACCTGCACAAACACAAAAAATAATCAATAGATTAGATCAAATGCAAGATTAGAAACATGATTCCTCAAGAAATTCATTTGAATAACAAAAGAGATAGAATATGAAATGAAGAACACAATGAAATTTCAAAGCATATCAAATCCTATTCTTGAAGCCAACAAACTCCTAATCTCTTAAGGGAATTGGTGCCAATTTGATGTGAAAATTGGCCCTTTCCCAACTCCAACAATGCAATGTTGATTTGATGAAGAGATTTGATCCGCTTTTTTGATGCTTGATGAGTGCTCCAATAGAAAAATCAGCATAACCTAGCTATGAACTCAATGATAATGGATGGAATTTGCTAATGATTTGAGCATAGTAAGTTTACTCAAATTGTGGATGATCAAATGAGGAGATTGGCCTCTTATTTATAGAATGCTAAGATGGATGAATGTTCAAAATAGAGCAATGTGGGACTAAGAATTAGCCAATGGAAAAGTACCACTTGTCCACTTGTGAACGGATGGAAGATGTGCAAGTTTTGAGGATTGCTCCAATAAAAGCATATATTTGAATTTTGAAAATTTTGAAATGACATGCAAGAGGGAAGGAAGAATGCATTGAATGCCACTTGGCTCAAGGAAAAGGACATACAAGAGAGAGTAAATTCCTTGTTGGAAGGACTTATCCCACTTGGATTTTGAATTCAAATTAGGGGAATATTCCTTAAAAGATGCCTTGTTGAAGGAAAATAGAAATTTAATAAATCAAATAAATCTATTTTCATGTGTAAGTGGTAAAAGCTGGAGGATGGGACATGAGAGGAGATTAAATTAATTCAGGTTCATTAATTTGATGAAGGGGTTAAATGATGTGACCTATTTGACTTAAATTTGTGGATTTATTTAAACCAAATATGAGAAGAATGTGATAAGGGATTAATTAAATAAATATTTTAATTTATTTAATTAAAAGAGATCATGATGTTAGATTAAACCAAATAAGGTTTTAATTTATTTAATTTAATAGATATACTTAAGAGATTTAATCAAATAAAATTAATTATTTAATTAAATAGGATAATTAGATTAAAATGGTTAATTTAATTATCGAGAAAAAGGTGACTTAATTAGATGACTGATTTATTTAATTAAGAGAGGGATATTGATGAATTGAATCAGATAAAGGTATTTGATTAAATGGTTAGACTGAAGGATGATTCAAGACGAAATGATGTTAGTGGTTAGGATCAGATGCACAATGTCAATCAGTACATTTTACATGTCTACATTTTGCCCCTCTTTGAAGCAATGCACTCGTTGCGTTGTTGTGCAATTTTTGCACACACGCCCCACCGGAGGCGGGGACCCTTTTTTTTTTTGCATCTCTGTCTCTTGGCTTGGTCAAATTTTGGTTTTTTCTTCTTGGGAGGTTATTTTGGGATTAAGTCTAGACTGGCCTTGATGGGGACAATATTTCGAGGCTCTAGGAGAAATTTGCAAGTGTTGGAATTTGAAAATGGAGATTTTAAAGTAAATTTTCAATGTTATATGAAAATATTTTTTGTACCTGTGGATAGAGGATGAAAAATTAGGTAGGGTTGCTTTTTGAACTTTTTGAAGATTCCTTCTAGAAAAAAAGTTATGAGGTTTAGGGGATTTCAACCCTGCAGGGAATCCAAGAAAATCCGTTCCCTCAGGATTTTCCCGAAAATTCCTTGACCCCCTCAAAATCCCGAAATTTCTTAAAAACCCAAAAAATTGAAAAAATAAAAATAAAATTATTTTTTTTTGAAAAATGATTTTTTTCAAAATGGAATTTTTGAAATGCATTTTTTTAAATTTTTTTCTTGAAATTTTAAAATGTTCGAAAATGAAATTCTTGAGATGGATAGAAAAATTTGAGAAAAAAAGCTTTCAAAAATGGAAAAAATTATGAAAATGAAAAGTTCTCATTAAAAAATGTAAGTTTTTTTAAAAAGGCCAAAATTTAATTCAAGTTTAATTTGGATTGGGATTTTTTAATTTATTTTTAACATGTGAGCTACTAATAATGATATCTGTTTTTTAGGATTAAATAAATATTAAAGGGGAACTTGCATATGGATTCGTGCCAAAAGGGAAATATGGAAGAGCTCATTTGAAAATTTAAAAGTGGAACTTGCATGAGAATCCATGCCCAAACTGTCTACAACTGGAAGGAGTTTCTGGAAGACATGTGAAGTTGATTTCATCCTCCAATCAAAATTTTCATTAATGACAAGCTAGCATAATATTGTTTTTTCATTGTTCCATGATGTAACTACTTTTATGCAATTGGATGATGATGTACCATGAGCTCCCGAATTAAATGTAACAACTTGATGCTTCTAGAAGTGTAATTGCAGCCATTGGATGAACTAAATCCTGGCCATTGATTAAAAATGTAATTTTCTATAAAAGGCCAGTGCCTTCTCATTTGTAAAGGGGTTAGATTTAGGGGTTAGAATAGTTGATTAGAGGCTGTAAAAGCCATAATTGGCTAAGTTAGAGAAGTTAGTAGTTGTAGGAGAGGAGAGACTGGAAATTGTTATGTAATGCTAGAGAAGTTATTGCAATTGGATTGTTGATTTGGAAAGCTTTGTGTTGCACTTTGACAGTTTATGGTTTCTTGTTCTCAATTCTCAATGTTAGATGTTAGATTTCAGCTCTTTTGCAATGATGGTGAAATGTTAATGATGTTGATCGATCTCCGGTCCATACTTTTAGCAATTTGTTGATTGTAATTTGTTGTGTAAAGTTAGTTTGGGCCTTATTTTGTCCTAAGTTCAACTGTGGATGCTTGTTTACATTGCGCCTGTTATTGGGTATGTGAATGAATATTCAAAGTCTTAAAATCTTTAGTTTCCTTAGAAGATTGCACCATTTCTGTGGAGTTGTAGGCTTGTCCTTGATCAAACAGAGATTGGTTTTATTGGAAATCTGTCCATTTGCAACATTCATCATTATTGTGATTGATCTTAGGAGTTAGTTTAGAATAAAATCTCTTTCAACCCTTTGTCTTTTGATATTTTCTTTGAATCTAGGTTAGTTTTAGGATTAAAAGCATCACCATATTGTTGCATCTGATGAAAGTATGCTTCCAACATTGTTCACTTGTAAGGCCCATTGTGATTACCAACATTTTCACATTTATCACTGAGTTGTTTATGCATTGTCAAGACCTGACATTAGAGACCTTGGGGTTATCTCTTGAGGCTTGCTGATAGAGATTTACCTTTCAAGAGAGATGGGATTTCATATTCAGTCTAAGTTGTTACTGTGCAGAAAACATCATCAACACGTTGGTTCAAAGAATAAACAATCTCGATCAAAGCCAAAAAAAATTGTTTTCAAAAACTTGCCCCACTGCTACCCGGTGAGAGAAAACATGCCAATATATTTCCCCCTCGAGAGATTGGATGAAAATTTTGATTTTGGGTAATCTCGCAAAAAAAAAAGAGGACAAGGTGCCCGACATGTCCAAAAGGCTCCAAGAGGCCAAAAACATGTCTAAACACAATAAAACGATGTAAAACAGGCCTCAACTGGACAAAAATAGGTTCAAGGGTCCAAAACCCTAGCAGGATAGCCAATCAGGGTGAAAAAACCCTAATTTTCAAGCTTAAAAGGGCTTCGAGGGGTCACTTTCAATTCATTTTCACACACAACCCTCTAGCAACTTTGAGATTTGAGCTCTGAGCTCCTGACGATATGGCACAATGACATCTCTCGATGCACATTTCTGATCAAGTCCGGACATACCAGCGGCCACCTGACATTGGGGCACCGATAAGTGATCATTGAGCTTTATTTCTCATTTTTCGCATTCATTTAATGCGTTGAAAGTTAGATATTCTGTAGCGATGCTATATAGTGCCGCTCAAAAATAAAACTGTGCCGCTCGGTGTCAAATTGTGCCTCGACGGTGGAGTTTGGAGTTTGAAAATAAATTTCAAACTCCGACGCTCACACCCCCACTAGTGGGGTCATTTCAAAGTGCAACGCAATGGCGGTTCATCAAACATGAATTTTTCAAATTGAGTTGCTCAGAAGAAAAGTGCACCACGGTGGTGTGCTTTCGACATTTGGTGCCCCAGTGTCGCAGTTTGATAAAAAATCAAACTGCGACGTCTTCACAGATAGCGACACTAGAGTGATTTTTTGGACACTCGACATGAAATTTTTCAAATTTTTTAACATGGTGACCCTTCCTAATGCAGGACACGGTGAGGGAGCTCTATTCCCGAAAGCACAGGTCATGGGAGCTCTTTGGTTATTTGCGAGATCTAAGTGATAGAGAGCAGGATCGATTACGGGACATGGGCCTGTGGTACATCGCATATGCAACGCCCGTGCGTACCCACTTTGGGATGATGTCAGCACTTGCCGAGAGATGGCACAACAAGACCTTGTCTTTCCACCTTCCTACTAGCGATGCCACCTTCACCTTAGAGGATGTGTGGTTCATCCTGAGATTGTCAATTCATGGTCGGCGTGTTATTTTCGATATGGATGTCGGGCGAGACGCTTGCCATACAATCCTTGCCACAGAGGACATTATTTATTGCGAGGGTCAGATTAATTTTCCATGACATGATTCAAAAAACTATTGAAGATTATGTTGATGACATTCTAGCCAAATCCAGAAGGAGAAAGGATCACATAGCAACCCTAAGTGCCATTTTTGATAGGCTGGAGGAGTACAAAGTTAGATTAAACCCAAAGAAGTGCGTCTTCGGCGTACAATCAGGAAAGCTGCTAGGATACATAGTGTTAATGAGAGGTATCGAGGTAGATCCAACAAAGGTAAAAGCAATCCTCGAGATGGAGGCACCAAAAATATTAAAGCAATTGAGAGGTCTCCAAGGAAGGCTTCAATCCATTCAAAGGTTCATAGCATAGCTGGCAGACAAACAAAACCCATACTCTCACCTACTTCATAAGGGAGTAGCGTACAAATGGGATAACAAGTGTGAAGAAGCATTCAATAAAATCAAAGAATATCTACTTACACCACCAGTCCTAATGCCACCAATCCCAAGAAAACCATTAGTTCTCTATGTATCAACAACAACAACAGCCCTTGGAGCTCTCCTAGCTCAGCATGACAAAAATGGAATAGAAAGGGCCATCTATTACATCAACAAAATAATGGTTGGGCATGAGCTAAACTATTCATTTATCGAGAAAGCATGTTTAGCAGTAGTGTTTGCATCACAAAAATTTAGACATTACATGTTGGCTCACAAAATAAAACTCATTGCCAAAATCGACCCTCTCAAGTATTTACTATCAAAGGCTATCATTGAGATCGAGCTCCCATTACTTAGGATATCACTACAAAACCTCATCACAAATGAAGAGTACCGAGTATCAAGACTAAATGAGTTGGAGCTATTGGATGAGTTCTGTATAGATGCTCTAAACCATTTGAAAGTCTATCAAAATAGACTCAAAAGGAGCTATAATAAGAAAATCAGAAGAAAAACTTTCCAAGTCAGAGAACTGGTATTAAAGGAGAATCAAAAGAATGTCTCAAACCTAAGCAACAAAGGAAAATTTGAACCTAATTGGTTAGGACCATTTGTTATCACAACAAGTTATAAGTTAGGGGCATATCAGTTATCAACAGCTGAAGGGGAACCTCTGCAAGAGCCCATGAATAGCTCTCATCTCAAAAAGTTTTATACCTAATCTTTCAAGGTATAGAACTAAAAATCCAAAAAATTAGAAAATGTCTTGAAAAAATGGTTACCTTGGTGAAAAATTAGCAAACAGGCATCTTGGCAACAACAAAAAGATAAAAAAAATCAGAAAAAGGATTAAAAATAGTAAAGAAAAAAATCGTCCTCTAGTGAAAACCACTTCAATGGCACTTTGGACAAGCACCTTGGTGAAAACCTGGCAAACAGACGCCTTGTGTAAATAAGCACTTTTCATCCACCAGAATCTCTACGGCTTGTTCTGCATCATCCATCCATAACATTTCCATCATCCATCACATTCAAATCTCCATCCATCACTCATCTACCCGCATTTGCACCATAGCTTGGTCATGTGTTTGTATCATGTTCTTTCCTAGTACTACTCAGCCCATCCTCAAGGTCAATTTGTCCTGCCTTTATCGGAGTAGTCTATTGCATCACGCTGAGGGCATGTTCTTATCGAATTAGATTCATGTATATTCTTGAAGTCCTAAAAATAGAAAATCCAAAAACATCAAAACATCTTAAAATCCAAAAACATCATAAAATCACCAAAATCCAAAAAAATTCAAAACATATCAAAATCCAAAAATAGGTCAAAAGTAAGTCAAAAAGTCAAAAAAAAAGTCATCTTGTCGAACTACGGGTCTCTGAGCCTTGAACGTAGGTAAGGTTGATCTTTGATCATCTCCCAAGACACTTAGTTCAGTCATTTAAGCGTTTTTCATAATAAACTAACATTTCATCATGTATATCTTCATTTGTAAATCGGTCAAGTCGTCAGCCGAACTACGTGGTCTCTGCATGTATAACGTAGGCAAGGATAATATATTGATCAGCCCCCAAGGCCCCTAGGATAGGTCCTTAGGTTGGTCTCTTGGTCAAAATCTCAGAAAATCCCAAAAACATTAGAAAATAAAAAAATCAAAACATTTAAAAAATCTCTAAAAATACCAAAAACAACCTCAAAAATTTACAAAACTCCAAAAACATCCAAATATTTGAAAAAATCCATCTGTCTTATCTCACTTTCACTTGCAATAACATTACTCATAATAAAACAATTGTCATCCTCAACCTTTGGCAAAACAGTTAGAAACAAGTCTAACAGGTGAAAAGTAAAAACTCAAAATGTCAAGTCTCAGGTCTAAGTCAGTACGTAAACAAGTTGGTCAATTCTTTGTGTCGATAGTCCATCATCCAATCAATCAAATTTCAATCATATGATAACATCATGTCCTAGGATGCATCCTTCCTACAAGGGGCATTATTTATCAGAAAGAACACTTTGGATAAACGAAATGGCGTGTTGCCATCCACTAACATGTCCTAGGATGTATCCTTCCTACAATGGGAATTATCTTTTGGCAATAGTTTCGGTTCTTATCCTTGAAAACGCATTTTCCTTTTGGTTAGCGGTATTGAAGAACATCAGCTTGTTTGTTTACTTTATCTTTGTATTTTGACTTATCTTATTGCACTCATTCCAAGGACCTCTCGATGATATCCGAACAAAGGATTTAGAGAAATAGGAATGGGGAAATGATCATTATCTTTTGGTTTGTTGTACTTGTTGGACGTTCTTGTAATATAACTTGGTGAATACTTGCTTTGTTAGGTATGTATGGAGGAGGTTTTGGACAACTTGTTGACTATTGCATTGATAGGTTATACTTTTTCATGTTTTGGTCTGAGGTGTTTAAAACTTCTAAAGTGCATCCTAGTAAGGTTTTCGTATGTCAGGTGTGAACAAGAATACTCCTATTTGATTGTCAAGTCAAAGTTCATCACATTGGGTACAATTCCATCCTGGTTCTCTATACCTTGATGCATCATACCACATGTGTTATCAAACATAAGAAAATTGACCCTTTGAAAATCCCAACTCCTCCGCAAGTAGTCATCATTATTTTGCATATTCATCATCTTGTGTCTTGTTGAAATGACTTCTTCTCTTTCATTCCTTCTTGCTCATCACACTAACAAGGTACTATGATAGTTGATCATCATCATCATCATCATCGTCATCGATCTTGCATCCACAAATCATTAGCATATAGGAAGCACATGCATGGCATTTTCATCATCATATAAACATGTTATTATAAACATTTTCCATAAATAATCACATCCCTTTCTCATTACATTGCATCCACTTTTTTCATCACATTGCATTCATCACATAAACCATTGCATAACATTCATTTGCATAAACATATCATAACCATTTCACATTACCACCTACTGCACAATCATACATATAGATAATCCAGTGCATATTCACCATCACATAAACATAATAAAGTCATCTCTCACATTTCATTCATTTTGCATAAAACATCACCATACCACTTTGCATTAACATTTCATTCATACATTACATCACATCACAGTAAATGCATCATTACATGTTTAGGATAATATATTTATTCTAAGCATCTTAAACCATCTCATTTGCATCATCAATACATACCATATAAAACACGACCATTGCATTTACACCACAATATATCATCCATTAATCATCCATATCAATATATAGAGCACTTCATAAATAACATCGTAATCATTTTTTAGATTTCATTGCATAAATCATTCCATACTATTATAAGCATAATAGGAACATATAAATCCATTACATGCAAAGCATACATCTATCCATAATCATTTTAAGCATGGTTCACATATCATTTCATGTATACACCATAGATCATCACCATATCATTTTGCATATTACATTTCTTATCATACCATTTTCATCAACATAAATAGATCATCATATAGATGTACACCATCATCCATTCACATCACATATCATATAAATCCATTTGCATATCATAAATAAACAACATAATATAAGATCTAGTCATAATGAATACATCATCAGAAAGAAATACATCCATCACATCACATTATAAACATCATTGCATAGCATATAGAAATGGAATCATCCATAAATGCATAAATAAATGGCACACAACACCATATCAAAATCATCATTTCATATATATCATCATCGGGTAACTGTCATAGTACAAAATAATTGGATCACTGTACATGTATGTCAATAAGTACAAAAAGGCCCATCGGGCTATAAAAAAGGATCCCATAAGGCACTAAAAGTATCATCTCAATCAAAACAAGGTCTACCCATCCTGTCTGCTGCCCTCGCCCCTGTCATTGTGACTCTCTGCTAGTCTGTGGCTGGTCCACTATGAGTAATCTGGGGCCCACTTTTCTCTGGGAACGGCCTGGTGATAGTGTATACAATAGTAATCAGCCTCCCAGATGGCCTCCTTGTAAGATCGAAGGGACACTGTGCTTTGAGAGGAGGAGGCTACCATGCTCTCCAACTGCTTTCGCCGACCCATCTCTACGACCGCCTGTAGCTCTACGACCTGCCTCTGCAAAACAGACTGGTCTCTCTCGACCCTGGTCTGGTCTCTCTCAGTCTTGGCCTAATCTCTCTCCCTTGTCAAGATCCAAACCTGACCCTACAGCTGTGCTATCAGTACATCTCTAGCATCTGGCTGCCCTACTAGTTGTGCTCATGCGAGTTGCACGTGAGACTGATCCTCACCCTTGGCTCTTGGTGGTGCACCTACCTGCTCCTGCTGCCTAGTTGGCACCTACTGCTGATCCTACATCTGAACATCAGCCTGACCTGGCTAAACTGGCTGAACTGGAGGCCTGACCAGCTGATCCTTCCTTGCACCATCTCTCCATCCTCGTCCTCCCCCTCTGTCCCTCGTCCTCTGTTGAACGGGGACTACTCCTGGAACTGTCATCTGTAGGGGAGGTCAGAACTAGTCTCTGTATGCATGTGTGACGCTTGGATCCGTAGGCCCCTGATTGTAAATCCATGGCTGGGCCACTAACTGTCTAAAGCTATCCATGGCCTTCGAAGTAGGAATGTATCACCCCCATGAAGCCTGTGACATAGTGTGAGAAAATACAACCACATAATCATCGTCTGGCCAATCTTGTGGGTCAATGAACTAGCGCTAAACACGTCCGGGTAGGTATCTCTCTACCATGGTATGCTCTCACCCCTGCATAAACCAGTCCTGGCGGGCAAAGAAAATATGCTCTGCATCATCGACCCATCTGGGTTGACCAAGGTATAGGTGCCATGTGAAAGCCTGCATCTCGTCTAAGACTCTCTTCTAGTAGGGAATCCTGTGCTCGCCCATGTGTGTGAAGGACACACCACCTCTGTAACACCATACGAGGGGATCATCAGGCCCCATCGATACTGCAATGACGCACGGCCAAAGAACAATGATGTGCTCCCATGCCCATATGTGGAGAAGTGTGACACTTGCCCTGAGTGCTCTGCCATCAAGGTAGACATACTCGTGTAAATCTATGTATAGTGAAGCAAGAAGAACTGCCCCCCAAGCAAAACAAGTAGGCCTATCGCTCATCATCATGCACTCCGAGTAGAGTCCCCAACCAGGACTGAAGTACTGGCCTTGCCGATCTAGGGAAATGAGACCTGAAATGATGGCCACAACAACCAAGCGGAAGGGAGAGGCCAGAGATTTGTGACGCTCAAGCTCAATATGACCCTCACAATAAATAACATCCTTTATGGCGAGGACTATATGGCAAGCGTCTCGCCCGACATCCATATCGAAAACAATGCGCCGACCATGAATCGGTAATTTCAAGATGTGCCACACGTCCTCTAAGGTGGAAATGGCCTCGCTGGTAGGAAGGTGGAAAGATGAGGTCTTGTTGTGCCATCTCTTGGCAAGCGCTGACATCATCCCAAGGTGCGTACGCACGGGTGTTGCATATGTGATGTACCACAGCCCCATGTCCCGTAATCGATTATGCTCTCTGTCACTCAGATCTCACAAATAACCGAAGAGCTCCCACGACTTGTGCTCTCAGGAATAGAGCTCCCTCGCCGCGTCTTGCATCAGAAAGGGTCACCATGTTAAATTTTTTGAAAAATTTCATGCCGAGTGTCCAAAAAATCACTCCAACATCGCTATCCATGAAGGTGTCGCAGTTTGATTTTTTATGAAATTGCGACATTGAGGCACCAAATGCTGAAAGTGCACCGCCGTGGTGCACTTTTCTTCTGAGCAGCGCAGTTTGAAAAGATTAATGTTTGATGAATCGTCACCGCGTCGCACTTTGAAAAGACCCCACTGGTGGGGGTGTGAGCGTCAAAGTTTGAAATTTATTTTCAAACTCCAAACTCCACTGCCACAACACAATTTGATTTTTGAGCGGCGCTATATAGCGCCGTTGCAGAATATCTAACTTTAAACGCATTAAATGAACACAAAAAATGAGAAATAAATCTCAAGTAAGGATCACTTATTGGTTCCTCAATACCGGGTGGCCGCTGGTATGTTCAGACTCAGAAATGTGCATCGGGAGCTATCATTGTGCCATATCATCAGGAGGTCAGAGCTCAAATCTCAAAGTTGCTAGAGGGCTTTGTGTGAAAATGAATTGAAAGTGACCCCTCAGAGCTCTTTTAAGCTTGAAAATTACGGGTTTTTCACCCTGATTGGCTATCCTGCTAGGGTTTTGGACCCTTGAACCTATTTTTGTCTAGTTGAGGTATTTTTTACATTGTTTTATTATGTTTAGATACGTTTTTGTCCTCCTAGAGCCTTTGGGACCTGTCGGGCACCTTGTCCTCTGTTTTCACGACATTACCCAAAAATCAAAATTTTTGTCCAATCTCTCGAGGGGGAAATATATTGGCATGTTTTCTCTTGCCAGGCAGTAGTGGGGAAATTTTTTGAAAACAATTTTTTTTTGGCTTTGATCGAGATCGTTTATTCTTTGAACACAATGAGTGCATTGCTTCAAAGAGGGGAAAAATGTAGACATGTAAAATGTACTGATTGACATTGTTCATCTGATCCTAACCACTAACATCATTTCGTCCTAAATCATCCTTCAATCTAACCATTTAATCAAATACCTTTATCTGATAAAATTCATCAATATCCATCTCTTAATTAAATAAATCAGTCATCTAATTAAGTCACCTTTTTCTTGATAATTAAATTAACCATTTTAATCTAATTATCCTATTAATTAAATACTAATTTTATTTAGATGAATTTCTTAGTGATATCTATAAATAAATAAAATTAAACCTTATTTGTATTTAATCTAATATCATCTCTTTAATTAAATAAATTAAAATCTTTATTTAATTAATCCCTATCACATTCTTTTCTCATATTTGGTTTAAATAAATCCACAAATTTAAGTTTCAAATAGTGCCTACATCATTTAACTCCCCTTCATTAAAATTAATTAACCTTAATTTCATCAACTCTCTACGCCCCATCCTCCACTTTTACTCACTTCTACACATGAAAATACTGTTTTGATTTATTAAATTTCTATTTTCCTTCAATGCGCATCTTGTAGAATATTCCCTAATTTGAATTCAAAAATCCAAGGGATAAGTCTTCCAACAAAGATTTACTCTTCTGCATGTCCTTTTCCTCGTTCCAAGGGCATTCAATGCATTCTTTTCCTTCCCTCTTGGCTGTCATTTCAACACTGTAAAATTCCAAATATATGCATTTATTAAGTACCAACTCAAACTTGCACATCTCTCCCATCCGGGTTTCACAAGTGGGACATTGTGTTGCACTTTTCCATCGCTAATTCTTAGTCCCACATTGCTCTATTTTGAACATTCATCCATCTTAGCATTCTATAAATAAGAGGCTAATCTCCTCATTTGATCATCCACAATTTGAGTAAACTTACTATGCTCAAATCATTAGCAAATTCCATCCATTATCATTGAGTTCATAGCTAGGTTATGCTGATTTTTCTATTGGAGCACTCATCAAGCATCAACAAAGTAGATCAAATCTCTTCATCAAATCAACATTGCATCATTGGAGTTGGGAAAGGGCCAATTTTCACCTCAAATTGGCACCAATTCCTTTAAGAGATTAGGATTTTGTTGGCTTCAAGAATAGGATTTGATATGCTTTGAAATCTCATTGTGTTCATTTCGTATTCTATCTCTTTTTCTATTCAAATGATTTTTTTGAGGAATCATGTTTCTAATCTTGCATTTGATCTAATCTATTTATTATTTTTTGTGTTTGTGCAGGTTGGGAATCTTGGATCACAAATAATATGGGTGATTAATATATTTATACATACCTATTTATCTCTTAAACCATATTCTAAATCAATTTTCCTTTTTGTAACATTGGAATCTTCATTACGATGAGCTTCTTTAACAAATAAAGCCACACCTTCCCATGTTAATGCACGACCAGATTGTTGACATCATTCAATCCATACCATCATCCAATCAATAGTTTTTGCGACATACAAATGTAGTGCATCCCACTCTCGACCAACTGCATCAAAAAAAATTGAAATTCACAAACGACGTATAATTAGTTAAATACTACAGTATATGACCTTAATTTATAATTGATGTATATTGAAGATTAAAAATTAAATAAGTAAAATATACATAAAAACCATATGTAAAATGTATTCCAATTAATCTCGATGACCATTTTATAATTACCTCACTTTCCTCAATCTACCTTTCCCCATCAGGTACTCCCCTTCGAATTTGTTAATGGAGTTGGGATCCCAAATGCGATCTATATGGATCTTTGCTGTAAACTTAGGAAGATATTCACTAATGTACACCATGGTATGGTATACCATATATCCCTCTACCATAGAACCCTCAGGATGTGCTCTTTGTCTAACCAAATCCTTCAAAAATTTCAAGTGCCTCTCAACCATCTACATCGACTCAGGTGTACAAAGGTCCACACAATTCAATCTCCCCAACTTGGTGTAATGAGGTAGTGTTCTCAGGCATTGAAAAATGCCTAAGGTAGACACTTTTCATTTCACACACAGATGAGTGAATTTTTCTTCCAATAATTTATATCTTCTTTATGGATTTCTTTATATGACAAACCATCTACAAAGGATTCAAGCGCTAAATATATTAATGAGATTTTAACAAAATATATACAATATATTACATAACAAGAAATAAACGACAATAATAAGATGTATAAATGAATTTGAACAAATATCTTTACTTACCTCATGTATTTTCCAAGATCATATATAACTTTGCTGAAATTAAGCGCCAAAGCTATCCATGTATAGAATCGCATCAAGAACAATTATAAAATAATCTTTTCATTATTTTCTTCCAAAGAGGCAAACATAATACACTAAAATTACACGATTATACAACAGAGTATAATATACTGTAATACTACCTTAACGTATGTGATGCTAATCATGATTTTCATCCCCCACCCAAATTCACCTTTTATTATATTATTTATGCTCACGTAAAATCCTGAAATTGAATTTTTCGTATTTAATTTTTATGATTGATTTGTTGCTTTGTTAATAACCAAGGAAGGGCACTTATATTAATTTGGTCTCCATCTCTATTTAATTGAATGACATTTTTCATTGCATGATTGGCTTCCTAAATGTCACTACAAATTTTGACAATTTTTTCTTTGTCATGCCTTCCATCCAATATTTTCCATAACATTTCTATTATATTCTTTCTGATATGCATTGTATCAAACAAATGCACAATTTGCAGCTACTCATAGTAGGGAAACCTACTAAATTGTCTGGGATAACTTCTCAGTCCCTATGGAAGCCAACCATTAATGCCTTGACGACCTTCATGAAGCATATAAGTTAAAAAAAATTAACAACAATCATTGTCAATTACAACATGAGTAAAGACAACACAATATAAAAATATAAATTCAAAACATATCATATATGATAGATAAACAACTTGATCTGATGTATAACCTTGATGATTAATTCTATTATATCCAACTTCCATAGGCGAGGTGTCATTCTTCGTGGTTTTGATGTAGTCTCTTCTTTCTCATTGAAAAGATGTTTTTCAATAGTTCGATACTTATGATTTCTATGGAGGAAGTGCCTATACTCATCAAACACCTACTTTCCTAAACTTGTTGAACGACAAGATTTCATCTTTGGACCACAAATTGGACATGCAAATTTTTCCTTTGTTTGAAGACCTGCAAGATCATATATAATTGGATTAAATATGTCAATTTTTATAATTATATATAATGAATAGGATTATTTTAAAAACATGCATGATATCTACTCTATAAAATTAAAGATTTTAAAGTGCAAATAAACTTAGATAACACACCACAAAATGTGTTAGCCCTGGGGCATCATGAATTCTTCATACAATCATTGCATGCAATTGAAATTGTCTTTGTCCTATTGGTCTAGAGATGTCATACATAGTGACGCCATTCCATAACTTTTGTAACTCGTCGATAAGAGCCTCGATATATACATTCATATCTTTAACTTGGTACTTACCTAGTTGAATGAACATAAATATTACATAATTATTATAACCATTTTATTGCAATATATATAAATTAATGTACATGACTATTGAATGAAAAAAATATAAGTCATTATGCAACAAATAAGACAAATGAGATGGTACTATGTTAAAGAAAATTGATGTAAACAAATACTTGGAACAATTATTGACAACATTATGTGCTCTCTCTTTATTGACATCCATGGAGGAATGTTATTGTTGATAACAAAAACAGGCCACACCGAGTAAATAAATCTCATCTCTCCAAATGGATTGACACCATCCTCTCCCAATGAAAGCCTGATATTACGAGGTTCTTTTTTAAAGTGTGGCCATTTTTCCTCCATGTACCTAAATTTAGAACCATCCACAGGCATTCAAAGAATGCCATCTCCAATTATATTCCATGCATGGTAATCCATAAATTGTGCTAAGCTTTCACACCTAAAATCATTGCATACGTGGAATAATTGGAATATAACGAAGAACCTTGCAGGGCACCTTTTTGTTAGTTGATCTGTTCGACATCTACTGATATGACATTCCGGGCATTTTGTTGCAAATTCATGTTGTTTATGATATATAATATGATCATTGAGACATGCATCTATTGCTTGGCACTCCATTCCGATATCTTTCATAATGCCAAATAAATCTCGGTATGAGCGTGGTAAAATATTTGATGGTGGTAACAAAAATTCACCAATCAATCTACAACAAAAAATAATTTGTTAATATAAAGAATATTAATGGTATATATTTCATCCTTTATTTACTAGTGGTGAACTAACAACAATTAAAATAAATGAAAAAAGATGACATATATGACATACCTTAACATTCGCGGAGATTTGCTATGTTGATAAACCATTCATAACCTTCTAAGTTCACAACAGCCACAAATGTGAGAGTTGCTCTGTAAGCCTTCATAAAGGGGCTCGTATGCCTTCTCAAGTACAGGTAAATCATGAACATCATCAAAGTCATCTCGATCATCATGATCAGCTCTGCCACTAAATGTGTCATGGATCAATGTATATGTACCATCATCTTCAACTGTGTTTTTTGGCGCATGATCATCTTCTTCCATAGGATCATTAACTTCATCTTTGATATTCACAACTCCATGTTTTTCCACTTGTAAAACCACATTCTGTGGGTCGTGATAATCCATATCATGTGCCCTAGGGTGTCCTTCAATTCTTTACAATACTAATGATAAAACACAAATAAAACCATGATCATGATCAAGTTGATTATATATATATATATATATATAATGCTAAACTTATATAAAATATTTGCTAAAATTCAACTTTACTACAAATAATATCAGAGAAACTTACTCAATGGATCTATAATCATGCCCCCTCTCAACGTGACCATGTTGCCTACAATGTTTCTCGCTTGTTGCATTAGAAGTCATCTCATCTTTAAGCCCTTTGCAATTATTGCAAGGACACAACATTTTCCATCACCCTTTCTTTTCAATCTAGCCCATAATCTATCAAGTGTCTCTTCATTTTGTTCTGGACTAATATTATTTGACATGATTTTTCTTTACCAAGCTTGAATATTTAGATCTTCAAAAAATATCAAACTCACACTTCAATAATTTTTATTCATAGATAGTAACAAAAATATAAATACTTTATATTTTACACCCAAAAAATTTGGCATGCAACCACCCCTGCAAAAGAGAAGATAGTCTAAAATTAATGACCCCAAAAAACACTTTAAAATTCTAATTCCAAAACTTATTAAATTCTGATTTTACTATGATTTCCAACCGTTAGACTCCTAAAATTAGAATATTGAACTTGATCACAAACTTCCTACAATGATGGAGGTAGCGAGCTAGTAAGAGCAAGTGACCCATTCCTAAGGAGCAACAAGTTAGAATCATCATTGCTAATGTCAATACAGATTTATCCTTTTAGGCAAAGATGCAATGTGTCACTTCTTATGACGAGCTTATCCCTAGGGCCTCAACATCGAGAGATCCCCCCGACAAGGCTAAAGCACACGTAGTATTAATTTTGCAAATAAATGATCTGTGACTTCAAAAATTTTAGTCACAAACAACCAAAATGACTAAATCTTCTATTTTTGCAACTCAACTATAAAATGAGTAAATAAATTACTAGTTTGGTCGCTTGGATTAAAAATTATTTATCACATTAAATAAAATGACTAAAATAGTTAGTCATTTATTTAGTCACAATCCATTTGAATAAATCATTTAAGGAATCAAGAATATAGCCCGCCAAAATACTCTAAAACTTTAATAAACATACCCTAAGACTTTTGTCAAAATCTTATTTTTAGGCGTAGCCCACCAGAATGGAGTTTTCATTTTAATAAACATACTCTAAGACCTTCGTCAAAACATTATTTTCAAGCATAGACTACCAAAATATAGAAGTGTTTCAGTAAAGAATGGTAGAGAATGGTGAGTAGATGTGTGTGAAAGGAGGCATAGGATTCATTGCTGCTTATCTCATTCCTGCTTTGCTCAACAAATCTTACATTGTTTCCGCTACTATTTGTAATCTAGGTATTAACTTGACATATATTTGCATAATCTCAAATTCCTTTAGAGGATTTTGAAGTATCAATGTATCCTATATAGGGTTTAGAATGATTTCTTTTAATTAAAAAAAAAATGATGTATTTCCCTATAAATAGATAATGTGGAGATCTCCTAAATCTACCCCAACACACTATCCTCTTTGGCACTGTATTCATTACTCTAGCTACTAGGGTTTTGTATGTGACATCTTTAATATCTTCATGACTGTGGCTTTTAAATAGATCTCAATCTTTGCTTTAATAATTTTCATGGTAACCCTTGAGTTCCATAATCCACCTTCAATCTATTATAAGAACATTGTCTTAAGCTAGACTGCATAGTATACATATAAAGCAAGTCCTTCATACCTTCCATTGTTCCAAACCACCACTCACTGCCTTGCTTAAAATGTTACCTCCATAAGCACAATAGCATGTTTTAAAATCATGGTTGACAGTGATTGACCATTAAGGTCACCACTTTCATCAAGATACAATGATATTTTTGTCTTCAAAATCAAGGCATTATGAAAGATAACATTGTGAATTGTTTGTTGTGTATGATTTGAGTTTCTTGCACATTTATTGCTTTGCTAACTTCCTTTAAGACTGGGTATTGCACCCTCAACTGCAATCTCAAACAACTCACTCACTATCACTTGAAGATTCATTTCATGATCATCCTTCTATAAAATCAAACTATGCCCTATAGACTGCCTACTTACTATAGGGGACCATTGTTTCATAGTATTTTAGGATCTTAAGATCCTTCAACCTTATTGACACTACTTCACAGTCCACAAGGTATTATTCACTATTCTCCCATCTTTGATGAGTCTCAAAACACTGCTCAAACATGCAATCCACTACCTCCATTATACAATATTAATGGCTAAGAAGAAACATTGAACCTATGATTACCACTGTTACTTCATTTGGACAGTCATTCCCTGATTGCATTTTCCTTGTCTAACACTACCAAAAGCATTTGAAAAACCCTTAAGGTCAGCAAGGGGGTAAGGAAACTCATTGTTAAAATCTCCACTTTACTATGCAAGGTTTGAGCTTTATTATCTTGTCACTGCTCAACCTCTTTTTGACTGTCACATCTCAAGTGACTGTCATTCTTCTTACCATAGATTGCATTTACAAATGTCACTAAGCTACATAGTGTGCTTGTTATTGACTACAATCTTTAGATTGCAAGATTTTGTTATTAGCTACAATGTCTCAATCTTTCTGGTATTGCAACCTCACTAATCTGCTAGAGTTATTTTTTATGTTTCTACAGAGGCTTGGGTTTGTACCATAATCATGCTCTTACCAATGCTTTTGTTGGTATTAAAAAACAACCTTAAATCTTGGGTTAGAAAATTAGTTGTCTTGACAAAATTGTGGTATGATCTTGGATTGTATCCTAGAGAATGTGGGAAGTTTGTGTTTGATCATTAAGGTATGTAAACATGATCAAGGAAATGTATCCTATATAGCACGGGTCTTGCTTTAATACTTTCCATAATGGTTATTAGAAGATCACATTATTATAGTTTGTGATAACCCAAGATTGCATTCAAGTATGTAAAAACTTGGTTTGTAGTTTAAGCTATACACTTTTAAGTAACATTCATAAGGTTTAGAAAATCTTGATCACTCTCTAGAATAGCCCATTAAACATGGGTTGTGCTTGAATGCACTACATAATTGATATAACACAACCACTTTGCATATCAACCAGAGTTATAGGCTCTTTATTGCAGCAAGAGGTAATCACTCTTGGATCATGCTATAATTACATCGTAACCTGTTAAACTTGGGACAACCTGAATGCACCCAATGATGACTGGCACCTACATTGTACAACCTGAATTAACTACATTATATGAGTGCCTCCATTTCTATCACAACATAGCCACATTAAAATTGGGTCACACATGAATGCATTATGTATTTGTTATAGCACAACTGTGCCACATGACCAATAGAGTTATGGATCACATAATTACAGTCACAAGAATTTGTTCCTTTGGTTGTGATCTTATGGTGATTCCACACAACAAAATCTAGACATGAATTCTCAAAACCCTAAACCTCTAAAAACAAAATGATGAGATGTTGTTTTAAAATATGAATTTCAAAACCTGGAACTACAAATCACTTCTACAAATAACTAATTCTCAAAAGACAATGACTACCCCTCAACCTAGCTGATATCTTCTTTTTTTTTTCATTTTTCCCAAGAAAATCATCCTTAGTTCTACAAACTGTCTCAAGTAGAGCAAAACATTGTCCAATAAATCAGCGAACTCACTTTTCTTTATGTTGGCCACAATTCTGATTTTTTCTTATTTTTCATGTTTGTCAAAATTTCGACGACGAAATTCCCAGTGTTCGCCAAAATTTCGATGGAACGTCGAGATAAACTTTAAAAAAATTGAAAATTACACATCAAATTTTACAAGCACCCGATGATACATCAACTTATACATATTTTGTTAGATTTTGCAGTAAAATGAGTTCGTGAGGGTATAGGGTTGATGGATCAGGATTAAGGGTAGAGGGTATTGGGTAGAGGGTAGAGGGTAGAAGATTTAGGGTTAAAGGGTTTAGGGTTTAGGGTTTAGGGTAGAGGGTCCAATGTAAAGGGTAGAGGGTATAGGGGTTGAGGGTTTAGGGTTTAAGGGTTGAGGGTTAAGGGATTAAGGGTTGAGGGTTAAGAATTGAGGGTTAAGAATTGAGGGTTGAGGTTTTAATGTAGAGGGTAGATGGTTTAAGGGTTTAAATGTTGAGGGATTAAGGGTTGAGGGTTAAGGGATTAGGGTAGAGAGTTTAAGGTTGAGGGTAGAGGGTTGAGGGATTAGGGTTGAGGGTATAGGGGTTGATGGTTTAAGGTTTAAGGGTTGAGGGATTAGGGTGGAGAGGGAGGTAGATATGGAGGGAGAAGTGAGATAGAGAGGAGAGAAGATGAGGGAAGGATATAGAGAGATGATGGTTGAAGATCCAATATACAAGTTAGAGGGTTGATAATTGAGGGTATAGGGTTTAGAGTATTGGGTCAAGAGGGTAGAGGGTTGAGGGATTAGGGTTTAGGGTTTAAGGGTTATGGGTTGAAGGTTGAGGGTTGAGGGTTGATGGTTTAATGGTTTAGGGTTTAATGGTTTAAGGGTTGAGGACATAGGTTTGAGGGATTATGGTAGAGAGGGAGGGGTGGAGGGAGGGAGATATGGAGGGAGAAGTGAGATAGAGAGTAGATAAGAGGAGGGAAGGATAGAGAGAGAGAAAGAGGGAGTGGGAGAGAGAGAGAGAGATTTATGTGGGTAGGGTGCTTGAGGGAGAGACCTAACAGAGAGAGAGGGAGTAGGAGATAGAGGGACAAGAGAGAGATGGGGTTGAGGGTTGAGGGTTTAAGGGTTTAGGGTTTAACGATTTAAGGGTTGAGGGATTAGGGTAGAGTGATGGGTGGAGGGAAGGAGATATGGAGGGAGAAGTGAGATGGAGAGAAGGAGAGAAGAGGAGGGAAGGACAGAGAGGGAGAAAGAGGGAGAAAGAGGGAGTGGGAGAGAGAGAGAGAGAGTTATGTGGGTAGGGTGCTTGAGGGAGAGACCTGATAGAGAGAAAAAGGGAGTGGGAGATAGAGGGACAAGAGAGAGATGGAGGGATAAGTGAGATAGAGAGGAGAGAAGAGGAGGGAAGGACAAAGAGATGAGGTTTGAGGATCCAATGCATAGGGTAGAGGGTTGAGAATTAAGAGTATAGGGTTTAGGACCAATAGGGTTGAGGGTTTAGGGTATTGGTTCAAGAGGGTAGAGGGTTGAGGGTTAAGAATTTAGGGTTTAGGGTTTAATGATTTAAGGGTTTATGGTTGAGAGATTAGGGTAGAGAGGGAGGGATGGAGAGAGAGAGAGAGAGAGAGAGAGAGAGAGAGAGAGAGAGAGAGAGAGAGAGAGAGAGAGAGAGTTGTATAGTTATGTGGGTAGAGGGTGGGAGAGAGAGGAGGGATGGAGGGAGGGAGAGAGGGAGGGAGAAGTGAGATAGAGAGAAGGAGAAAAGAGGAGGTAAGGACAAAGAGATATGAGGGTTGAGAATCCAATGTATAGGGTAGAGGGTTGAGAATTGAGGGTATAGGGTTCATGACCTATAGGGTTGAGGGTTGAGAGTATTAGGTCAAGAGGGTAGAGGGTTGAGCAATTAGGGTTTAGGGTTTAGGGTTTAACAATTTAAGGGTTGAGGGTATAGGGTTGAGGGATTAGGGTAGAGAGGGAGGGATGGAGGGAGAGAGAGATGGAGGGATAAGTGAGTGAGTGTGTGTGTGTGTGAGAGAGAGAGAGAGAGAGTTGTATATATATGTAGGTAGATAGAAGTAGTGGGAGATATAGAGAGATATAGATGGATTATGGTAGAGAGGGAGGGATGGAGGGAGGGAGAGATGGAGGGAGAAGTGAGATAGAGAGGAGAGAAGAGGAGGGAAATACAAAGAGAGAAGAGAGTTGAGGATCCAATGTATAGGGTACATGGTTGAGAATTGAGGGTATAGGGTTCAAGACCTATAGGGATGAGGGTTTAGGGTATTGGGTCAAGAGGGTAGAGGGTTGAGGGATTAGGGTTTAAGGGTTGAGGGTTGAGGGTTTAAGGGTCCAGGTTTAATAGTTTAAGGGTTGAGGATATAGGGTAGAGAGGGAGGTATGGAGGAAGGGAGATATGGAGGTAGAAGTGAGATAGATAGAGGAAGAGAAAGGGAGTGAGAGAGTGAGAGAGAGTAGGTCAAGAGGGTATATGGTTGAGGGATCAGGGTATTGGGTCAAGAGGGTAGAAGGTTGAGGGATTAGGGTTTAGGGTTTAATGGTTTAAGGGTTGAGGGTATAGGGTTGAGGGATTAGGGTAGAGAGGGAGAGAGGGAAGGATGAAGATATGGAGGGAGAAGTGAGATAGAGAGAGAGAGGGTGGGAGGGAGAGACTTGAGGGAGAGGGGGAGAGAGAGATTAGGGTTTAGGGTTTAAGGGTTGACATATCAAGGGTTTGATTAGTATAGGGTTGAGGAATTAGGGTTTAAGGCATAGTGTCCAGAGTTGAGGGTTTAGAGTTAAGTGAGAGACCTAGATGGCTAAGGATAGAGAGAGAGAGAAGAAACCTATAGAAAATCAACATTTTCATAATGCGAGCGCATTTTGAAGAAGTTGAGATGTAGCCATTTGTATAGCAAGACAAAACACACTCACATTATAATGCGAGCACGTTATAACACGAGCATGTTTTTTCTTCATCTAAAAATGGTAAAAATTCAAACACCTATGATCTCCAGGCCCACATTCTCCTAGTTATGTGCATGTTTTAAAAAAAAGAAGCTTTTTGATGCTTTTGTGAAGTGTGCATGCAATTTTTTCACATTCTACCACCTTTTTATGAACTTTCCACCACCTTTGCATGAAATAACCGAGTTTTCACTTTGAATTTGATATATATCAATTCAGTTTTCAATTCCATTCAAGAGTGATATACAATTGAACATTGAAAAGGAAACAAGCTTGTAAAAAACTAAAAATTTTGAGTTATACAAGAAGAAACAAAGGCTACATAATTGTGTAGAACTCCTCCATTCAAATCTCCATTTTTAGCTATGTGAAGTCTTTACACATTTTCTTTACACTTTCCTTAATTCTATTTTGTCTTGCTTTGATTTTGTTATTATGCATACTCCATGTTCATCATTGTTTGTTTGTCATTATAACCTTAGCCCCTCTTGGAACATTCTAAATTACACAATTCTTTACACTTTCCAATTACATTTTTAAACCACCTCTTTGAGGCTTTTTGTTAAACAATTGACGTACCTTGTGTATGCTTCCACATTTTGTATACACATGTATATGAGAGTAGTTATAAGTATGTAATATAATACATCATTTCTCAATCATTTTCTATGGATGTGCATACCCATTTCCTAAGCTTTAATTTTGGTATAGGCATGGGGGATGTTGGAAAATGTAGTGGAATTTGGTTTTACACCTAGAAATTGCATTTGCTTGAAATTTTCTAAATCCTTTTCAACAAATAATTTTTTTTCATATCCTACAATCATTCTAGTACACAAGGACATGTATCATTGAGGATTTTTGTCAAATAGTTATACCAAGTAGATGATTGCCTTGTCTATGCTACCAAATTTTACATACATGTCTACCAAAGCATTTTATCAAAAATCATAGATAAGACAATCAATTGTTTGAAAAAATACCTCAAAGAAATGTGGTCTCATGGTGATGTGCATTTTTTCAAATAGTTGATTTCCTTGTCTATGATACCAAATTTTCCATGCTTGTCTACCAAATAATTTTATAAAATAGTATAGACGAGGAAATCAACAATTTTAAAAAATGCACATCACCATGAGACCACATTTCTTTGAGGCATTTTTTCAAACAAATGATTGCCTTGTCTATGCTACCAAATTTTCCATACATGTCTACCAAAACATTTTTTCAAACAATCCCCCTTTATTTCAATGATTTGATTGATGCCTGAATAACTTGTTCAATACAGGGAGTGACCCTCATTCTCTACAAAATTAGAATATATTCCTCCCACATTAATAGATCTTCATCTATTTTGGTTTTCATCTCTATTTATAAACTTACCTCATCACTAATATTGTGATATATTTTTAATGTTGTCTATGCTACCGCATTGACAAGCTAGTGAGCTCACTAGCTTGTCAAAGGTACCACATTTTGCATACATGTATACCAATTTTTTTTTTTCAAAAAATTCACATGACTTGTCCATGCTTTCATTTTGTACCTATCTTACAATCATGGCATGCCATGAGACCACATTTCTTTAAGGCATTCCATCCAAAAATTCATGTGACTTTTGACAATCTAGTGAGCTCATTAGCTTGTCAACGCAGTAGAATTCATAAGGTAGCGGGCTGTTTGAAAAAAGGCCTCATAGAGACCCCATTTCTATGAGGCATTTTTTCAAACAACCCGCTACCTTATGAATTCTACTGCATTGACAAGCTAGTGATCTCACTAGATTTTCAAAAGACACATGATTTTTTTGATGAAATGCCTCATAGAAATGGGGTCTCACAGTGATGTACTAGTGAGCTCACTAGCTTGTCAATGTGGTAGAATTCATAAGGTAGTGGGTTGTTTGAAAAAATTTCTCATAGAAATGGGGTCTCATGGTGATATACATCACCATGAGACCCCATTTCTATGAGATATTTTTTCAAATAGCTCACTACCTTATGAATTCTACCGCATTGAATTCATAAGGTAGTGGACTATTTGAAAAAATTCCTCATGGAAATGGGGTCTCAAGGTGATGTACATCACCATGAGACCCCATTTCTATGAGGGATTTTCTTAAACAACCCACTACCTTATGAATTCTACCGCATTGACAAGCTAGTGAGCTCACTAGTACATCACTATGAGACCCCATTTCTATGAGGCATTTTTTTAAACAACTCACTACCTTATGAATTCTACCGCATTGACAAGCTAGTGAGATCACTAGCTTGTCAAAGGTGCCACATTTTGCATACATGTCTACCAAAAAAAAAAATCATATATTTTGTAAGTATATTGTATGAAGGGTCGAATGACATATATTTCATTTATTTGTATGGATTCTTTTTTAGGAACTAATATTTGTCTCTTTATCATGCTATAGATAAAATTATCCATCATGGTAAGGAAACGTTCAAGGATTAAACCAACACAAGAAGAGATCCAAGTTAAGAGGGAAAAGAAAGCAGCATGGATGAGGGAACATTGTGAGAAGCAAATATTGGAAACGATTGAAAAATATATATTCCAATTGAAGAGGAACCTCAACCATCAAAAAGAGAAATGGATTTGGCAGAACAAAGGGAATGAATGTGAAAGCATTGTGCTAAAATAGATTTGAATACCGTAGTTGGAGACACCCTCTACCACAAGTGAATGTGGAGGGACACCATCTATCACAAGTGAATATGGAGGGACACCATCTACCACAAGTGAAGGAGGTATTCCATCATTCCCATCTCAACCTCAAGGTATATCATCTATTCCATCCTTGATTGAAGGTATGCCATCTATCCCATCTCATTTAAATATTGGTGAAATTCCTAATGTTGAGATGAATGTACCTATGAGAACACCACCTAGAATTTTTCATAGAAAGCCAAAAAATTTGATTAATATTGATGAGAATATTTTGCAGCCAATGAAAGGTAAGATTCCACAACGCACTTGTAGAAGATATGCTCATAAGATTTGGAGATTGTTATTTGAAAAGTTAAATGAGATCACAAGGTGTCAACTATTTGTTGAAATGATGTGAAGTATAAAGTATAGGTCCATCATGAAGATTCTTGGGTTGAGAACATTGGATGCTTCAAGTGAAAATACTATGTGAAGAATCTAATGGATGCTTATGAGAGTGTGGGTAAGACCTCACGCTCAAAAGATAGTAATATCTCCTGATGTGTCATTACATCGACTTTATTAAGTATTAAAAAAAGGAAATCTCGTCTCATTAGAAAGACGAGTCAACAATTGAAAATTAATAGAAAAAAATTATCAAAAGCCATTCAAAGGCACCAAAGAATGGAGGACACCAATTCCACTGAATTATGGGAATTCTTGAGGAGACTCCCAGGAAAAGATAAACTTGTTGTTGAAGCATTGAGATCACTAATTGAAGACTATTGGAAGAATAGCACAAGGCCATCTCTGAATCAAAGGGATGTGGTAAGAAGGAGAATAAGTAGTCGAAACCATGAGCCACATCTAAAGCATTTTTGGATACAACTCAAACACAATTTTTTCAAAGCAACGTTGCACGAACTCTGGAGAATGTGTGTGATCATCACTAATGTAAAAGTGGTACTCAATAAATTTTTTGATAAGAAGTTTCTTAAATATGTTGATGGGGCATGTATGCCACAATCCTGCAAAATATAATTAGTATGCAAATCTAAACATATAGAACAATAAACATCAAAATGGTTAGAAAATTCAATATGTAATCTACAACACCAAGTAGTGCATGTGTGATTTATCTTGACATAAAGAGGCTTAATCATTTCAAAATATCATTGAAAAATATCCTAAAATTAATTTTTTTCAAAGATATTTTGAAATTCTTAAACCTTTTTATGTCAAGATAAATCACACACACACTACTTGTTGTTGTAGAATACATATTGAATTTTCTAACCATTTTGATTTTTATAGTTCTATATATTTAGATTTGCATACTAATTATAATTTTTAGGATTGTGGCATACATGCCCCATCAACATCTTAAAGAGACTTCTTATCAAAAAAATTATGTGAAAGAGAGGAAGGCCAAATATTCTATAGGAAACTATGCTTGGATGACACATCTCAACATTTCAGTGGCTTGCAATGTATGCCAATATGTGAAAATATGAAAATCACACATGTGGTTGGAAAGGAACTAGTAAAGTTCGAAAAGTATAAACAGTGGCATATAATACAAAATATGATAATCAAGCAAAAAGGTGTGATTTGGTTATTCAAAAGATTCTAGTGTATTAGTTTATGTCTACATTTCATGACAGGCTAGTGTATGAGTATGCAAGACATACCCATAGAGCTCAATGGTTGGACCTGCAATTCAAGTTATGTAAGGACACATTTCTAGTTAGTAGCATAGTTTCAGTGGTTGACTTTGCAAAGAACTACACTATACAGCCATAGCGTGAGATGCAGTCACAATATTACAACTCCAACAAGTTTCTATATTTGTGCACATAACATTCATTCATGTAGCTGATAGTACAAAGGATAATAGGAAGGTATTGAGGGAGTACCACTTTTACATTAGTGATGATTGCACACATTCTTCTGAGTTCGTGCAAGGTTGCTTTCAGTTTTTCTACAATAATTTGGCTTAAAGGGGAATAACATACAGTCAACATATAATGTGGTCGAAAAATTGTGCATCACAGTTCAAGAACTCACAGATGTTCTATTGGTTGAGCAAGATGCATGTTATTATAAGTGTTCAACATATGTGTAACTTTTGTGAGGTTGGGCATGGAAAGGGGGAGCATGTGTCAAAATAACATTAGCATGATAAGAGTTAAAGTATAAAGACACTGCAAAGTTGATAGATGCAAAATAAATCATTGAGTGGTGTAATGCTTCGATGGGTCTAGGTAATGAAGGTAAGTCTTTAGTTCGTAGATATTTTTGGTTTATAGATGATACTAACATTGCACCATATGAGGATTTTTGTACATTGGTAGGATCAAGTGAGCTACACTCTTTCTTTAGCTCAAATGCAGGTTCATGGAGTATCTATATGTGGAAGATAAAATGCTCTTGTTCTTCATATACAATTCAAGTCTGGAATGAGTGTGAGTCAAAGGAGTAGGTTGACAAATGGTGGTTAAGTTATCTTAGCCCACTTCACACGTATTGGCCTTTAACAACACTAGAACTAACACAGATGGAATAATCGATTGAATTTGTCTAAATATAAAATCTATTTCAACCAGGTAATATATCTACTTGCATATTTTTTGAAATTTCTATTGTTATCTTACTTTGTAGTGTATTTGCAATGTTGACTGATTTCATCTAATTTGATGCACATGTCAATGTAGGGAATGTTTATGCAGTTATTGCAGATGAAGAAAATGAAGAGGGAATGGATTATTACTTGTGGCATTGTGTTGAGGCCAAAAAGAAATTGGAGGCCCCTGTTATAGATAGAGAAAACATCAAATACCCTACAAGCTCAGTGGTTGTTACTAGAACATGGCTTAGAAGGTACCCACATAATAGTGTTAATATTTGGCTATTTTAGGACTTTGAAATGCATCCAAAGATTCTTCATTACTTGAACCTTATTGTGGGATCCAATGTTCATTTGATCAAATATGGGGGTAGACCTTTGAACAAGACCTTGTGGAAGGTGTGTGAATCTGACCATGAGGCAATAATTGACACAATAAAGAGTAGAGCAGATCAATATGGTTCGTTGGATTAATTTGTAAGTATGCATATTAATTTTTATTAAAATTTAGAGTATGTACACCAAGATTAGTTGATAGCTAGACCTTTCATTTCTATATTTTTTGGTTTTGTAGACACTTAACAATGTCACAATGGATCACATTGGCTAACTAACATCATTTCTTCCTCAAACCCATCCTCTTTTTGCATGTTTAATTAAATAAGTATAATTATTTAATTAAATGCCTCATTTTCATCTATTAATCTAATTGACCTAGTTGGGTTAATTCACCCCCTCTCACACTAACATTTGATTCGTTTTAATTAAATAATGCAAATTATTTAATTTTAATCCTAAGTCCTCTTATTTAATTAAATAACCTAATCTATTTAATTAAATATCATATTTTCATCTCATTTTTTATTAAATAAATCAATAATTTAATGAATATCGTCACATTCCTCATCTTGCACATTCAAATTTAGTTTTAATTAACTAAAGTGCTATTTTTCCTCTCATCCACTTGCATAGGGAATATTCCAAAGGAATATTCTCCTATTTTCCTTCAAAAATAAAGGTAATGATTACTCTAAACAAACTTTGAAACAACTTTTTAAAGTTGTTGCAAAGTGTATTTGTTTGCATGTTTGTGAGCCCTTGATCTTTTCTTGATCCATGTTTCATTTTCCTTTCATTTCTGACCATTGATAGATCAAATCAATCTCATTCATTTCTTTTTCAGTTGATCTCCACTAAATCAATTATTTAATGAATATCATATAATTCCCATAATTTGCATAATTGAAACTTTGTTTTAATTATCAAATTACTAATTCTTCCACTTGCAAGGGAATATTCCTCTGCACATTCCTCCAAAAGGGGAATATTCCTATGAAATATTCCTTCCCATTTTTGTACAATTAAAACTTTGTTTTAAATTGAAAAGTATTATTTTTTCCTCACCCATGGGAATATTCCAAAGAATATTATTTCTCCTCCAATCATTTGAAAAAGGGATATTCTCACTTGGCTTCTTGAGCAAGCTAAACTTGTGACCTCTTCAGCAAGTTACCTTGTGACCTGTGTGTGCAAGTCAAAAGTGTGTTTGTTTGGAACATATGAGAACCCTTAATTAAATCTCATCATTGATTTTAATCCCTTGATGAGAATACATGATCCATGCCTCTAACTGCTTCCATCCTTGACCATTGATTAGCCTTTTTTATCTGAACCCTTTTATTTCTCATTTACTTTCATATAAATAGAACACTATTTGGAGAAAAATGGATCCATCTTTCAATTGCAAACTTATGCTATTGAATTCACTCACACTCACACTCATAATTTACTCACATTTAGCATATTTTAGTTCATTTTTAGTTGCATATTAGCTTTAAGATTCTATTAATGGCTTCCATGCTAACATAGATGCATGCATTTAGCTTATTTGTTAATTAGGATTTTAATATTTTTAAGCTTGCATACATTTCGAGTAGATTTGCATACACCCATATAAATCATCTTAGTATAAACCATGTTAAAATATCTTGCATCATATTTATTTAGCTTTAAATCATGTTTTCATACAAATCTATCAATGGTTTCATCAGTTTTCTTCAATAAAATTGATTGAAACAAGCTCATTATTCAAGGGATTGGGAAAGGGTTACCATTCCACATCAATGCAACACCACTCCCCCAATAGGATAAGTTTCAATGTCTTAGATTAGAGGTTTTTCAAGATTTTGAATATGATTTAGAATGTTAGTTTTAATGACTTCTTTGTCTTTGTTTACAGTGAATGATCTTATTGGAATTAATGCTTGGTGGGTTAAATATGCCTCAAATTCATATGGATCGAGTTTAGTTAACCTTCAATATGTCATTGGCCACATTTTGGTGCTAGAATGAGGGCGAACTTTAATGATTTGGGCATTTTTTGGAGAAATTTTGGGTTTAATCTCTTAAATGCATGATTTTCCTTAATTTTTAATGAATTCTACATGATTAATCTTGCAGAAAGGTTGTTGGGTTTTGAAGATCTCATGTTTAGATTTCCAAAACATTATACAATTTCAAAATTGATTAAGATTTGAGGAAGTTGTCATTATCTCAAGTTGTTGTCCATGATTAATTTTGCTATTTTTTTTAAAAATAAATTTGGGATTAATCTCTTAAATGCATGATTTTCCTTAATTTTTAGTGAATTCTACATGACTAATCTTGTAGAAAGGTTGTTGGATTTTGAAGATCTCATGTTTATCTTTCTAAAACATTCTACAATTTCAAAATTGATCAAGATTTGAGAAAGTTGTCATTATCTCAAGTTGTTGTTATAGTCTAATTTTCTAAAAATGTTTGTCAAACACTTGAAAGGATAAAATGAATTAGCTTTCAAATTTGGATAAAATTGAACCAAACAACCTAACATTTGCTTTAAATTTTGATATGTGCTTTAAATTTTTTATTTCATCTGATTTCTAACATGTCTCTAACTTCTTGTTTTGGTTTTTTTGGTTTTGCAGGTTTGGACAATACAACTTGAAGTAAAGAAGCATACTATTATCATTTGAACTATAATTGTAACAAGTTTTTTGACACTTTTGGGGAAATTATAACCCATTTATAATTCTTTTTTATTTCACACTCTAGGACTCACTAGATTTCATTTGGGTTTAAAAAAAATGCTCAAACGAGACTAAAATTGAACCCTCATTTCATAATTGTATTTTGGGTCTAAAATTGAACAAGGCAACTTAACATTTCGTTTGGTGCATAAAATGAATTCATCTTAGCTTTAGGGGTTAAAATTCATGAGTGTTTGTTGTTTTTTGATTTACAAATGTGTTATTGAATGTGTATGCAACTCTCTCATGCCACTCGATGATCTTGAGAAACAAAAACATTCCTTAACACTTTACAAAATCACCTACATCTTTCAATTTGGATTAAAAATGAAGCCCTTGCTATTGTAGGGAAAAGGCGTGGTGTGTGTTCTCTCCTTGTTTCATGCAAACTGGGATGACTGAACTACAAACATACTTCCTTGTTGTTGTTTATCTTTAGAGGGCTTTCCTCCCCGCTTCGAAAGGATGGAATGACCCAAGGGGTAATGAGCTAAAGCCAAGCTCTTCTGAACCACTATATAAATGTGTGGTTGTGATGAAAATTATGATCAATGGGAAGTGATACGTGATATATCTCTCCTAGTATCTTTATGATCTGAAAAACCCTTATTCTAAACGTTGGGAGACCTCTCAAGGGAGTTTATCATAGTATCCCCTGAATCAGAAGCCCTTATTATGAACCATTGTTTAGAATCTAAAATCCTTAATACTTGGTGCAAGAACGATTGTTTTGAAGCTGCCCCACATTTGTACTATTCATTTTTGAAACAAAAAAATCCTTAGGATCTTAGGATCTTTAGGATTTTGAGATTTGGTGGTCCTGAGAAGTGTGTTCCATGGAGGGGAGCCAGTGTCACCAAATCTCTAACTATTTGCAATGTCTTAGTGTTTGGAGAAATTTGAGTGGGGACTCAAAAAGTATGGCCATTTCATCCTAGGATTGTAAATGATTGTGATTCATTTTAATACATTGCTTGGTTTGAAAGCATTACAAACATTCACTATCTTCCTCAAAATTTTAAACACTTTGGCTTAAATATGCATACCTTTTGAAATAGCCTTGATATTACTGCTTGTCCTAAATATTTCTATCCTTAGAGATTTCTAAATATCTTGACTTACATCTCAATCCATATTTTCCAAAGACAACATAGGAAATTATGGCTTCAACCTCATGATTCTCACAAAATGGGCATTGTCAAAGTTATGATGTTTTTGACATAAACATTTAGTTTGGAAACATAATCAAGACAAGTGTTTGTGGTAAAATAAACTCATTTAAGCAAGATAACTTGAATAATTGAACCCCAAATGACCATTTAGCATCTGATTGCTCCATTGAAACAACCAAACCTTATGCCTACTATCATACAAGGAAAACATTGCAAACATTGAGTCCAAAATCATTGAGTTTTATTATCAAAATCATTGAGTTCCATTATCCAAATTCATTGAGTTCTATTGTAAAAATCATTGGGTCCTATTTCCAAAATTATTTGAGTTCTATTTTACCAAAATAATTGAGTCCATTGAGTCCAAACTAGGCTAGGGACCAACCTTGGTCTCACTTCATGTCTAGGAACAAACACAACTGTGGGTATTCACAACATGACCATTCCATTAACTGCAAACCTTCCCCAAAACACAAGTTGGACACCAACATTTTGAAAACCACTTACATTCCATGATGCCACAACAACCTCAACATTTTGAGTGCAACCATTTTCATCCATCACCACAAATACCCCAAGTATGCCTAATGTTATGCAAGGTAATGTGGACCAAGTACCTTAAGTAGGAAAACAAGGGAAAGTTAACACTCTCACACAAAGTCAACCCTTGACAAGTGGTTACTGTAGATAGGGTAAAAATCAGCAGATTTAATGTTTAATGAAAACAATAATCTAATTAGATCCTATCAAGCACAATAGAGTACAAACTAGCATGAAAATTAAAACAAGAAAGCAAAGCAAACCAATCTCCAGGCTAGACTTGATTTATCTCCATTGCTCTTCTCCACCTGCATGAGAATACGAGATTTTGAAGGGTTGACAATGGAGGAATGTTGAGTGCTCATTCCTGCAACATAACAACTTGACAATGACAATGCCAAATAGAGAGAATGATAGATAGAGACAGAAGACTGATTTTGACAGAGTCTGGATGCTAGAAGAATCAACCTCCTAAATGGATTGTGAGAGGCCGTATTTATAGAGCCGTGACGTTGACGAAGATAAGATTTGACAAGATTCGACAAGGATTTGATTTTTGACAAAAGAGGAAATACAACGAGATGAGATAAGATGTCAAAAAAGATAGAAAGATTTCATTTCCTGTTTTAAAGGAAATAAATCTTGAAAAAGACGAGAAGGATAATTGATGAATTATCTAATTAAATAAATTAATTAGATGCACACGAGTTCAGTTTTGGAAAGAAAGCGAGAAGACCTTTTTAGGATTTTATTAATTAAATAAATTTTGGATTTATTTAATTAACATTGAATTTATGATTTCATTAATTAAATAATATAAATTATTTAATTAACATTAGCGAAATGGATGGATCATGAATATGAATTTAATTAAATAAATAAAATTTATTTAATTAAATAGATGATGACATGGGTACCTAGGGCATAGCATGCTACAAGATGCCTAAATGATGTAATGCCAAGACAGGTGTTGTAAGAGGACAATTTTGGGTGTCTACAGTTTGCCCCTCTTTGAGATGATGTTTGAGATGATTAGATTTGTGTCGAGTAACATCATTTCAAAGAAAATAAGGTATGGATAGAGGAAAATGTATAATGATATCAGGATATGATGATGCCCCCTCGAGAGGACAGGTGGGTTGAACAAACATGGGTAGGCTCTCGAAATGAAAGGGGTGGGTCAAGAACTAAAGATGAAGGAATGGATGATACGTTATGCTCCAATGAAAGATGAGCAACCATGATGTTTGATATAGCACTAGACATTATGCACCAAGATATAAGGACCAAGGTGACGATGTGTCTCATGCCCCATCGTAATACAACCTTGTCTAGACATATGAGGAAGTAGACTTAGAGCATTAAATTTCTAATGCACAAAAGGTATTATGTGACCTTAGATGCAAAGGATAATGCAAAAAGATATTACAACACACACAAGATATGAATATTAGCTAGAATGGTATGGATTTAATACAAATGCAAGATAAAATGATAACACACACAAGCAAGCAAGCAAGCATGCACAAATGATACAAAAACAAACAAAGTATTGCCCCTGTCAAGCTGTAAACTGTTGATTGATTGATTGGTTGATGATGATAATAGTGTTGTCATTGTGGGGAGTGACATATCCCTAGAGCAACACAAGGATGATTGGTAATTGACTGATTGACATTGATTGATTGGGTTTACAACAAGGTTAGGATCAAGACCAAAGGATGTGATTGGATAATTTGACAAGATTGATCAACATGATTGGTATGGATTAAGGATTGACTTGCATTTGGATTATTGCTTGGATTTTTGTTGGCTATTTGATTTTTTTAGATTTTTTTGTATTTTGAAATGTGTTGATTTTTTTGGACTTTTGACATGTTTTGACTTTTTTTTTTTTGGACTTGTCAAATGTTTTGAAGTGTCAAAGGATGAAAATTTGAGTAGCCTTTGTGCTAGATACCAATGACAAGGGGAAAACCAAGTCTAGGTGCAAGGGTGGGTGATGGGATAAGGGATAAAAGGCTCATGATAGATGGATGGATGGTATTGATGTATGCATCATAAGGGAGCAAGGATGTGATCTCCAAAGACTATGTCGCATAGGAATAACATGCCCCATTTTAGGTACAAGACTTAGGATTTTTCTAGACAAAATGTATGACAATAGGATAATGACATGATTGGTTTAGATAAATGAGGTATGTCAAGAGACACTCAAAGCATGTTTCAACCTTTGCCCCTATATCTTCATTTAGATCAAGAGGACTAGGGTGGATGAATGGACTCAATATGATAGGTATGTATGATGGCCAAAGATGGTAGGTAGGATGGAAATGATATGACATGAAAATGATAGGTTGGATAGATAAGACATTGTGCCCCCAAGTGTAAGTGACATAGAAGATCAACCTACACATGATGCCTGTTTGCCAGGTTTTCATCACGGTACTTATCCAGGGCGCCTGCTTACCAGGTTTTCACCGTTGGACGAAGGGATTTCTCTTTACTTTTTTTTAAATTTTTTTTAATTTTGTCTTTTTATTTTGAATTTTTGACTTTTTGACTTGTGGATAGGAGGGACTCAAGTGTCTAGTTGCATGAAAGGTGATAGTCCCACGAGGGATGGATGTCATTGCATGGACCATGTCAAATGTCATTACGCTCATAGATGTTGGTAAGGGATGACATGAAAGGGAGATGGAGTAGGTAGATGATGGCTTATGATGTGGATTATGGAGGACAATAATGGATTATGATGTAGATTATGTCTGGAAGATGATAGGGATTATATGGGACTTATGGAAAAGATGAATGGGGAGGCTTAGCCAAAAGCATGGACCATAGGAAGATGATGGGGGAGATATGTAGAATAATGAGTGAAGGATGAGTAGGAGTTATGTGGATTTGGTGTGAAATGGAAAGGAGCCATGACCAATGGTTGCACACATTGTGATAAACATTGAAGCTTTTGATGTGGACGAGGTGTAGGAAGCAATGGAGATGTTTTCTTAGGAGATGGTGGATGAAGTGCCTTAGGTACCCACATAGACTTGATATTTGTATGATATTTGTTTGGCTTGTGGGATGGACTATGATATTTTTGAATGGAATGTGCATTTTGGATGGGAGGGGATGGTTGGGATTTTTGTGATGTGGATGCCTCGGTTGACTTGATTTCCTTTTGCTTAGGTACCCAAACCATTTTAGTTTTGGCCTTTACTTTTGGAGGTATGGGCTTATATAGACTTTTAGGTGTACTTGGCTTTGATATTTTGCAATTGTATGCTAAGGCATTAGGACCATTAGAATTTTTGACTTTATGTGCAGAGGCATCCAAATTTTTATTTTGGAATCCCTTGGGTTTGGTGGAATGAGTGGAAGCTTTATGTTTAGACAATGTGTGCATTGATTGGTCATGATTAAGATGTTTAGAGGATTTATGGATAAATGGATAAGAGGATTGAATTGTAGGGATATTAGGTGTTGGGAGTAATGGTGGTAAAGTAGATGGAGGGATATTAGGAGTTGGAAGCAATGGTGGTAGAGTGGATGGAGGGAAGTGTATGGTCACATGCTTTTGACATTTGTAGGATGATGGTGGTGGAATGGAAACATATGTTTTAGGCGTATGATAGGCTTTATGATGGAAAGTGGACTTAGGATGCATGGAGGAAATACCAACATCTTGAGATTGGTGTCCTTGAGATATATGTCCAAGGCCATAAGAGTGTGGTGGGACTTTGACATGGATGGGCTCCAAAATATCTTGTTCATGAAGGCCTAAACCTTTACCTTGGTGGTTCATATTTTGGAGTGTGCAATGGACAATAGGACTAGGTGTAGGTGAAACACTAGACATGATTTCCTTATTGGATGGAGAAGATAATGGTTGTTTTGTTCGAAGGAGGAACATTCATGAATGAGGGTAGAAAGACCAATAGGATATGATGGATGACTTGTAATGGGGTCGATAGTGGGTGATGGAGGATCATTAGGATCTTGATTAACATTTTGTTCGCTTAGATCCAAGATATTTGTTTGATCTTCTATGTGTGCTTGGGAGGCACTTGTATTATCAAGGGAAGTGGATGTTGATGGATCATGGATAGGACTAGGTGGAGGTGAATTTGGAATATCTTTCTCATGGATGGGTATAGGATCAAGTTGTTCTTGGATAGGCTCTTCATCATTATGGATATCATCTTGATCATAAAAACGATATAGATTATGGATGGGTTGGATGAAAATGATTTGATCTTGATTAGGACTAGGGCTTGATGTTTCCACATGCTTGGGAGTAGACTCTTGATATAACTCTTGGGTTTCTTGCATGGAAGTGGAAGGGGATGACTCTTGAAGAGACTTGACATGTTCTTGATGGTCAACAACATAGGAGCATGAAAGAGGGTGACTTGGACTTATGACGGGAGACTCTCGAATTGGCTCAAGGGGTTGTGGATGACATGGTTGACTTGAAGGACTTGGCATGACGTTTGAGGACTCTTTGGTATGTTCAAGTATATGTGTTGAATGACATGGAGAAAATTGATTCCTTGCTTGTAGCCCTTGGGTCACATCCTTTATAGGTGGATGGGTGGATTTATGTAATTCCATCAATTTATGTTTTAAATATCTAAATGTAAGGCATTGAGTTGATGGAGGATTATATGATGGTGGGGGTAATGAAGAGTTTGATTGGTTAGAAGGTAAAGAGGCCAATGGATTAGGACTTGGACATGGTGGCTTATGGATAGGCATTTGATTGGATGGTGGTAAGGGTGCATGGACTAGATTGGTGTTCCCCTTGTCAAAGGTGTCATTAAGACTTAAAGGCTCTTGATGTTGTTGCCAAGGTGGACTTGGAATCCTATATTCTTGTTGTGATATGGGTGGAAATGTTGATGTGGCATTGTCATAATAGATAGATTTGTTAGGTTAGCATGATGATGAAGGTGACACATAGGATTGGGGTTGAATGTGTTGAGGTTGAAATGGTGTTTGGACTTGTGATATGATTTGCTGTTGTAATGATGATTGAGGGGTTGTATAGGGTAATGATTGTTGAGAGGTGGATTGGTATGGGTAAGGGTTGACATTAGAAGAGTTGTGATAGGTTGATGAAGGGGAAACTTGATATGTGGATGGATGAGGTTGATATGATGATATAGGTGACATTTGTTGATGTGGTGATTAGACTTGATGATGTGCTTGTTGGATTTGACAAGTGGCCATGAGGTATTGGATTTGAGCTATGAGTTGTTGCATTTGAGGTGATTGGTTTGTTTGAAGATGTTGGATAATGTTATGGGCGCTATGAATGATTTGTTGGGTTAAAGGTGTTTGATTTGTTTGAGCTTCATGAAGCATGTGAATAAGCTCTAGTGCTATGTCTTCGAATGTTGTCATGGTGTAAAATGATGTTGATTGGGTTGAAGAGATGATGATGATGATTAAGATATGATGTGGAATGATAAGATTGGGTGATTTGGATGATGTGGCAAGTGTTTATTGGAAGTTTGACTTGGGCACTGTCAAACACAATATTTCACATGTAAATGCATGAACACACACACCAAACACAATGATAAATCTGTCTTTGAAGATTAATGTTATGATTAAGCAAGCACTCGAATACACAACAACAAGCCCTATGACTAGTCAACTGGGGTATGGCCAATTAGGTCTCAAGCTAGTCTGCACAAGGTTGACTAAGGATGATTTGTAAGAAAAATCCTACCACACAGCCGGGAGAAAGGGGTAACCCACCCTTCACCTTCACTTCCCAAAGGTATAAAGTTCTTTAGGGCTTAGCCAAGAGTGACGAGATTTTAACTCCCAAACAAGCGTTTCTTTTGATTCACACTTCAATTGAGGTCATCCCCAGGGGTGATGAAATCCCCTAGCAGGCCTCCTAGGAAGGGTTTGACAAAAGCAAACCAAGTGAGGTGTTTGTGATCACACACACACTTGATTCACACTCACAGTGATTAATTTCCTTTTAGAAAATTGAAATATGTGTTAAAAAATTCAAACACTTGTTCTTTTTAACCCCAAATAAAGATGTGTGATTGAAGACAATTGTTAATTTTAGCCTTGATTTTTGATATGTGATTGAAAACAAGATTCGTTTTAAGAGCCCAAATCCAAATGTGTGACAAACGATGATTAAGATGTGAAAGATTAAACGAGTGCACCTGGAAGTTTTCGCTTTCCAATCTTCTGTCTATGACTGATATTGCTGCCACTATAGCTTCTTATGATCACCTACAAGATTAAAAAAAACAATATTATAATGCAGCCAAAGAAAAGAAAAAGAAAAGAAAAAGACAAGTTCATAAAAAAATTTCAATTTCAGATACTTTTGACATAGCCAAATTAGATTTTAGTATTTGATGATTTTTTTGATCTGAAAAATGAAAAATCAAAGAAAAGATCCCTGCTAATTTTCTGAGAGCTTTTCAAAAATGTAAAGAAGTAAGAAAAATTCCCTGTTTTGCTCTCAGAAACGCGGATTTGTGAAAACCATATAGAAAATGAAGATCAAATTTTTTCACATTGTATTTGACCTCCAAACTAAATCTGTAAAAGATAGACCCCCATTAGAATTTCATGAACTTTCCAAAAATATAAAAATTTCTGAAAAATTCATCGATTTTCGTCCAGAAAATCAATTTTATGAAAATAATTAAAATCAAAATAACTTCCACAAAAATGATCATAAACCCTTGGTTTTTTTACTGTAGCCTTTTGAAATGATGTGAAAGATTCTATAAAAATATTGTAAAAAAATTCAGAGCTATGTAGAAGATATGAAGAACTTTGTAAAACCTACGGTTTTGTCCAAAAACTGGCAGATCTGCAATAAAATGTCAATAAAACCTGCAAAAGGAAAGCTATATCAAAGGATTCACGTCAGGTTCACCAAATGTAGATAGGGTAAAAATCAGAAGATTTAATGTTTAATGAAAACAATAATCTAATTAGATCCTATCAAGCACAATAGAGTACAAACTAGCATGAAAATTAAAACAAGAAAGCAAAGCAAACCAATCTCCAGGCTAGACTTGATTTATCTCCATTGCTCTTCTCCACCTGCATGAGAATACGAGATTTTGAAGGGTTGACAATGGAGGAATGTTGAGTGCTCATTCCTGCAACATAACGACTTGACAATGACAATGACAAATAGGGAGAATGATAGATAGAGACAGAAGACTGATTTTGACAGAGTCTGGATGCTAGAAGAATCAACCTCCTAAATGGATTGTGAGAGGCCGTATTTATAGAGCCATGACGTTGACGAAGATAAGATTTGACAAGATTCGACAAGGATTTGATTTTTGACAAAAGAGGAAATACAACGAGATGAGATAAGATGTCAAAAAAGATAGAAAGATTTCATTTCCTGTTTTAAAGGAAATAAATCTTGAAAAAGACGAGAAGGATAATTGATGAATTATCTAATTAAATAAATTAATTAGATGCACACGAGTTCAGTTTTGGAAAGAAAGCAAGAAGATCTTTTTAGGATTTTATTAATTAAATAAATTTTGGATTTATTTAATTAACATTGAATTTATGATTTCATTAATTAAATAATATAAATTATTTAATTAACATTAGCGAAATGGATGGATCATGAATATGATTTTTTTTTTTTTTTTTTTTAACGAGGGGAATCGGGTGTAGCACGGCCCCCATATAACCCCCACCGTAAACTTTTTACCGTGACAGTGCTAGCGGGACACACCAACCGGTACCACGGGAGTGCCGGAGAGTCGAACCCATGGTGGGCGCCCTGCTACAGGGAACACCTTAACCAACTGAGCTAGGACCGGCGCCCCAGGATCATGAATATGAATTTAATTAAATAAATAAAATTTATTTAATTAAATAGATGATGACATGGGTACCTAGGGCAGAGCGTGCTACAAGATGCCTAAATGATGTAATGCCAAGACAGGTGTTGTAAGAGGACAATTTTGGGTGTCTACAGTTACCCAAGCTACTCAAGTCAATCCACCATCCACATCAAACCCATCTATCATCAATCTAAATCAAAACAACACCTTGGTTACAAATCCCATCAACCAAGGTAATACCTTGATCACACCTCAAATACAAGGAAAACCCCTACCCATCGGTCAAGGGAACATTTTTAATCAATGGATTCAAGGTCCTAGTATGTCATTACCATCACAAAATCTAATGGTATCATCCTCATCATTTCCCATGGTCCCCTTTACCATGCAAAATCAATTGGGACCTCAAACTTACATTCCTCCACCTCAATCCACTATCTTGAAAGGAATGCTAAACCAAGGGAACCCTACTACCCACTCAAAACATAAACACCCAAAACCCATCGTAGATGTCTCAACAATCAATCGATCCTACATTGCAAGCACATGCCTTAGCTTTACAACAAGCACAATAGGTTTATCAACAAGTTGTCCAACAACAAAAACAACATCAAGTAGCCTTAGTAGCACAACAACATCAAGAAACCTTAGTAGCACAACAATAACATCAAGAAACCTTAGTAACACAACAACAACAAGAAGCTCAACAAGCCGCCTTAGTAGTGCAACAATAACATCAAACTCAACAAGCTTCCTTAGTAGCACAACAAAAACAAGTCCAACAAGTCACCTTAGTAGCGCAACAACAAAAACAAGCCCAACAAGCCACCTTAGCCATGCAAAAAAAATCTCAACAACAACAAACCTTACTAGCTCAATAGTATTCCCAACAACAACAACAACAATAACAACAAGAAGGTTTCTACTATAACCCTCAATAGAACATTGTCAATATAAACACACTAGGAACATATAGATCAACACCTCAATCACCTTCACAGAATCTCACACCACCATACAACCCATACAACACTTTATCATATCAGAATCATGTTGAGAAGTTGTTGAGATGATTTAACATTGTTTTCATTGATGTAAAAACTTGGGATCCAAAAGGTTGTGCTCCGGATGATATACATAAATGATCTATCATGTTCTATGCTATGATGTGTAGTATGGATGTTATCCTTGATCTAGATATGGTAGTACTCCTTTTTGGGATACCCGTGAAAGTCAGTTAATGCAAAATAATGAAGACTAATCTTTTGATGTTAGCTACTATGCTTAGAGCTTATTCTGGGTATCCTTGTTATTCAGACATTCATGTAGCATGTTACAAGTTTTTCTATGTCTAATTGTGTTTTTTTGGTTGGTACTAAAATTGATGGAAATCAAGATTTGGTCTTGGTTGTGGCATTCCCATAAGCTCCAGAATATATTTCATGTAATTTATAGTTTGCTATATTTTGGTAATTATGTTATCTTATGTATGACCTATTTATGGGTCCCTTGGTAACATGGTAATAAGATCTTTATGTGTGAAATATCTTTTGGGTTTGATGCTAGTGTGCCAAGCTTTATTGAATATTTCAAGGTTGTTCTTCAAGCCGACATGTTTTGCTAGGCTGACTTACTTTGTTCTATGGGCACATATATACATATATATAGAACATCTCTTTGGTTCAAGACAAGCAATATAGTGTGTGTGAATAGAGAAAAAAGGTGTGAAGGATTATGCGACAATAAACAGAGAAGGAAGTTGAAGGAAAGATACAGGAAGAAGTAATCTGAATTGCAAAGGTTGTGCAAGGAAGGTGGGCAGAAGATACTTGACCAGATCTGTTGCAAACAAATATTGTTCTTTAAACTGGAACTGACTTCATGCATATATAGATGCGGCTTCATCAGTTAATTTTTGTGAGTGAGACTATTTTGTAATAAGATGTTTTTGTATTAATTGGGGAGTGAGCCTTACCTACAATGAGCATTTTGGCAGTGAGCCTATGTAAAAATCATCTTAATCGGTGTCACCTTAATTGGTGTTCTATAATTGAGAATTAGCATCCTCTATGGTTTTTTCCCATCTTGGGTTTCCACGTAAATTCTGGTGTTCATTGTACATGGTGTTGTTATGTACATTCATTATTATCTAATTGATTTAAGATTGCTCTGAATTAATTAAAGTCAAAATAATTTTGTTAGAATAATTGATTCATCCCCCCCTCTCAGTTATCCAAATTGTTCAACAATTGGTATTAGAGCTCGGTCCCTTGCAGATAAAGCTTAACTGCTTGAGAGAGATCTTGGTAGTTTGAATAGATGGAAAAAGAATATTACTTTGGTGAAGAACTGAAGATAATGTTAGATGATATGGAAAACATGAAATTTGAAAAATGAAGAATTGAAAGAAAACATCGAGGAAAATGCCTGTATCTCAAAGCAAAGGGAGCAAATATGGAAATTTAAAGCAAGACACAGAGAGGTCAACTAGGCATTAAAGGTGTCAAAGGAAATTATTATGGATTAAACTATGATTGGATGAATGCAAGAAGAATGAAGAAAATCTCAAAGACACTATCAAACAAAAAATGGATGAATGCAAGAAGATTGAAGAAAATCTCAAACAGAAATTAGAAGAAAATGAGAAGTTAGATCAAGAGTTAAGAAGGTTGAAATCAAAAGCAAGAGTATGTGAAAGTAGCATAATTTTGGATCAACTCTTGTCCCTACAAAATGTCACATGGATAAGGGAGGACTTGGCTTCTCAGGTGAAAGCTCTAATCATAACACTAAAGGAAAAGACAGAGTAGTTGAAGTTGAAGCGAGATCTGTTGTAACAAGCAAGGTTTGGAACTCTAGAACACCTACAAAAAGACCTCCGATTAGGAAACCAAATGCTCAAAGGTACTTATCATTTAATGGCTATTGTTTTCTATGCAAAAATTTTGGACATAAGGTTGTAGAGTGTAGAAGCAAGAAGGAACCAAGTACTCAATGCTTCAATTGTCACAAGTTTGGTCACAAAGCAAGTCATTACAAAAGTCAATTATCTAATCTAGCGAAAGGGAATGGAATGAATAATCTCTTTTGTGGTTATTGTTGTTTATTCCATGGTTATGGTCACAAAGCTAATTAGTGAAAATCTAAGATTCACTCAATTAAGTCAAGAAAAATATGTTACAAGTGTAGTCAACCCGGACATTATACTAACACATGCATATATGTTGCTCCGAAAAAATATGAAAATAAAAAGAAGGCTGCAGAATCAGATGAATCTAAGAAGAAGACTTTCATGATTTGGAAGAAAAAGGAAATGAGTGCAGGGATCTCTTCTATGGTACCAAATCTTGGGACAAGCTCTTTTAGAATTTGAGCCAATTGCCTTGGCTCAAGGAGAGTTTTGCAGTGCATATCTTGTCAGTCCCCCCTCTCTGAAGTAATATTGATGTGTTTTCAATATGACTAAGTTTGATCCGGTTGGTGATGTATGATGAAGTTTAATCCAGCTGATTGAAAAGTGAAGTACAATTGATGGCATCATCGATGTAATTTTTTGGTGGAAAAATCATTATAAGCAATTAAGGATAAAAGGTGGAGTTTCAAATCATTTATCGACGTTTTCAAAGAAGGAGAATAGGTTTCGCTGAGTGATAAAAGGATTGAAGAAGCTGAGTGTGACAATGGAATCCATGTTGGTTGACAGTTAATCTAGTGATGGTATTTTGCTAAGACTAAAGGGAGTAGAGTTGGAAAAATTTGATCATCAAAAGACAAAGGAAATGGAACCAGGGTTGAAGATTGATGAATTGTAGAATGTAAGTGCCATGGGTATGGATTTATGGGGAGAATTCCCCTAGATTGCCAAAAAAGAGTCTATCTTGTTCCTATTGAGTCGATTCAAGGATGACAACATCATTTTGGATAAACCCTATCTGATCACTAAGGAATCCATTGAAGCTATTACTAGATTGTGTAGTGTTGGTGACCTCCTTCGAAAGAAGACAATGAAATACAAAGACATGGAGGAAATTATTGGTATCGACAAAGACCCCTGAGCTCTACTGATAAATACCATTTCCAATCCTACAGTAAGGTATGTTGCTTACAGTATCACTTACAAAATCTATTTCCAAAATCGTGAAGGGCCTACATCAACTATTGTTGTGTATCTTACACATAAGATAAGGAAGGAAAATAAACAGTTTGACTTGTGTAGCCTAATAATGGAAAACCTAATTGAGAATGTTAGAATGTTTTTGGTTGAGAGTTATCCCTTCTGGTTTGGGTCTCTTCTCATGCATTTAGTATTCTACTTTTTGAATTTGTTACCATCAGAAGAGAATATTAAGTGGAAGTTTGACATCCCTATTGTAAATAAAGTTTTCAGATATTTGGAATGTATGAAAGATACAAAAAATACATGCAAAGTTTATTTCTCATCCCTATAGATGAATTTGTGCTCCTATGTGATAGTGTCTAGTGCTATTCCTATCATTCAATTTGAGGAGGGTTCCTCCTCTAACAAGGAGCTAGAGGTTTTCATTGGTGGTTCCCCTTTGGAACCTAGAAGGAGGAAAGTTAACACAAAGGATGTCATCACTATCTCAGAAGAGAATGAGAAGGAAGAAGAGTCTCTGCTTGGATTTGACTCTTTTGATCTAGATGAAATTCATTCGGTGTTGGATGAAGGTGATATGAAAAATATTGGTAAAATGTGGTGTGCCTGCTCTCCGGACAATAGGCCTAGAATTGAAGATGCTTTTGTTGATTATCTGCTTAAAAAGTGTATTACTATTTCTATTGTTTTTGACTCATTACCAGATGATCTCGTAGAAGTTGTTGAAGAAAGGTTGTTGTGAGAAGAATCTGAAGGTCATAAGATCCAAGCTATGATTGAGAGAAGGTATGTCAAATCCAAGGAAGTTATCCAAACACATTGGTGAGACAAGAGAATTCATTAAGGAGATGTTTGACATCTATAGGTACTGTCTCGGGTGGCTTGTTGTTGTTGACAACTTTAGAAGCAGAATTGAAGCTATTGAATTTGAATTGAATGATATTGGGAAGTGATTTTACTTTTTCAAAGATAAAGATGGAAAACAAAGAATAAGAGTTGGAGATTTGCAAGTTGATTTATTGTCTATTCAGAGACAGAGGGAAGATTTGGTTAGAACTTTCTGGTTGGTCAAAGAAATTGTTGAGGTCTAGTTGGATCATCTCTTTGAGATGCTTTCGAATGCAGAGGATTGTGAACTTCAGTGCTTGTCTTTGGACTAATGATCATCATTTGATTTGTTGGCTCTACTAGATAGTATGTGTGCCAGAATGTTTTCTGTTGTACAAGCTTGGAAGAGGATTCTTCCAATAGTGAGAGAAAGGTACAAGAAAATTTTTCATGTGAAAAGTGTTATTTTTACTTGATCTCTTGAATGTTCTTATTTGGACCTTTGCCTTTGATGGAAAAAAGGGGGAGAAAAATGAAGAGAAAAAGAAAGAAAGAGGAATTGAATTGCTTGACAAAGGGGGAGTGCTTGGAGTCTTTTGTTTGTAGTTTTTTTTTTTTGAGTTTTTGTTATTTTTCCATCAATGCCAAAGGGGGAGATTGTTGAGATGATTTATCATTGTTTTCATTGATTTCAAAACCTGGGATTCATAAGGTTGTGCTCTGGATGATATACATAAATGATCTATCCTTTCGTGTGTTATGATGTTGTGCAGTATGGATGTTATCCTTGATCCAGATATGGCAATACTCCTTTTTAGGAAACCCGTGAAAGTCAGTTAATGCAAAATAATGAAGACTAATCTTTTGGTGTTGGCTACTGTACTCAAAGCTTATTTTGGGTATCCTTGCTATTCGAAAATTCATGTAGCATGTTACAAGTTTTGGTATGTCTAATTGTGTTTCTCTGGTTGGTACTGAAATTGATGGAAATCAAGATTTGGTCTTGGTTGTGGCATTCCCATCGGCTCTAGAATATATTTCATGTAATTTAAATTTTTTTATCTTCTAGTAATTATTCTAACTTATTTATGACCTATTTATGGGTTGCTTGGTAACGTGGTAAGAAGATCTTTCTGTGCGACCTATCTTTTGGGTCCAGTGCTAGTGTGCCAAGCCCTATTGAATATTTCAAGGTTTTTCTTCAAGCCGACATGTTTTGCTAGGCCAACTTACTTTGTTCTATGGGTACATACATACATACATACATACATATATATATATATATATATATAACATCTATTCGGTTCAAAACAAGCAATATAGTATGTGCAAACAGAGAAAAAGGGTGCAAAGGTTTATGCGACAAGAAACAAAGAAGGAAGCTGAAGGAAAGTGATAGGAAGAAGTAATCTAAATTGCAGAGGTTGTGCAAGGAAGGTGGGAAAAATATTCTTGATCGGATCTACTACAGACAGATATTGTGCTTTAAACTGAAACCGACTTCATGCATATATAGATGCAGCTTCATCAGTTCATTTTTGTGAGAGACTATTTTGTAATTAGATGTTTTTGTATTAATTGGGCAGTGAGCCCACTGATAGTGAGCCTTACTTGAAGTGAGCATTTTGGCAGTGAGCCCATGTAAAAATCACCTTAATCGGTGTTCTACAATTGAGAATTAGCATTCTCTATGGTTTTTCCCATCTTGGGTTTCCACGTAAATTCTGGTGTTCATTATGCATGGTGTTGTTATGTACGTTCATTATTATCTAATTGATTTAAGATTGCTCTAGATTAATTAAAGTTAAGAAAATTATGTTAGAATAATTGATTGCCCCCTCTTAGTTATTTGGACTATTCAACAAATCCTGCATACAACCTATCTGTCATCCCAACATATGTTCCTCCACCAAACCCGCAAGATGATCTAGCATCACAACTTAAGGCGTTGTCACAAGAAATGCAGGATTTTCATATGGGCAAGACAAAGAAGCCTCATACACAAAATCTATGTCCATATCCATTTGATCAAAACATCTCAATGGTATCATTCCCTCATGACTTTGAAATCCCCAAATTTGATAAACACAAAGGGAGAGGAAATCTTGTGGACCATCTAACCTATAATGAGTCCTATTTGATGTGCCTATTCCCACAAAGTTTAACAAGTCCTGCCATGGATTGGTTTTCATAGTTACCTCCAAGCATAAAAAATTTCCAAGAAATCATTGACAATTTCATAGATCACTTCTTGTTTAATCTTTACATGAATTTAAGCTTAGAAGAGTTGTATACTCTCAAAAAAAACAAAGGAGAATCTTTCACCAATCTCTTGCAATGATGCACACAAAGAGCTAGTAAAAGCAAGTGGCCACCTCCTGACGAACAAAAAGTGGGAATTATCATAAGAAATGTTGATCTAGATCTATCCTTCCACTTGAAGATGCAATGTATCACCACTTACTATGATCTTGTCCCTAGGTCCCTCATCATCGAGAGATCCCTAAAATCACAAGGAAACACACAAGTATACAGAGACAACCACCCATCCACTAGTTCTAACGACAAATTCCGCTTTTGGGCTAGGAAAAAGAATGTTACTAGTGATGGTGTTGTTGATGTAAAGGTGGTCTTAAATACTGCAAGACAAGAAAACATCCAAACCATACACACTCAGCGTGGACAATAATGAAAAAATAGTGATCATAAACAACAATTCACTTCCTTAGGGGAACCTATGGATGATGTGTTGAAGTAGTTGATATAGTCTAATCTTATCAAGAGCCACAAGTCAAACCTCACAGCTATAGAGAAGATCATTTTTGTGAATTTCATCGATACAATGGTCATACCACAAAAAAAAAATTAGACTCAAACATCTAATAGAAGATCTTATTGAACAAGGAGACATTCATGTCGATCAAAATTTGGGAATTGAAATCTGAAAATTTACACAAACCCTATGCTTGACCATACAAAAGAAAAAGCTTCAGAAAAGGAATCAACCTCAAAAAAATTAAACAATACCCATGATACCACAGTGGGACATATTTATTTATCACAACATGAGGAATCAAACATGTATCAAGATACTCTTTTAAAACAAATTCCAAACCCATCAATAGTGTTTAGCACTATTTTATACCATAATGACATCAAGTGGATATCAAATTGTGATATCTCTCCCACATATGACTCAATGATTGGGCATGTTGAATAATTTCCAAAAAATCCAGAAATATCCCTTGTTGCACCCATACCCACAAACTATTGTGAAGAGTCTTTTACCAATGATGTATCATCCACCCAAGGATCATGTCAATATGAGACTCTTGAGGATAATGAAATTTATTCCAAATCGAGTCAGGATCAAGAACCCCTATCCCTAGAGTTTCACCAAGAGTTGAGGGACATCTTCCAAACCATTTTACACTCCCAATATGTCCTCAATATTTCCCTTGAGATGTTTCTTTTTGATGGGCATATAGACATTCTTCATTCAATACAAGAGTCTCCCACTCTTGGTATTCCTATACAAGAGAAAGCAACAGTTAAGATTCTTGATTCTTACAGGGATTGTGAATCATTAACCTCTTTTGAGTCAACATCAACATCTCTTGAAACAATATCAACAAATAATGATGGCATAGAACTAGAGAAAACAATACATATTCCTGAACAATAGGAACCCATCGAAATATCATGTGTTCTAGACAAGTCATATTCAGTGGCTATGGATCAGAGGATAAATTATCAAGGCAAAGGATTAGGTATTGATAATACCTTCACAATGCTAGGGGAAATCTTGTCTACAACAAACATCAACATATGGGGCATGAAGAATCCTTACGATGAAGATGCAGTCAATGCTACAACTAGCTGTATCATGAGTTGGCATTCACCCATCATCTTATACACAAATTGGGACCAACATAAAGAGAATAATTCTTATCAAAGCAAGGAAAAGATCTTCAAAACAAATGAAGTAGTAAAGAAAAAAGGACAAAGAAAATACAAATGGATACCAAAGCAAAATAAAGAAAATCATCCCTCCAAGACTCCATTAGTCAAAGAAACTATGGGGAAAAATAAAAAGGGAAATATATCCATCAAAAGAGTCCTCAAATACAAAAGTAGGCTTCTCAAGCAAGGAACAAAGTATATCCAATCATTGGTCCTAATTCTGTGAAAACCTCCATTCTCACCCATCATCGCTCATATTCCCAAGTTTGAAGAGTCAAAGGTTCCAAACCATCAACCCATCCATCTCATATTCCTTCAAACATGTCACCTTCCACTCCAATCATGATATCCAATTCTCAAATTGACCATATGTTGGAAGCTACCTTTCATAATAAGGATTTTGAAGGTACCATATCATGATGCACGCACATAGACAAGGTTAATTCTGGTATCCACAAGGCAGATCAAAGTTCTTCAAGGTTGCATTCAAGTGCTCATATCTTAGAAAAGAAAATTCTTCAAGCAGGATATCGCAAGAATTTTATGATAGTGGTCTCTACATCAGTACCACCAGGTGGTTCAAAATGAGGGTAAAATACAAAAAATCAAAAAAATGATGAAAAAATCCAAAAAAAAAAGAGAAAAAAGGATTGAAAAAAGTAAAGAAAAACAATCGTCCTCTAGTGAAAACCACTTTGGTGGTGCTATGGGAAAGTGCCACAATGAAAACCTGGAAAATAGGGATTATGAGTAGAATCAAGTGTCTATATGATCCTTCTAAGACAAAATTATTTCATCCTTTTCATGATAAATCCAATGTTCCATCCATCCATCCAATCCAGATTCATCTAGATATTCCACTCTATCTTGACCTTGACAAAGTTTTGCCTATACTTCAACCATACTCATGGAAATTTTTTGACAATATCTTTACTATTTTATCTCATGAAGTCATATAGCCTATATCTAGCATGCTAAAACTCTTTCAAACTCTTTGCATATACATTACCTATCTTGGTTATCCATTGCATTATGAAGAATTGCTAGACACTGGGGGTAGGTTATTGCACTCTTGTTTTCAAATAACTCTTGATCCATGTCTTGTATCTCACAACGTGACATCAACATCATGATGTAGGTATCATTTGCCTCAAAATATCATCGAAAATCCCAAAAACATTTGTAAAACATTCATAAAAAAATCTGAAAACATTTACAAAATCCTGTATAGCTAAAATCCAAAAACATTCATAAAATTGTAAAGTCAAAATACAAAACATCCAAAACACATCAAAAGCCCTAAAAAGGTCAAACATCGAAAATTCAAAAATAGTACCCTTGTCGAACTACGTCATCTCTGAGCTTGAACATAGGAAAGGCCATCATTGATGTGCCCTCGAGACACCCTAGGTCAGTCTTTAGGAGTCCGTCATAATAAACTGGCATCTCTCAAATATTCATCTCTCATTTTCAATAAGTCAAGTCAGTCAAACTATGTGGTCTCTGCATGTATAACATAGGAAAGGCTTATTTTTTATCAATCCACAAGGCCCCTAGGATATGTCTTTAGGTTAGGTTCTTGGTGTTATCTACTGAAATTGCACCCTTATCAAGTTGCAGAACTTGATACTTCAAAGAAACATGGGAACTTTTCTAGGTTGTGGGTCACCTAAAAAATGGAAAAGAACCTCCGGAGAAGGTTGGCTTCCTTTGTGTTATCACCTAACTATTGATCTTTGTAAGGAAAAGGGAGAAGGAATGCATGAAAATGAAAACTAAACCCTATGGTGATACACCAAACTGACAGGAATCATGAAATAAAATAGATGAACATGCCCTGGAAAACTAATGATAGTTATTTCATTTACTCAACATAAATTTTGTGAACTTATGCATAATTCATGAAAATGCTTGATCTGCATATATATTTTAAGGAAATATGAATTTCACAACTTTAAAGTTCAAACACAGACTTAGAAAAAGCACAGTTCAAAATTTGCACAATCTGAAAGAAAAATGAAAGTAGTATGAATACTAACATTGGTTTCCAAGGTAATCTATGTATTTCATATTCCAAATTCCAAATGAGTTACAAAGCATACATCAGCTAAGAAAGGATTTGAAGAAAAATCACTAACTCTCCAGAATGCATAATCTGAACTCCTTTACAAAGAGGCAAAAAATGCCATATATACAAAAAAGTGTCAGCCCCTGCCCTAGGGCTTACAAAAATGAATCGGTTGTTGAACACGCCGGCCCTCAGATCTTTTGGAATAGAGTTAATGTTGCATTCAATGTGCATCCTCGTGTCCATGTCAGTGAAGGATCACTCCTGGGATGGCCTTTTTGATCTTTTGCAACAATCACATTAACTTATGGCCCCTGTGTCCACCCTCAAACCTCCATCAAAGCCTCCTTGAATGTGGTTGTTCTAATAATTATAAATGTCAATCTACCCCTCGCCAGCAGACACCACAACTCTCATTGTGACTTGAGGTTTTTTTCCTTTCTGCCTTTTTTTCGCTCAAGATCTTTCTGCAAGTTGATCATCTTCGAGAAGTAGCATCCGACCTCCCCTATTAGATCTCTCCATAGATGACACCACTGGACACCGAACCGATCCATCATCCTTTGATCACAAAGTAGATCCATACCGCTCATATTCTATTGATCTTCCATAGGGCGATCATATCAGTTAAACAATCAATGGTTTGCCCTCGAATTTCTCTAATTGGCTGAACACATGCCACTTAGGCTTTCTAGGTGATCAAAGGTTGTTCAAACAGAATCACATGTCGGTGAGACACTAGCCGTGTCTCCTCAATGCGATTAGACTTCACAACAACAGCGACATAGCACACATTTGTCGGTGAGACCTCACATCGAGTAGAAAAAGTTACGCCGATGTCAAAAATTGTCACCCAGACTATCGTTGTCAGCTAGAGGTCTCACTGAAGCCTATAACAGATCCATCGCTATCGGCGAGACTTTGGATTGTCCGGGAGAAGTCATAGCAGGCTGCAAGAGTCATACCGATGTCCCTTTTCCATCACCCAGACTATCAACAAGACTTCATCGGGTTGGCAAGATGTTATAGCGAACAAAAAACCCTTGGCCAAGAGTCTTACCGATATCCATATACCCTTTCGACAAGACCACAACAAGTTGGGGAGACATCACAGTGATCACAAATCATTCAGCAAGACTATCACCGAGTCGGCAAGACCATCGCTTGTTGGGGAGACACCATAGCGAGAGAAAATCATTCAGGCAGGAGTCTCCTCGATATCCACTTGTGAAAAAATGTTGGTGAGACATTATTGGGTTGGAAAGAAATCACTCTGAGGCCCCTATCTTTCGGCGAGACCTCCCGTGAGTCAGGAAGACCTCTCCCCGATGACACCTTCTTCTAGCGAGCTTCGATCATTTCGGTGAGACTCCACCCTGTCGGCAAGACTCCCATGTATCAGTGAGACCTTACACCGAAGTAAAAACATTACGCCAAAGGAACCATCCTTTGGCAAGACTTCATCGGGTCGGCAAGACATCCCGCCGAGCCCAACTTCTTTCGGCGAGACCATCCTCAGTCGGTGAGACATCATGTTGAACCCTTCATCTTTCGGTGAGCTCAGACCATTTTGGGGAGACCACCTTCAGTGGGAAAGAATTCACATCGACACTAACCTCTCTCGGCGAGACTCCCACCAGTCAGGAAGACCTCATAGTGATTTCCATTAGTTACACCGAAGAGTTAAATCATCGAAGAAACTCCCGCGAGTAGGCAAGACATCTCCCCGACGCCGGCTATTTCGGCGAGACTTCTATCAGTCAGAGAGACATCTCCCTGAAGAAAATATTTTCACTGAGACTTCCACCATTCGGCCAAACTTCTCCCCAAATGCAGATTCTTTCCCCAACGCCAACCTTGTGAACAACTGTCAGTGAGACCATTTCCCAAGTGAGAGAGATGGAAACTCACAGCGATCGAAATGTCTTGGCGACCTTGATGCAAAATTTAATCCATTTGGCCTTCATGAACACTTGAAAATATAGACCCCTGCCTGATTGAGCCCGCAGGTGAAAATTAGGTAACACTTGGTTGAAACTCAGAAAATCCCTAAACATCTAAATAACTTGTAAAATCCCAAAACATCCATATAACTCAAAAAATCCCAAAAACATTCAAACAACTTAGAAAAACACAAAAAAATTCAAATATCAAAAAGCCCTAAAAATTGGAATATTGAAAATACAAAAATATTAGAAAACTATTGAAAAATCCTAAACACATCAAATATCTTGGAGAAATCCCTAAACAGCCTCAAATAACCAAAAACCAAAACATGCACATAAAATTTCAAAAAGACAAAAAAATAGCCTCAAAACATTTTCAAAAATACCAAAAACATTGAAATATTCCAAAAAATCCAAAACCACCCATCCCATCTCTCTTCCACCCGCAATAAACTTCCATTCATAATAAATCAATCACCATCTTCAACCTTTGGTAAAACAAGTAGAAAATAAGTGTCACAAGTCGTAAAATGAGAAACTAAGTATCAAAATCTAAAGTCTAGATCATAGGTAAATGCATCAGTGAAGTTTGTATTAGTGGCTCATCATAGCATCCTAAATCAAACCATCTAATCAACATTTCCTAGGATGTATCCTTCCTATGATGGACATTAGTATCAGAAATCACCTTAGCTAAATTAAAATAGGCAAGAGATATAGATAACAATGACTTTTTGTCTTTGATCTTTTCTTCTGATTTATCTTAATGGCCCATTCCAAGGACCTCTCAATGATTTCTATAAAAATTATTTAGAGAGAAAGGAATGGTGCATCAATCGTTATCTTTTATTTTTTGTGTTTGTGGTATTCTTGTAAAATAATCTTGGTGCATACTTGCTTAGTTGTGTGTAAGGAAGTTGTTTGGAGTAGATTGTTGACTATTGTGTATGCTTTGGTCTGATATATTCTAAGCTTTTAAAATACATTCAAACGAGGTTTCCATATGTCAGGGTGTGAACAAGAACTATCCTATCTATTTACAAAGTCAAATTCCATTACACTAGATACAATGCCATCTTGGTTATCAATACCTTGATGCATCATGTCTATGTGTTATATCAAAAATAAGGAATGACAGAAAATCCCAATCCCAAGATATGAGAATTATAATCATCATCATCTCTCACCACCATCATCTAATAAAGTCTCGGTGCATCAAGGACTTGGACTTTTGAATCAATCTCAAAATTAATGGTTAATCAATACCCATTTCATTCTTCTACTTACATTCATCTTGTCTTCTTATTCTTCTATCTTTACTAATATTTCTATCCAAGCATCAACTCTTTGTGATCTACATCAAAATATACATGAGGCTACCCATAGCCAATGATTATCTATCTACATCAATACCCGAGCTATCATGATAACCATCCCTCTTCCGTTGGGGCACAGTGGGGAATCTATATCATCTTTAGCTCAACAATCTGAAAAGTTGTAGCTCTTTGATTCAAAAGCAACTTGAAATCTCAAACATCTCAAGCATAAGTCTTATTTTCACCTATTGTGAGCCCGATCAGAACATTTTATTCTCTGATCAATTTCTCAAGGGGGAAACCAACCATCTTTCAATCATATTGATATTAAATCATCTAACGAATTTTGTTCCTAGACTCGCTAGAAAATATGGATCAATTTATCAAATCATTCATCATTGGGATATATCTTTCCCTATCAATCCTTGTGTTGTTCATATCTTGACTAAACTATCCTTGCATTGTTGTGAATCCTCAACAATGTTATCAATCAGTCAATCAGATCAATCAACTTTAGCTTGGCTATCAACATCTCAAAGAGATTATCGATACCCTTTTTTGCATCATCATCAACATCAAAATCGACATCAATCTTTGAACCAATGTAATGAGTACATTGCTTCAAAGAAGGAAAAAATGTAGACACTTAAAAATGTTGCAATGGATCACATTGGCTAACTAACATCATGTCATTCTCAAACCCATCCTCTTTTCACTTGTTTAATTAAATAAGACTAATTATTTAATTAAATGCCTCATTTTCACCTATTAATCTAATTGACCTAATTGTATTAATTCATCCCCTCTCACACTGACATTTCATTTGTTTTAATTAAATAATGCAAATTATTTAATTTTAACCCTAAGTCCACTTATTTAATTAAATAACCTAATCTATTTAATTAAATATCATATTTGCATCTCCTTTTCATTAAATAAATCAATAATTTAATGAATATCCTCACATTCCTCATCTTGCACATTTAAATTTAGTTTTAAATAAGTAAATTGCTAATTTCCCTCTCATCCACTTTCATAAGGAATATTCTCCTATTTTCCTAAAAAGAAAGGTAATGATTACTCCACACAAACTTTGAAACAACTTTTTAAAGTTGTTACAAAGTGTGTTTGTTTACATGATTGTGAGCCCTTGATCTTTTTTTGATCCATGTGATCTTTGATTCTCATCCATTGATGAGAATCCTTGATCCATGTTTCATCCTCCTTTCATTTGTGACCATTCATAGATCAAATCAATCTCATCTATTGCTTTTTCATTTGATCTCCATTAAATCAATTATTTAATGAATATCATATAATTCCCCTAATTTGCATAATTGAAACTTTGTTTTAATTATCAAATTACTAATTCTTCCACTTGCAATGGAATATTCCTCCTTTGCACATTCCTCCGAAAGGGGAATATTCCTATGGAATATTCCTTCCCCTTTTTGCACAATTAAAACTTTGTTTTAAATTGCAAAGTATCATTTTTTCTTCACCCATGAGAATATTCTTTCTCATCCAATCATTTGAAAAGGGATATTCTCACTTGGCTTCTTGAGCAAGCTAAACTTGTGACCTCTTGAGCAAGTTACCTTGTGACTTGTGTGTGTAGGTCAAAAGTGTGTTTGCTTGGAACAAATGAGAACCCTTGATTAAATCTCATCCCTTGATGAGAATCCATGATTCATTCCTCCAACTTCTTCCATCCTTGACCATTGATTAACCTTTTTTTATCTAAACCCTTTATTTCTCATTTGCTTTCCTATAAATATAACACTATTTGGAGAAAAATGGATACATTTTTCAATTGAAAACTTATGTTGTTGAATTCACTCACACTCACACTCATACTTTACTCACATTTAACATATTTTAGTTCATTTTTAGTTGCATATTAGCTTTAAGCTTCCATTAATGGCTTCCAGGATAACATAGATGCATGCATTTAGCTTATTTGTTAATTAGGATTTTAATCTTTTTAAGCTTGCATACATTTAGAGTAGATTTTAATACACCCATATCAATCATCTTAACATAAATCATGTTAAAATCACTTGCATCATATTAATTTACCTTTAAATCATGTTTTCATACACATCTATCAATGGTTTCATCAGTTTTCTTCAATAAAATTGATTGAAACAAGCTTATTATACAAGGGATTGGGAAAGGCTCACCATTCCACATCAATGCAACACCACTCCCCCAATAGAATGAGTTTCAATGTCTTAGATTAGAGGTTTTTTAAGCTTTCATAATTTAGAATGTTAGTTTTAATGTCTTCTTTGTCTTTGTTTACAGTGAATGATCTTATTGGGATTAATGCTTAGTGGGTTAAATATGCCTTGAATTCATATGGATCGGGTGTAGTTAACCACCACTATGTCATTGGTCACAAGTTCCAAGTTTTTACATATGATTTGGTTGGAAGTTTACATATGAATATTGGGAATATTATATGGTTTGGTTCAATACGTAGCATAGAAAAGGTAGTAGGCCCACTAGCTTTCCAATCCGGTGAAATCAACAAGGTAGTGGGTTGTTTGAAAAAATGGGTCCAAGAAATGGGCTCTCACAATGATGTACATCACCGTGAGAGCCCATTTCTTGGACCCATTTTTTCAAGAGAGCCCATTTCTTGGACCCATTTTTTCAAACAACCCACTACCTTGCCAATTTCATGGTGATGTATCAAATTTATTCTAGTGTTGACCAAGCTATGTGCCTTTCACATGTACATTTTACTTATGTCAACACTCTACTTATTTTCTTTAACTTGAAGTCTTTATTCTAATATTTAATTACTCTTCCATTCTATCGTGTTGAAGAAGTGGAAAGCTGCAAACATTATAGATAGGAAATATTGTATGAATTTTTGTCATGCTTTGTTATCTTCAAAAATGTGATTTCTTATGTATTCATTCTTATTTGTTTTTGTCTAATCATATTATGATCTTGTTGGTGATTCATGCCTCATTTTGTATGATTTCATGTTGCTATATCAAATAAAAGGTGTAATAGGTACATTAGATTTGTTGATTGAGGTGCAAAAGGTGTTGGTGATTTTTTATGGTTGCCTATTGATATATCCTATTGATACCCAACCTTGGGATTAGTGACATATGGATATGTTGGGTTAAAAGTAGATCTAAGGAAAGCTTGTGAAACTATGGTGACATGTTCATTGACTAGGAGAAATCCTACTAACCATACATTTCTACATAAGATTACCTCTAACTTCTCTTTACTAAATGGACCCTTGAGTGATCCATAGAGCTAACCTATATTGTATTCTTCATCCTCATAAGTATTATTAGTACTTTTGAATTTAATTAATTTTTACTAGTTATGCATGATCACAGTCATAAAAGGGGCAACAATCTCATGAAAAACACAAGATTTTAAGAACAAGAGTTATAAGGGCATACTTGAAGGTGTTTGAAGACAGTCATTAATGACAGATTGCATAGAAGGTTGCAAAACTTAGTTAAAGGGAATACAATTACAAGAGGAAATATATTCCACAAGGATTCAAGAGGGTAGTCCTTAGGTCCATAAGCATTCATTTTAGTTATTTTTTCATTGTTATGCTTGTGCAAAGTGGTATATGATCTGTAAAGAGAATTTCATTTTGTAAATCATCAAAAAAATGCAAATATTAGTGGTTGTATAAGTCTTACCATTGTAAAAATTCAAGAGGTATCATTTTTTATAATTTGGAGGCAATACATACAATGCTTATATTAGAACTAGAATCCAAGGATATTCATATTCAAAGGCATGTCAGTGGTTGTTGTTGACTTCAAAGAAGATGTTGCTCTCTAATATTCAAGTTCAAATGAATTTTTTCAAGGTTGATGTACATTCTCATGTGATATAAAGAATCCTTAGGAACCCTGTAGGTTATGAGTTTGTAGCCCTTCATGCCGAATCAATTGATGCTACGTTCAACCAACTCAATCCCTTAAGAGTCCAAAGTGCAAAATGGCTGCAATCTTTAACAGGCTATAACTCAAAAATAATGACACTTACAAACTCTCCATATGAGGCTATGGGATTTCATTGGGCCCCTCTACAATAATCTCTTGATTTTTGCTATCTCAAAGGCATTTTCCCGTGGCGACATCTTTTCAATTGAGAGAAAAGTTGTCAAATACAAGCAATGTAAAGTTGCAAAGTGGTGAACCTTTCATTCTACAACTTGTATAACCAAACGGTCTATTCCAACATGTCCAAATGGGTACGTTTACACTAGGCATGGTCCTCTTTCACACCCAAACATGCCCAATCACTTTGAGCTACATTCAACTAACTCAATCCCTTAAGAGTCCAAAGTGCAAAATGGTTGCAATATTTGACAAGCTATAACTCAAAAACTGTGACACTTAAAAACTCTTTGTCTGAAGCTACAAGATCATGTTGGTCCCCTCTACAATAAAATATCTCAGTTTTTTCTATCTTGGTGGTGTTTTTTGATGTAGTGATGACTTTTCAGTTGTGGAAAAAGTTGTCAAATGCAAGCAGTGTAAAGTTGCAAAGTGGTGCAACTTTCATTCTACAACTCGTATGACCAAATAGACTATTCCAACACATCTAAATGGGTATGTTTACATTGGAAATGGTCCTCTTTTGCACCCAAACACGTCCAATCACTCTGAGCTATGTTCAACCTATTCGTTCCCTTAAGAGTCCAAAGTGCAAAATGACTATAAGCTTTGATGGGCTATAACTCAGAAATCGTGATGCTTACAAAACCTCTCTCTACAATAACCTCTCTCTATTTTTGGATTGCATTGGGACTCTCTACAATAACCTCTCTCTATTTTTTCTATCTCAGAGGTGTTTTCCCGCGGTGATGATTTTTCAGTTGAGGATAAAGTTATCAAATGTAAACAATGTAAAGTTGCAAAGTGGTGCAACTTTCATTATGCAACTCGTATGACCAAATATACTATTTCAACATGTTTGTATGAGTAAATTTATGCTATGCATGACCCTTTTTCACACCCAATCATTCTGAGCTATGTTCAACCAACTCAATCCCTTGAGAGTCCAAAGTGCAAAATGGATGCAATCTTTGATGAGCTATTACTTAGAAATCATGATGCTTAAAAACTCTTTGTCTGAGGTTATATGATTACATTAGGATTCTCTACAATAACCTCTCTCGGTTTTTGCTATCTCGGAGGTGTTTTCCCGTGGTGATGACTTTTTAGTTGAGGAAAAAGTTGTCAAATGCAAGTAGTGTAAAGTTGCAAAGTGGTGCAACTTTCATTTTGCAACTCGTATGACCAAACAGACTATTCCAAAACATCCATATGGGTACATTTATGCTAGGCATGGTCCTCTTTCACACCCAAACACTCTAAATCACCCCAAGCTACATTCAACTGGCTCAATCCCTTAAGAGTCAAAAGTACAAAATGGCTACAATCTTTGATAGGCTATTACTCAAAAATCATGGCACTTAAAAACTCTCTATCTGAGGCTATGGTATCGTGTTGGGACCCTCTACAATAACCTCTCTTATTTTTTTCTATTTTGGAGGAATTTTCCTATGGTGATGAATTTTTAGTTGAGGATCTCATACTTACATTGAATTGATTATTATTAATATTAGTATAAATAGGCAACTTTCTTATTCCTATTTAACTTTCTTATTCCTATTATGGCTCTAATCACAAATGAGAAGGATACATGACTCTTAAAATATTGTATGACCATCCTCAAGTCTAGCAAGGGAAAAACATTTTTTAATTATCCTCTTTTCCCTTACAACAATATGGTTGTTGTAAAGAGGAAATTTTTCAAGATTCTAGAAAAAAATTTGAAAGATTTATAGCTAAACCTAATCATAGGTCAATTGAAATATGAGCCCACATGGTGGCTTATGACCTAGCTAAAGAGAATCGTGAACAATGACGTTAATAAGTTCACACTAGAGCCTCGACCATACGTAGAAGCTAAAAATAACCCAAAGAAGAGGTATAAATATATGTTGATGCATGAGATATTACAACCCCTATTCATACTCCTTCACAATCATATCAAATTTTTTAGAAGAAATTTGTTGCATATCACCTATAATTAAAAAATGCATTCTTTGAAGAAGCTAGGTTGGAGTGAATATAGAATAAGTAATTGGTTAAAATATGGGCAAGAAGTTGGATACATGGTGGACAAACCAATTCAATTTTACTTGGGTAATAAATGGGATGACATATATGAAAAGGATCATTTCAATCCTACCTCTTCCTTCATTCCAGAAAAGCCTCAAATCTAAGTAAGTGAAATAACAATAATATCATTTGGTGATGAAAAAGGAGTAAAAATAAAAACCTACAAGTTTCCAAACCAAGTAGCTAATTACATAGGTAGATTTGATGCTAGAACAATTCAGAACCTATGCATCTACTCAACCATATATTTAATTTAAAAGTATCCTGACCCCACTCCAATGAGTATTTCAAATAAAACAAAAGAAACAATTAACTATGGTTCTTATTGAAGATGAATATACCTAAAATGTCCTACTGCAAAGAATGAGAGGTTCCATCTCCACAAAATTAACTATCAAATGCATTGTAACTAGCCAAGAAATAATAAAATCACCCAAGAAAACTAAGGGGAAAGCTAATGACTCCTTTGAATCTTAGTAGGTGCCCATGCCACAAACTAGAGGTTATTTTAGAATACCACAAGCGAAGGTGAGGAACTAGAATAGGAGAAGGAAAAAAATTGAGAGATGTGATGACCCACCTATGAACATGGGATATGAAAAGTGGAAAAAAAAAAAACAAAGCATATAAGATCCATTAGAGGTTTTTATAGAGAAGGTACAATAGGTTACACTATAAATATCTATCTTCCTTCTCCTCCTAGCTTTATCCCTTTTAAATTATTCCTTGGATTCCATATTGAATTAGCACATAAGTAAATGATAAATTGTTGGTGAATCTTTTTTGGAAATATTGAAGTTGTATAGCATCAACTAATAAATTTTGTTTAGCATCAATTAATAAATATTCAAGAAAAACAATGAAATACAACAATGAGCAATGATAGGGCTAACCAATTAATAAGTATACACGTGAATAAGTGAAGCATACATGTGAATAAGTGAAGCACAAGTACTCAAATACACATAAGCCTTAAATTATACACATGAATACGTAGTATACACATTAATACAAAGTATATGCATGAATACAAGGTATACACATGAAAACACGTAAGTCACAAAGTATACATTGAAATACATATAAGTCACAAAGTATACATGTAAGATGTAAAATATACACTTGAATACACATAACTCATATCTATTGAACTATGGAGTTATAATGCAAAGATGGACACCATCGAAAAAAAAGATTTGTATTAACTAAATAGTCATGTAGGCATACATCAATATATGTCGATATAAGTATAAAATATATACAAAATAGCCATATAGGATTACAAGAATGCCATATAGGCATATAGTGTCAAATATATGCAATACAAAACATGTCCGAAAATTCCATATAGGCATACAACAAAGGACCCTGGAATCAAAATTCATTGCCCTCTAGGCTCTCAAAACAAACTCTTGCACTTTGTTGGTTGACCAAATGATGATAATTTTTTCACTCATTTACTCTGAGGTCGAGGAGTGCTCTTGGTGCTCCTCTTAGGGTTTAATTCTTGATCAAGCCTTATCTGTTACAATAACAAGTAAAGACATTAATATATAGAAACTACATTATAAAAATGATATATTTAACAAAATAATCACTTACTGCCACTAGACGATCACTCTCCTCAAGGGAAATATTTGCATGCCCATGTGGTGGTGTGCTAAAGTCCTATATAAACCATCCAAAGAGAAATTAAACTACAAATCAATAATCGTTTGATTTTTCACTAACTAACAACTACAAAAATGAATGTAATTTGAAAATTACTAATCTTCCTCATACCCTCGTGAGAGGCATCAATGAGTCTATAGTAGAAGAAACACCAAGATCCATTTCCCTATGAACATCTAGAGGTGTTTCCGCTTGCAAAATCTGAAAATAAAACAAAAAAATATTCAATCACGAAAACTGTAATAGTGATGCACGTCATGGCTTATACTATATGAGATAATGAACAAAATTTTGAGTACTTATTGAACTATATATTTCTCACTATCATGCTTACTTTTTCCCTATACATAGCTTGTCTGAAAGCACCACCTATTTTAGGCTTTTATCCATAACAACAAGGCGGTGAACCATTTGATAAAATGCTTTGGTAGACATGTACGAAAAATGTGGTAGCATAGAGAAGGCAGTGAACTATTTGAAAAAATTCCTCAAAGAAATGTGGTACCATGGTGATGGAATTCCATGACAAAAAAATGTGTCATGGCATCCCATCACCATGAGACCACATTTCTTTGAGGAATTTTTTCAAATAGTTAATTTCCTTCTCTATGGTATTATGCTGGGATAGGGTGGATGGTATAGTGTGGTCTTGCTTATGAGATGGAGGGTGATCAAGACATGAAGAGAGAGGGGTGGGGATATCAACGAGGGGAATGAGAAGTGGAAGCTTTCATGGATTGATAAATTGAGGATGAGGATGAGAACCTTGAAAAGGATTTTGAGGGGAATTTTAGCTAAAGGATTGGTTTCTATTCTTGATTCGAAGGATCTTCATCAAAATTTGAAGTTTCTCATTTGTCTCTAGAATCAACATCACCAAGAAGAGCTTGAAATACTGACTCCAATGCAACTTGAACAAAGTCAAACGGAGCTACGGAGCCCGAGTTATGCTCGATCAAACCTTGGTCAACTTAGGGCTCAAGTCAGAGAAAAAGGTCAAAATTTTATCATCTCCAAAATGGTCAAAGTTAGTTCCATCGTGTAGACCTCATCGCCATGACTCCATCAACATTCATTTCATCAAAATCCGATCCCGTACTCAGGAGTTATCGTCGGTCAAAGTTTGTGAGAAAAAAGTTGACTTGATGACGTCAGCATGATGCATCATGCTGACGTGGCAGCCAATGACATGTCCTAATATGACACATGGAAAATCATGGTTTGACATGGATTGATGCTAAACTGACACGTGGTAGGGTAGAATAGATGAAATGGCATTCTAAATTTGTGCCATGTGGCACCTGCATGGCGGGTCAACCATGCGCCAAAATGGTGTGGGGGTGACTCGAACCCCACACCTCCGACTACCCACTTAATATGTGTTGTCACTACACCACATATGGTGTGCTTGCTATTATTAGTAAGCGGTTTTTTTTATTAAGATAAAACGCTATACTTTAAAAATGAGAGGGGTGTGGGTCAAACAAGCGACCTCCTTGCCCCTCTAAAGCCTCTTGACTGTTGCATCAACGCCTATGTCGATGTGTAAAGTGGAGTGGGAGTTATTTAAAGCCTTTTTTAAAGCCAACCCATGATAATTAAGCTTAAGGCCCCTAAACAATAGGTAGAATCCCCTAATTAAAGGGATTAAGTCCTTTTAAATTTTTTTAAAGCCCATTACATGATAAGGCAAAGGGATAAAAATTATGAACCGAGAAATATAAAATTATTATAAACCATTCATTCAAAACAAGGCGATTATTTTTGTAAGCCCAAAATATAAGGACCATCTCGAAGGTTTTAATGAGTGATTTAGAAGATGTATTTTTGTAACTAAGGGGGATTTTTAAGATTTTATTATTTGTAAAAGGGATTATTTTGAAGATTTTTATGTAAAAATGGGGGATATGGGAGATATTGTAAAATCATTTGGTTGTACACCAAATTGAGTAAATTTCTTGTATAAAAGCGGGGATAGGATGTGAAAGGCTAAGTGGTGATTTGGAGAGAAATTCCTTGGTGAAATTTTGCTCTCATCCCGTGCTTTCAAGGAGATTGTTCTTGCACACTTTGGAGGAGTTTGTTTTTCAAAATTTCTTTGTAAATAGGGAGAAACCATGCCAGAGTTATGTATTGATTTTCTAGAGAATTAATTGGATCGTTCCACTCATTGGAGAGGGGCTCGGAGACAGTCATTTTTATGATGAACTTCGTTATCAACTTTGTTTGCATTTTCTCTCCTTACTCTCATTCTGATTTCATCACTTTGTTATTTCCGTTTATTTAATTATGTTTGTGTACTAATTTTGATTAAGTAATTTGGATTTAAAATTGTAACGTTAAGCATTCAATGCAATCATCATAGATCTAAAAAACATATCAAGTTTGGTATCAGAGTTTTGTTTTGACTAGTATTACAGAATCAAATTCTAACACGCTCCAAGCTTCAGTGAGGTGAAGGCGAGCTAGAAGAATACAATCCTAAGATCGGCAAACGAGGGAATTTTCCAACAATGGACGAAATTGAAGTTGGGAAAAGTACTAAGCAAGATCTTGATGATAAGTCTTTTCAGTGAGCCTTTCTGGACATGAAGGCAATGGAGGAAGAGATTTATGCAGAAAAGAAGAAGCACAAAAAGGGAGATTCTTCAAAGCGAGAGAAGAAGGAAGATCAAAAGGACAAAGAAGGAAAAGATCCAGAAGCTCCATCTCCTCCATCTTCCCCTTCTTCTCCATCTTCCTCTTCTTCTTCTTCCTCTTCTACTATTGTTAATCCTTTCAAGAGCAAGTTTAAGCATATTATTAAACTAGATGTAAAATTTGAATTGCCTAAGTATTGTGGTCAGTTAAATGCCAAAAAGTTAGATAATTGGATCCAGCAGGTAGAAGTTTATTGTAGGATTCAAGGCCTAACAAAAGATGCTTCTATGATCCAATTAGCCACTCTCTAGTTGGGAGGTACAACTCTCACCTAGTGGGAGAGTAGGACTTGGGAGGAAATTGCTCTCCATGGTAAGGTTAATATGACTTGGATAGAATTTGTTGCTGCCCTTAAAAATAGTTTTACCCTTTAGGTTATATGCAACAATTAAAAATGAATTGGAAAACCTTTAGGCAAGGAAAGGGTCAATCTATCCAAGATTACACCCATGAGTTTAGAAAATGGGCTATTTCTTTAAATGTTCCATTGTATACTCAAGATACACTACTTAAGTACATAGGTGGTTTTCATTCTGACCTAAGACATACTATTCTAATGTTGAGTCCTAATAATTTGGATGAAGTGTCAGTCCAAGCCACTCATTTAGAGTCAAGGGGTAAGAACACTTTTAGTGATAATTTATCCAAATAAACCATCTAAGTCTAAGGGGAAGTCTAAGGGTAAAGGTAAAGACAAAGATAAAGGGAAAGGGAAAAATATAGCTATAGTTAAGAAGGAGGGTGATAAGCCCACATGCTCCCATTGCAAGAAAGAGGGGCATGATGATTTGAAGTGTTGGAAGTTGCATCCTGAATTAAGGCTAAAAAGATACATAGGCAATAAAGGCAAGCAAAAGACTACTGTAGTGATTCAAAAAGATCTTGGATCCGATTCTGGAGATGAAACACAAATTGTTGCTATCGAGATCTAAGGTAAAGTGAAAGGTATAATTATCTCTTCTAATGCAAATGTTTATTATGCAAGTACAAGTAAAGTATCTACTCCTCCTAAAGTTGATAAACAACAGAATGAATTGTTTCATATTCAAGTTGTAACTAAGCACACTAAGATTGACACACTATTTGATACGGGTTCTCAAGTCAACTTAATATCTGAAGAGGTGGTAAAGAAAATTAATCTAGCTACAACACCTCATCCAAATCCATATCCGCTTGGATGGTTTTGCAATGATGCTCAACTGCATGCAACAAAATAGTGTAAATTGAAAATTGCTATCACTGCAAACTTTGTTGATGAGGTAGAAGTAGATGTTGTCCCTTTGGATATTTTTGGGCTTGTGTTAGGGATTCCTTATCTGTATGATAGAAAAGCAATCTTTTATATGGGGGAGAATAAGTATCATCTTCTTAAGGATGGGATAGAATACATTGTACGTGCACACAAAGTTAAACTAATCTTGCACTAGTCAATGCTGGTCAAATGAAAAGGTTGGTCAATTCTAGTAAGAACTTTGTATTAATGCTTGTAAAACCTCAAGAGGATGAAAAAGCTGAAGCATTTAAGGGGTGTGATCCAAAGCGTAAAATTGAGATGGTCAAAATAGTTTCTACTTATGATGACTTATTTTAGGAACCAAAGGGGTTGCCACCTAAGAGAGAGATACAACATGAAATCCATTTACAACAAGATGTGCCTCTTCCAAACATCAACATGTACCATTTTTCAGTTTTGTAGAATGAAGAAATCAAAAAGAAAGTTCAGGAGTTGGTGGAAAAAGGAGTCATCCATCCTAGTACACCTCCTTGTGGTTCTCCAATTGTGTTGGTTCCAAAGAACGATGGATCTTGGAGAATGTGCATCGACTATTGATCCCTTAACAAGATAACGGTAAAGAACAAGTATCCTCTTCCCCGTATTGATGATTTACTTGATCAGTTAAAACATGCAATTTATTTCACTAAGTTAGACTTGTGTAGCGGATATCATCAGATAAGAATTGTAGAAGATGACATTTGGAAAAATGCATTTAAGACAAAATAGGGACTGTTCGAGTGGTTGGTCATCCCCTTTAGGCTTTGCAATGCACCAGCTACATTTATGAGAGTCATGAATGATGTATTTATCCTTTTATTGATGATTTTTCATAGTCTATTTAGATGATATTCTTGTATTCAGTCAAACTTGGGAAGATCATGTAAGTCATGTAAAGAAAGTTTTTGATGTATTGAGAAAAGAAAAACTCTTTGTAAAGATGTCTAAATGCGAATTCGCTAGGACATCCTTAGTGTACTTAGGCTATGTCGTAGGTGGTGGTCGATTGAAAGTAGACCCTACGAAGGTCAAAGTTATTGTAAAATGGCCTAAGCCAAGTATAGTCATAGAAGTCAGAATTTTCTTAGGTGTAGTCTAGTACTAGAGAAAGTTCATTGCAAACTTCTATATTGCATCACCATTGCATGCATTGAACAGTATGAAGACAAATTTTCAGTGGGGAGGTCCACAGTAGAAGGCCTTCAACACTTTGAAGGAAAAGTTGAGCACAACACCAATTCTGGCTTTACCAGATTTACACCAACTGTTTGAGATCGAGACAAATGCAAGTGGATTTTCCAAGGGAGCAATGCTAATGCAAGGAGGTAAACCAAACTACTATCACTTTGAAACCTTTTCAAGTGCAGTTATTAACTATCCTACTTATGATAAGGAACTTTATGCATTAGTTCAGAGTGTTAAAAAATGGAAACACTACTTAATGGGGAAAGAAACTATAATCCACACTAATCACCAGCCACTTCAATACTTGCACTCACAATCCAAACTACAACAAAGTAGGCACTTTAGGTGGATGGGTTTTCTTCAATAGTTTCACTTAGTAATTAGGTACAAGAAAGGTTCCCATAACAAAGTAGCAAATATGCTCTCTAGGCCTCCTATTTTGAATGCTTTGATAATCCTTCATAATAGTTCTATGGTTCATGAAAGTTTTCAGGAACAGTATGTTAATGATGAAAACTTTAAGGATATCTATGCAGCTTTAATCCAGGGCAAACAAGTAGAAGAGAAAGATTACTATGTGCAGGTTAAACTATTGTATCACTTGGGAAAGTTATGCATTCCAAAAGATGAACAAGCGTAGGTAGTTAGAGAAGCACACACCTCTAATTACTATGTCTTCCCATTGGAACTATCCTACTTATGATAAGGAAATTTATGCATTAGTTTAGAGTGTTAAAAAAATGGAAACACTACTTAATGGGGAAAGAAACTTTAATCCACACTGATCACCAGCCACTTTAGTACTTGCACTCACAATCCAAACTGCAACAAAGTAGGCACTTTAGGTGGATGGGTTTTCTTCAACAGTTTCACTTAGTAATTAGGTACAAGAAAGGTTCCCATAACAAAGTAGCAGATATACTCTCTAGGCCTCCTATTTTGAATGCTTTGATAATCCTTCATAATAGTTCTATGGTTCATGAAAGTTTTCAGGAATAGTATGTTAATGATGAAAACTTTAAGGATATCTATGCAGCTTTAATCCAGGGCAAACAAGTAGAAGAGAAAGATTACTGTGTAGGTTAAATTGTTGTATCACTTGGGAAAGTTATGCATTCCAAAAGATGAACAAGCGCAGGTAATTAGAGAAGCACACACCTCTAATTACTATGTGTTCTCATTGGAACTATCCTACTTATGATAAGGAACTTTATGCATTAGTTCAGAGTGTTAAAAAATGGAAACACTACTTAATGGGGAAAGAAACTGTAATCCACACTGATCACCAGCCACTTCAGTACTTGCACTCACAATCCAAACTGCAACAAAGTAGGCACTTTAGGTGGATGGGTTTTCTTCAACAGTTTCACTTAGTAATTAGGTACAAGAAAGGTGCCCATAACAAAGTATAAAATATGCTCTCTAGGCCTCCTGTTTTGAATGCTTTGATAATCCTTCAAAATAGTTCTATGGTTCATGAAATTTTTTAGGAACAATATGTTAATGATAAAAAATTTAAGGATATCTATGCAACTTTAATCCAGGGAAAACAAGTAGAAGAGAAAGATTACTATGTGCAAGTTAAACTGTTGTATCACTTGGGAAAGTTATGCATTCTAAAAGATGAACAAGCGCAGGTAATTAGAGAAGCACACACCTCATTGATTGCAGGACATTTGGGGTAAGCAAGACAATGAATCAATTATAGAAATATTGTTACTGGCCTCAGATGCAAGAAACTATAACTAAGTATATTAGAGGTTGTGTCATGTGTGCAACAAGTAAACCTAGCAATAGGAAATTGGGGTTGTACATGCCTCTACATGTACCATCCCACCCATGGGAAAGTGTTTCAATGGATTTTGTTGGGGGGTTATCTATGTCTAGGAAGGGACATGATTATCTGTATGTAGTAGTTGATCGGTTTAGAAAAATGTGTTTCTTAATGCCTTGTAAAAAATAGGTCACTACTAAACTAACAACTCAAATTTACTTTCAATTTGTATGGGTTCATTTTGGGTTACCTACTTCTATTGTATCAGATTGAGATTCTCGATTCCTAGGGGAATTTTGGTCAGCTTTGTGGGGACTCATGGACACCAGACTAAAGAAGAGTACAACCTTCCATCCGCAGACCGATGGACAGACAGAGGTAGTAAATAGGACAGTTGTGCATCTGCTCAGAGGTTACTGAAGAAAACATCCCAAGTTGTGGGATGGAATTCTTCACTATGTGCAGTATGCTTACAACCATGCGACACACTCTTCTAGAAAGAGGTCTCCTTTTGAGACTTGCTTCGGTTATGTGCCAAAAAAACTGATGGATTTTTCTTTTTGGAAAGATGATGTTGAAGATGGATGCCATGATGCAGAGAAGGCTTTAAGGTTCATCCAAAAATTCCAAGCAATTCATCAGGTAGTGGAAGCACAGTTGGAAAAGAGCCAAGCCAAATACAAGGCTCGACATGATAAACATCACACTGACCATCATTTCCAAGTCAGTGACCGCATTTGGTTACATATTAGCAAGGAAATGATGTAAGATGAAGGAAGGAAGCTCAAGCCGATCAAATATGGTCCTTTTGAGATTCTGGAAAAAATGGGTAACAATGCCTTCTACCTTAATCTTCCTCCATACATGCAGATCTATTCAGTTGTCAATGTTGAGAACTTGAAGTTGTATGAACCTCTGATGATATTGGATGAGGAGACTGGTATTCAGGTTCCATTAGTTGATGTTCTTTCACCAGAATACATGTTAGAATTGCCTGAAGATGTTATCCTCGACAGGAATGTCAAAAATTCATGAAGAGGAGCTGTTGAATACCTCAGAGTGGGATTGAAGGGGATGAATCCAAGAAAGGAAAAATGGATGGAGATTGGTAAAGTGAGGGAACTTTTCCCTCACTTACTTTTTGAGTAACTAGCTTTCGGAAATCCAAAAGCTCTCTAGTGGGGAGGACTGATCCACAGGATCTTTGTCAAAATTTGAAGTTTCTCATTTGTCTCCAGAATCAACATCACCAGGAAGAGCTCAAAATCCTAACTCCAACGCAACTTGAACAAATTCAAACGGAGCTACGAAGCTCAAGTTATGCTTAGTCAAACCTTGGTCAACTCAGGGCTCAGGGCAGAGAAAAAGGTCAAAAATTTATGATCTCCAAAATGGTCAAAGTTAGTGCCATTGTGTAGAGTCTCGTTGCTACGACTCCATCGACGTTCATTTCATCAAAATTTGAGCCCGTATGCAAGAGTTATCGTTGGTCAAAGTTTATGAGAAAAGAGTTGACTTGATGACATCAGCGTGATACATCATGCTGACGTGGCAGCCGATGAGATGTCTTGGTATGACACATGGCATAGGATAATTTGACATGGACCGATGCTCAGGTGACACGTGGCAGGGCAAAACAGATGAAATGGCATTCTAAATCTGTTCCACATGGCCCAATGATTGGTTGCACGTGGCACCTACATGGCGGGTCAACCATGCACCATGGGGGTGACTCAAACCCAACACCTCCCACTAACCGCTTAATATGCATTGCCACTGCACCACATATGGTATGCTTGGTATTATTAGTAAGCGGTCTGTTTTATTCAGATAAAACGCTATACTTTAAGAATGAGATGGGTTTGGGTCGAACAAGCTACCTCCCCGCCTCTCTAAAGCCTCTTGATCGTTGCACCAACAGCTACGTCGGCATGTAAAGTGGAGTGGGAATTATTTAAATCCTTTTCTAAAGTCGACCCCATGATAATTAAGCTTAAGGCCCCTAAACAATAGGTAGAATCCCCTAATTAAAGGGATTAAGTCCTTTTAAATTTTTTTAAAGCCCATTACATGATAAGGCAAAGGGCTAAAAATTATGAACCAATAAATATAAAATTATTATAAACCATTCATTCAAAATAGGGTGATTATTTTTGTAAGCCCAAAATATAAGGGCCATCTCGAAGGTTTTAATGAGTGTTTCGGAAGATGTATTTTTGTAATTAAGGGGGATTTTTAAGATTTTATTACTTGTAAAAGGAATTATTTTGAAGATTTTATGTAAAAATGGGGGATATGGAAGATATTGTAAACTCATTTGGTTATACACCAAATTGAGTAAATTTCTTGTATAAAAAGGGGGTGTAGGATGTGAAAGGCTAAGTGGTGATTTGGAGAGAAATTCCTTGATGAAATTTTGCTCTCATCAGGTGCTTTCAAGGAGATTGTTCTTGCACACTTTGGAGGAGTTTTTTTTTTCAAAATTTCTTTGTAAACAGGGAGAAACCATGTCGGAGTTATGTACTGATTTTTTGGAGAATTAATTGGATCGATCCACTCATTGGAGAGAGGCCTGGAGATGTAGTCATTTTTATGACGAACTCCATTATCAACTGTTTTTGCATTTTCTCTTCTTACTCTCATTCTGATTTCATCACTTTGTTATTTCCATTTATTTAATTATATTTGTGTACTAATTTCAATTAAGTAATTTGAATTTAAAATTGTAACGTTAAGCATTCAATGCAATCATCATAGATCTGAAAAATAGATCAATTCTTAAGGCAGTGAGTTGTTTGAAAAAATGCCTCAAAGAAATGTGGTCTCATGGTGATGGAAGTCCATTCCATCACCATGAGACCACATGGACTTCCATCACCATGAGACCACATTTCTTTGAGGCATTTTTTCAAACAACTCACTGCCTTGTCTATGCTATTGCTTACTATTATGCTTTGATAGATTTTTTCCAAGCATCCATAGTTTGTTAGAAAGCACCTGTTTTAGGATTTTAGCCATAGTAGCAAGGAAGTGAACTATTTGATAAAATGCTTTGTTAGACATGTATGGAAAATGTGACCTAGCATAGAAAATCCGGTGAGCTATTTGAAAAAATGCCTCAAAGAAATTGGGTTTCATGGTGATGGACATCACCATGAGATCACATTTCTTTGAGGCATTTTTTCAAACAACTCATTGCCTTGTCTATGCTATTGTTTACTATTATTATTTCATAGATTCTTTTCCAAGCATCCATAGCATAGACAAGGCAGTGAACTATTTGAAAAAATTCCTCAATAAAAAGTGGTCTCATGGAATGCCATGACAATAAAATGCAATTGGCAGCTGCTCCTAGTTATTACTTATGCTATGTGAAATAATTGCATCACTGCTTATTTTGAATTTCTAAAAAACTATATTGTAATTGAAATTTTGTCATCTATCAACATCTAGTTATTAGTTATACAATGTGAAGTAATGCTTTGAGTTTGAAAAATGTGCAATGTAGTTAATCAACGATGTGAATATAAACTATACAAATCTATTAAGTACAATTTATTAGTTAAACTCTTTATTCTATTATTTGTGTGAAGGTTTGTACTACATTGGCACTAGGAGGTGTTCCTGTGAAACCTTCAATATTAACCTATTCAACATCCAAAATTAGATATTAGAATACCATTCATATAACAATGCTAAATTCACATATAATATTTATAAATTTTTACTAGTTACATGCCTCAACGATAGATGCAGTGGAGTAAAAAACAAGTGGAGGGCCGGTGTATCCAGTATCAACACTATGACCCTGAAATTTAATTACAATCATTAAACTAAATTAGTTAATCTTGCATTTCAAAAATGAAATTTAATAAATTAAACTCAATGAACATGCTAACATTTACCCGAGTATCGATGTTGAAAGCCTCATTCAAAATGTCATCTACCATCACCAACTCCACAACTTCAAACGTATCATGCGCACTAGCCTCCTGACTGTCTGTGGGATCATATGTATAGGATGACCTGTAAACTTGACAAGAATGGGGTAGAAGCCTACCCCTTGAACTCTACCTTGGATGGCGTTGTACTGCACGACTGGCATGTTGGATGATACTTTGGATCAAAGAGCTAATAGACTGTAAAGTGTCCACCTCAGCTCTCTCCTTCATGACAAAAGGGATAGCGACATGCTCATAAGCCGGCCTAGAGAATGCTCATCTCCCTTATCACTGAGGATCCTGATGTGCACCTAGTCTATCCTATGTCAACCCACCACCTCTCCCTTGAAAGTCCCTCATATCAAAATATTTGGGGATTTTGTTGAGGATGAACTCGTAGTAGAGTTTCCTCAAGAAATATTGGGGGACCTCACTATGGTTGCATGGTGGATGGTCAAAAACCATCCACCACCTATCCCAAAAATTGTTCCTAATCCCTTGGTGGTTGCACCATTGGATAAGAAACCTCTTGCTATTAAGGTCAAGAGATTGATTTGTGTGTGGTAGTGAATAATGAGAAAAAGTCATATTTTGTAATTTTTTCATCTTTTACTTCTTTATGTGATAATTTATCTACATAAAAATTTCTACACTCCTGCCTCTTATCCACCAAACCACTTAATTGCTTGCTAATTGTGTCTACTTGTGTTAACATGGCTTAAAGTGAATTTACAAGTGTGCTTCTTTCCAAGGTTGAACTTACATGATCGTTCAGCCTCACGATTAACTCCTCAATCTATTTCTTGTTTTCTATTTCTCCCATTAATTTTTGGTGAGTACTAGGAGGATGTTGAGGAATTGTTGGAATTTGTTGCTATGGTTGTTGAGGATTTTGTTCATGTGCTTGTTCATGAGGAGGAGAAGGATTTTGAGGAGGATTTTCAAGTTGATTATCAACTCCTACAAATTAAAGAAATGAACATAAAAAACAACCTAAATTTACCTATTTAACAAAAAATTTACAAGAGTTGAGTGTGCTAATACTGACAAGATTGCGGTTGGGAGGGAGGAGCTCTGTGTGTTGCAGGAAATATTGGATAACCTAGACAAAAAAATTTGTGGTTTGACCTGCTTCACGATTAAGCTGGTCCACTGTGTTACCAACACCTTGTTAGCGGTTATGAATGATGAAATGGACAACAAGAATGTTGAAGATCATTAGGAATGGGTCAGAGATGATGTTGTTAATCTCCTATCAAAGAATTGGGGAGATGCCAGTTAATCTGTTGTTCATTTGTTGTCTGTCCATCTGCTATTGGTCCGTTGTGTTTGTTTTTTGGCTTGTTTTTTGATGTTTTTTGGTCTTGAAATATAATGGACCTTGTAGCTCTCTATGAAGGGTACAACACCCTGCAAATGTTGCTTACCTAATAAAAAACAACAAACTCACAAAGAAAAAACAATGCTAACTTATTCGAACTCCCTGTTGACGTGGTGACATCTTGGCGAAGAAATTGCAAAGATTCGATGAAGAAATTGCAAGATTTGATGCTTCCAGAATGTGAGCATGCAATGAGAGGGTTTTCTAGCCGTTGGCAGGAAAAAATGATAGTGAAAATGAAATGAATTCATTGTGTTTTTTTTGTTATAATAGGCTATAGCACGCTCACGTTATAACGCGAGCACGTTATAGGCTCAATGTGATCGAGCCTTAGGCTCGGTCACACCAAGCCCTAATGTGAGCGTGTTATAACACACTCACATTATAACTCGCTTGTGTTATAGTCTTTCAATTTTTAAAAACAATTTGGCCACTTTTTGGCCCCCCAACTTTTTGCACCCGCCCTATATATACCATCTCAATGGATGTTGAAGGGATAGAATTAAAAAATATAGAAACTATAGTGCTAGAAAAGGAGGTTCATTACATATCTAATTAGGAGACTATCAAGTATAAATGGTGAGCTTGGTTCATTAAACATGAGAGGGAGATAAATAATCTCTTTAAATAGTAGTTTCCACCATCTTGGGCTGGATGAGAAAATATGAGAGGATAAAAGAAGAGCTCAAGGCCCAAGTTCATAAATTATTTGTATATATCAAATACATTATGGGTCATATAGACTCAAATTCGCTAGCTCCTACCATCCTAATCCTATTGGACAAAAGAAAGAAATGAAAATATATGGGAGAATGGTGAGTGCAAATTTGGCATGGAGGGATCCTCAAAATCCTAAAGAAATATATTAATGCATTAGTTCATCCAGTGTTATCACATAATGAGTGACTAATATAGAACTATGTTAGATTTCAAAGAAGTCATTGATGAAGAGCTCATCGCATTGGAGGATTATCTACCTAATCTCCAAATAATAGCTAGGCTACCAATTTTAGACCTTTAAATTGAAGGAATCATTCTTGATGAAAGCCCAAATTATATTTGGAGTGGCTCAACACCAACAAGTGGATGTTAAATTTTTTAAATAATGTAAGATGAGGTTCATTGTAAGGAAGAAGACTATAGTTGTAGTCATGGTTGATATTGAAGGTTTTATTGGAGCTACTCCTCACTCTTTCTAGGAGTGGTCCAAAAATGTCATCCCTATTACAATAATAATAAGAGCACTTGTTGCCTTTCTAAATAAGTTATGTATAGAGAAAACAATAGATGAATTGATAAGAATAAAGATGAATTTCAATACCTTTCAAGGTCAAATTCTAGAAATAGTCTAATTGAAGTGGTTGAGTAGATTTAAAAGACCCTCTTCTCTAGGAAGGTCTAGATCCAATATTCTAGTTCCCAAACCTTAATTTTGTCTTGGAAATATTGGAGAATTTCAAATAACTTTTCCTGCAATAGTAGCAGCTTGAGTGACTAAATATGGCAAGAGGGTAATAGTGAGCTAGGAAGTCAACCTTTTTTCTCTTCCTCTTTCCATTCTTTATTTATTTGAAATATTGCAATAAATCACTCCATAATTTGGGGGTGTGATTAGTATTAATTAGTTTAGGCCCATTATATAATAAAATTGTGTAATGCAATTTTAGGCTTATGAATAAAAAATAAGGTATATAAAATATAAATGTTGGGTCCATGATCAATTTATGATCTAAGTCAACTAGCTCTAGGAGTTTTTGTTCAAGTCTTAAAATTGGGTATTTATGTAGGTATCAAAGACATTGTAAAGAGTTGGAAATTTTAGAAATTTGTCAAGTAGTAAGTGAGTTAGAATAACAAGTTAGTACATTAGTATTTACATTTTGTAGCTCCAAGTTTTCCAAACTAGGTTATGCTATAATGCTCCTTATTTGAAATTCAATGAGAAGGATGAAAGGCCAAGGTTTGTTTCATGAAAGATCAACTATTAATATTTGATTTTTTGAGGCACGAGGTACGAATATTTTATGGGTAATGGAGTATTTTTGGCATATTTATTTTTAGTTAGTTTATGGATTTTCTTAATGAATTGATTGAATGGTGTTGTTGCAAAATAGATCCATTTTTTATTTATTCCCTCTAACCCTCATCTTTTTATATTTACTTTAAATATGTCAAAATAGATATGTAAAAAAGAAATATTAAATATATTAAAAAATTAATTTTTGGTGCTTGCCTTAAATAGAAGAAACCTAATGCATATCATGTAAAAATTGATTGTATTTCTATATTTGAATGTCAAATATTTGAATTTTCATAAATCACAAATTTTAATGCAATTTGATATCTTTATTTTAGATTTCTTACCATAGGTTTAAAGCTTACTAAAATAATCATTCAAGATCTCACCAAAGACCAATAATATAATGGGGACAACTAAACAAATCACTGAGTTCTTCTTGCATTAATATGACCTATTACCATACAACTTTGAGTGCTTGTATTTCTTCAAGAAATCAATTGCTTTTAAGGAGAAGGTAGAGTGATCTTGTGACTTTACCTTTTTTTTTAGTGTAGGTTGTCAAAAATTTGATCAACATAGTCTATGTAGGATACTATTCATATGACCAACAAAAATAAAATGACTATTCTTCTCTCCCCTATGTTTTAAAAAAAATCTCTCTAATTTTTTTGGTAGACTCAAAAATACTAAAGACATCAAAGATTACATCACTAAAAAAGGAAAATCTCTATTATTATTTTAATGCAAATTGTAAAAGAGCTCAAACTATCTATAATTAGGCTTTATTTTATCAATATACAAGGAAAATAATATATTGTATCTTTAATTTTGTTTCTATACTCAAGTTTTTCTTTCAGACTAAAAGATTCAAAGTGCAAGTAATTCCCTATGTAAAATTTAAAGATAAATTTGAGAAGCTAAAGTTTAAAATTCTCATAATGTAAGGTGTGATTAAAATTCTCATAATGTAAGGTTCATAGACCTTGGTGTGCACACTTTCCGTTAATGCATTTATTTGATTCAATTTAAAGAATTTATTTATGAATGTGATACAATAACCTTTCAACTAAGCTTTAAAAAGTTGTTGTATATAAACATGATAAATAGTTGTATGGTTTTTGTTCTTAGAAAACTTCATCAACTGTTCCTAAACTTATCTCAAACAAATTTTCTTCCTTTTTGGAGTCATCATTGTCTTCTTTCCTCTTCCAACAATCTTTCTTGAGATGTACTGGTTTATTGCAGTAACAAAATTTTCCCTTACCCTTTTTGCCTTTTGACTTCGATCTGGATGTACCTCGAATCTTCCCCTTTTGTGTGGGTCAACCACTAACCACCATTGCTTCTGATGTGGAGGTTTCTATGCTAGATTTTCTTTGCACCTCTTCAGACAACAAATATCCCACAATGAAATCAACTTCAAGGGTGTCAGTTGTGCTAAGCTAATGGAAGTGACTAAGTGATTCCAAGATTCGAGCAATGAACACAATAATATAACTGCCTTTTCTACATCTTTGAATTTTACATCCATACTAGCTAATTGATATATATGAGTATAAAAAATATTTAAATGATCAACATTTTGTATACATTCTTTCATTCACAAACTATACAACTATCTCTTCAAGTAGATCCAATTTGTCAAGGATTTTATCATATAAAGTTTCTCCATTTTACTCCATAAGTCTATTGTTGTTTCCTCTCCAACAACATTGAAAAGAACATCTACTAAACACAACCAAATTGTGCTAAGAGCTCTTGTATCTAGATCCTCCCAATCCTCGTTAGTCATATTTGCATATTTCTTTGACTTTTCTATCAACACTTTTGTGCAATCCTTGTTGCACTAACAAATCATGCATCTTGAGTTTCCATAGCTCAAAGTTATTCTTCCATTGAATTTCTTCACCTCAAACCTTGCATTCAAATCCTTCACCATTTGATGCTAGAAAACAATACCAAATCCTAACACAAACACTACAAATAACTTCTTTGATACCATTTTTTGTAGAAACTTAAAACCCATAAGCTTAAATAATATTGTAGCACAAGTTACTTGCAAAGAAATAATGAAGAAAATGAAATGGAATAACAAAATAATAGACAAGACAAAAGTTTGCGTGGTAAAACCTTGACAATATGTCAAAGAAACATCTACGGGGCAAAGTATCGATATTCCTATTGCTCAAGAAATTTATTACAATCTTCACACAACTATTGTTATTCAATTACAATTCATTATATTGATTTTTCCTTTGAGAAAATAAGATATTAATATCTTTAAGATAACAACCTTTGCCAAACTTAAAAAACCAACTTTATTTTATTGCTTTGTTTTTATTGTTTTATCTTTTTGTTTTATTTCTTTATCTTTTTCAAAATAAGATTTTGTTTTGTTTTTATTGTTGTTGTCATTATCCATCGAGAAGAAACTAAAACTTACTAGGGGAAAGGACCAAGAGCATGTTCCAATAGTTGTGATAGCATTTGTTTATAAAATGTCCAATATTTTTAACAATATTGGACCAATAGTTGTTACTTTAAAGTTGTATGACTACCCATAATTAAATGAAATGTATTCCTTAGATCTAAAAAGCAACCAATCATGTGATGCCACATTAGTACCCAATAAAACATGATGTAGATGCACAAGTATGAGTCTCACTTATTTTTGGGTCTTTTTGGACACCTAGACAAAAAAACATGCTTGAAACCTTAGTTATTAGAAAGGAACTTGTCAAGTAAGCTGCTATAAAAAAATGGAAGTGATTTGAAATTTCCATGTAAGATTTTGAGAAACGTAAAGTTAAGATGCTCAACTGCTAGATCCTCTGCCGTAACTATGAATGAGGAACCGTACAAATCTAATGAAAGAGTGCCACTACAGGACTTTTAACCACATGGTCATTCTTATCAACCCAACTCAAATATCCGTACAGGACAAATTCATTTGCGGCACCCTCCTCTACCTCCAGAGTAAGAGTAAAATTTGCTTTGTCAAATTTCTTTTTAAATTCAACAACGTCAGGATCCACCCGTATTTTGAGTCCTTTGGGCGCCTCAACAACTGCGTTATAATACGATATATCAGCTCCCACATTTGTCAATGTTCTTTTGAATGTCGAACAGGAGGAAGTGGCATTCTTGTTGAATACTGCAGTGAAGGAAGGATAGTTTAGACCGTCGGAACCCAAGTCGAGGCCGCTGGGACATGAAACAGGCGTACCAGTGATTGATTGAATTTGCTGGGTGGTGTAATTGAGAGTGCACAAATAGTTGGCGTAGTCTTCCACGCTGATGTCATAGACAAGTCCAGGATCGACAGCTTTTTCTGGATTGACGTGGCCTGCACCCATATCAAAGGGCGTCGCGGCGCTGCCATTGAACCTAAGGTCGATAATGGGATTGTTGGAATTGTCGAGCGTGTAAGAAGTTGTCATTAAGGCAGACTTGATAGCCGCAGGACTCCACTCGCTGTGAACGGCTTTCATCAGGACCACCAGCCCGGCCACATGAGGGCATGACATGGAAGTGCCAGAGACCATGGCGTAATTGTCTCCAAAACTGGTATTTGGAAGCCATGCCGCCAGGATATTTACACCAGGAGCTGTGACGTCGGGCTTCAGAATATTTTGGCTTGGTGGATACGGCCCTCGAGAGGTAAAAGACGCCACAGCAGGTGCAGGCTTCACGCCTAGCAACGTCATACCCAACTGTATTTCCACAACTGGAGTTGACGTTGAAGAAACATACTTCACTACAGCTGCTCCATCTTGCGGATTCAAGACGACAGTAGGAATACTGTTATCCAGAAAAGACTGGAAGGGAACACTCGACACCGCAACCAGCGCTCGGGCTCCCGCGGCTACCAAAGCCTCAATAAGCAAATAGCTCATATTCGCGCACAACAGCACGGTTCCGTTCACTGTGGCGGCGTCGAACTGTCTACGACATGAAGGGTCTCCGCTTTGGTAAATGAGCTTGCTCTCAGATATATGATAGCTCCCGTTTTGGTTAATGTACAAGGAGGAGCCTCGGGTGACGCTACCGTCGCCCAGCTTCAAAGTAGCTGGATAATCTCTGTCGATGGTGCTGGCACCGATCGTGAAAATCCACGGAGCTCCGTTGTGCATATCTCCCCGTGTCCCGCTGTTGCCCGCAGAGCATACGACGACAACGCCTTTCTTTATAGCCGCGAAGGCTCCAAGGGCTATAACGTCTTGGAAATAGGGAGGCGAGAGGTAGCCAAATGAGAGAGACATAACGTCCACTCCATCGCTAATTGCGGTCTCCATTGCAGCCAGTGCGTCGGATCCAGCACTCCCATTGGACCAGATGACCTTGTACATGGCCACTCGCCCGGCAGGAGCTACGCCACGCGCTTTGCCAGGAGCGTAGCCGTAGAAATCAACGCCTTCCACGTAGTTACCGCCTGCAGTGGACGACGTGTGGCTTCCGTGCCCTTCGATATCCCTCGGAGATTCGTAGTCGGTGTCGGGGCTGAGCTTCCCGGACATGGCCACCAAACCTTTGTTAAAGTAGCGTGCTCCTATCAGCTTTCTGTTGCAGAGAGAAGAGTCGAAGGCTGTGCCATTCTGGCAAATTCCCTTCCATCTGGCCGGGACTGGTCCCATTCCATCGTCACGGAAACTCCGGCTCTCCGGCCAAATTCCGGTATCCAGCATGCCCACAATTATATCTTGCCCGAATCGGGACTTTGGCAAAATACCCTTAGCAGGGCTGAGTTCCAAAAATTCCGTGGAATGTGTGGTATCCATAGTTCCCAAGGAATCGGGAAATGATGATATGTGACCGGGCATCTCTTCCAGCATATCCAGCTGCGACTGTGTCAGCATGGCGCTGAAGCCATGCAGTACAGTATCGTAAGTGTAAAGATACAAATCCTCCTTCTCTATGTTCTGCTGATCGTCTACTCCTTTGACAGATGATAGCAGCGATGTATACCAATGAACATGAGTAGGGAACTCACTAGGCATAGCAGACTTATCCATATGGACTATATAGATCGAGGAACGCTCTATATTTTCTGCACTCACAACATAACAAGCCATGAACAAGGCTAAAAGCACCAAAGAGACTCTCCTGACACCCATCTCTATGCAGATTTGATTGTTGGTTTTGAACTGTAATCCTCTTGATTAAATAGATCAGAGACTACCTTACTGTTAAGTTCTAGTCAATGGGTTACTATCACTCTAACGGCGTTTGATTCGCTCCAACACACTAGCATTAATAATATTTCCTATGCATTCAAACTCTAATTTTCTTGATTGGATTTACGTTGAAAGCTGACGCATCTCCGACCAAGTTTAGTTAAATTATTCGAAGGGAATTAATAGCAGGCCAGCCCATATGATGGTTACCCATATCAGCATCTAATCTAATGTTAATAAGGTCATTTCATACAAAACAATGGCCAGACATCGATTTGAAAGGCATGCGGATAACCAGGAGCTCTCTGGACCAGTGTGTAACTCATTAGATTCCAATTTGGAAATTTTTCGATCACCCGGCACATCAATTAAAATAAATAAATATCTGGATAACGGTTTAACACTTAAGCCCCTTCATTTCAGATCATGATAATTGGAGTATCGAATCAGGCGAAAACCGGCTGGAGTTTTCGCTTGTATTTGGTAGTTCTTTCTATTGCCGAAGCATCTTGATATATGTTTGTCGATTTGCTCTTTTGTCCTAATTGTCTTCGTGGCGGTGCGCTGGAACCTTAGCTATTATAGATCATTGCATGACAGAAAATACAAGAATGTGTTTGCAGAAAATCCTAAAATTATGAAGCTTCTAAAAATAGGAGATTCCAGAATTAAGATGCTTTAAAGTTAATTTAAAGTTAAGGAATATTTTTATTATTAGTTGATAGGTTACATATAGGGTGAGATTTGAGCTTGAAATAAGTCTCACGCTTGCAAACCACTATTTAGAAAATAAGTTTCGACTGTCATTTAATGGTAGACCAACTACCGTTTATTGGTAAAAGCCTCCAAAATCTCACTTATCACATAAAAGCCAGATAAATATTGATTGGACAATGGATGAGAACATTATATTTCCATTTGTAATGTTTTTTGTTAATTTGATGGCAACTTTTTTTTTTAATTTGCATTGCTTTATGTTTTAAATCTATATGCAAATATTTCATAATCAATACTTAATTTCTTTAAGGAAAAAATCTAGATTTTTCTATGTTTATTTCATTCCATTATTTAACACTTATTATTAATTGTTTAATCCGGCCACATGCAACTAGAATTTGCAATGCATCTATGCACAAACACATACTCTCTAACATATTAACATACATATAGCTTTCTATCGGTGTAATCCTTGAACCTCCTTTAGGTTCAAGTGCTAGTAATATTGTTCTCAGATTTGTGGTTTAAAATCTAGGTGTTTATTTAACAAAAAATTTAGTGTAATACAATGAATTATATTAAATATGAGTAAAATTAATTTAAATTGTATAATATTTGTTAATTTTATTTTAATTGATTTTTCTTAATTATTATTATTTTAAAGTACTATAAGTTTTTGAAAGAGGAAAAAATGGGTTTTACAGGGACCCAAAACAACAAAGTTTACAAATAAAAGAGATAAAACGTCAAAGAACTCGAAAACAAAGAGGTTGTAGAAAGGACATAAAAATTACAAATCAACAACAGCCAAAAGAAGGCCAATAAAGGCCACAAAAAAGACCCCAAAAAGACAAGAAAAAACACCAGCAACAACTAAGCTTGGGACTTTAAAATTTTCGTTGTCTCAGCTTCCATGTCATTCATCTCCTGAATCCCCCTCTTTAAGATCTGGACCATCTGAGAAGGAGGAGGAACTTTCCTCTTAAGGTTGGCACGGGTCCTCTTCGATATTCTTTCGTCCTCATTCTTGCTTTTATCCTTGTCCTCTTCCAGGTCAACAACTAGCGAACCCTGTTGTGACTTTTCCAAATTTTCAGACATTGCATTAATGATAATGGCTTGTGCCTTGTCATTCTATGGTTTTGTTCCACAACAATTTTCATATTGTTTTTTATTATAACAATTTCAGCTTCCAGAGTCATACTTGTCCTCAATGTCATAATCTCTCGTCCCAGTATTGTTCTTTTTCCGTTTTCCTTCTTCATTGTTCAAAGCTGACAGCTTCAGATCCAGTTCCTCCAACTTGCTATTTAGAACCCTGTTTCTGAGATTAAGATCATTGATTTCTTGATAGACCCATTTCATAACCCTAAAAATATCACCAACGCCACATCTAGTAGAGGCAAGGATGTCTCTAGACTGAACCCGATCTAAAATGAGGTTGAGATCACCTGGGTTAGGGGAGCTGGGGAATTTGGTACCAACATCTCTGACAGAGGCAAGAAGGGAAGAAGCAAAATCTCTACTAGCTTCAGGTTTCTCAGTATTGTCCTCCAAAGAATCCATAGAGTAGGAAACCAACTTTTTGGCAGGGGAGCCCTTGAGAGCGGGTTTCTTTAAAGGGGTCAGGTAGCCAAGGTAATTCTCAGGGTTAACTTTCTTGTGTTGGGGTTTACAAAGCTGGGTTTTTTTCCAGAAAGGACAGGGGATGGATGGGCTTCAAAAATTCCCTCTGGGTTAGGCTTAGAATGAATCTCTGAGCCACCACTGTCTGTATCATAGTCCTCAGACGCCGTGGAGGCAACCGGTTTGGATAAAGCCGACAGGGTTTGAAAATGATCATAGATCAACCTAATAAGCCCAAGATGAAGAATAGGGCATCTCCTGGTATTTTTCTTGTGGTCCTCAAGGCTATTGCTCAACGAGTAGAACGAGTAATAAAGCAAAGAAATCCATACCTTATGGCATAAGTGGTTAAGGAGAGCAAAATGATTACCATAAACTCTGGTGAATCTCTCGTCCAAGGTAATATACTCCATAATGACACGGAGCACCTTTCTCCAAAGTGACTTGATGGAGTCAAAGGTTAATTTTGACTAAGAAAAATAGAATAAATATTTATTATTTTGATATAAATAAGATGTAAATTTAGATTATTTGGTTATTAAATAAGGTAATATTTAAATAGAATACTATTTTACTACCTTCTTAATCTATTTTAACCTTTTACAAAATATATTTTAAATAATAAATTTAATATAATATTTTCATTAAAAACTTCTACTATAAAAATATTGAACTATCTTCCATTATTTAAATAACATAGAAGATCTCAATTTCTTGAGAGACATTGCTTCAAGGTACTTCTTGCATTTATCTCCTTTTATATCTTTGTAGTATAGGAAATTGTATACCTTTACAATTTTGCATTATGGTTGGGTCCCTTAATTTATTGGATTTAATTAAGCTTCTAATTTGCCAAATTATGCATTCAAAAGCCTTATTTTTACCATTTTCTGAAAGAACCAACATTTAATAAATGCATAATTTAATATTTAAATTGTCATGGATTATGTGTGTCCTAAAAATATAGGATATGACCAATTCACCCATGGTGAATGGGTCCCCTTTATGTGCTAGGACCTAATTTAAAATATGTTTTTGGTAGCCTTTTAATGATCCAAATTCAAATTGTAAGTGTCAGCTTTTGGAATCTAGTTTTTGGGAAATTAGATAAACAACTATAAATACCTAGTCATTTTGTCATTTGAAATCTAATATGCATGATCAAGCAAATATTGAGAAAATATTATTTTCAAGAGCATTCAAGAGCAGCAATACTAGTCATTTATAGCAGCAATCAAGATCCTAACATCATGTCAAAGTTTATGTGTGTTTCATGTTGTATTATGAAGGTTAACAAGTGTTGTAGGTCTTCATACATTCAAGCATTCAAGCAAATCAAGCAAGCAAGATCCAATTCCTTTAAAGATGTGTGTATGATTGTAGTCCTTGAAGGAAGCCATTGAAGGGTGGTGAGTTGCACCAATTGTTCATTCATCATTTCCTTCCCTTTCATTATCTTTTTTATCAAGATTTAATTACCAAACTGGGGTTTGACCAAAGCAAACCCCCATACAAACAAATAATTTTTTTTCCCTTTTTGTGTATGTGTAAATTATAGGTTGAAGAAGGATTGAAGAGATCTTGAAAATAAATTTTGCATTGTTGCATTTCTTGTCATCATTCTTGCCAAGACACATAAACTAAGTTGTCGAATTTATTTATGACATTCCAACATATTTTCCAGTGGAAATTAGCATCTTAGATCTAGCACTAGAGGATTGCAAAAAGTATTTTCAGAAGCCCTATCAAGGACCCATTTTCCTAGGGGTGAACCAGTCCCTTTGCACACATTAGAATCAACTTTTGGTGACAAGTACATGTGCTTAGATATCTCCTAGATCTTCTTGCAAAGTGTTTTTATAGTTTGTATATCTTTTGAAATTTGTAATTTACATATTAGGTCATATAGTTCATTTAGTGGCATTGTTTTAAATCATTCCTAATCATTTTTCATCCTTAAAGAATCACCAACCAGGTCTGATTGAGTCACTTTTTAAGTTGAAAGTCAATTTATCGACTTTGTGGTTGGTGCATTCTAATGAAATCTTGGGAAGAGGTCCCTTAAACCATAATTCTTTTACATTAAGGGATTAGGGTTTTCCCCCTTTTCACACAATTTCAATCTTTTAGTTTCTTTCACAGTCATAATTATTAAGTAATCTCATCCTCATATTTCATTGTTAATCAATAAAAAAATAAACATTTTAAAAGGAATCTTGGACCTTCATGTTATTAATTTTTTTGTGAAAATCATTGGTATTTCTCAAATTAGTTAAATGCCACTTCAAATAAATAATGTATTTTCAACACCTGTCATATATTTTGTGTTCTTTGTTTGATTTGAATTTATTTCTTGACATTACAAAATAAAATTTAGGCTTTATAAGAAATCATTTATAGGATTGATTGATGTGGAAAAACAAAATTAGTTACCACAAAGAAAACTAGAAATTCATATGCCCAATCACCCAATCAGAGGAATTTGTTACGATTTAACTTATTTCTTTATGTTTTTCTCATTGTCTAAGTATATAGACGTAAAACATAAAACAAAAAAATTAAACAATTATAATTGTTCATAACATGAAATATTGAGTATTTTTATTGTACTGGTCAAATTTGTATTCTTATGTCAAATTTTAAGAAATTTGGACTTGTTTATGTACAATTTTGTATTGGTTTTTTCTTGAAATTTTCATAATACTATAGGTCTTTATAGTGATAATTGATTCGAAATATTTTTTTGGGTCATTGTATATATTTACTAAGTCCCATTATGCCTTTGATTCATGATCTCAACCTTCTATCTAACTCTCTAGATTCCATGTCATGGACATGAGCTTCAAAATTCTTTTCATGATGGCCTAAGTCATTGTCCAAGCCTCTCCTTTTAATCCCCACACACTTCTTTCATTTGAATGTTGGCTTGTGAATGCTATCACTCTATCACTTAAGTTCGTCCAATCCTTTGTATTGGTGCAATGACTAACAACTATTTTATTTATATGTACTCACTATAGCTAGTTTTGTATATTCTCCTTTGACGTCATATCCACATATATATAGATCTAGATCATTGATTTACAAAAATAGTAGTTGATCAGGTGATCCACAAAAAAATGGTGTGTTCTAAGGGAAACTATTTCCCTCAAGTTCCATGAGGCATCAAATTTATCCTTGGAGGATTCTTCCACATTAATCAATATTCATTGTAAAGTGTTAGGTGAGTGTGTGATGAATCATTTCATCAATTGGTTATATAAATGTGTTGGGTCCACTATATCCAAGTCAATAGACATTCAAGAGATATGTTGCTTGTAGTGTCAACCCAATGAACATTTTAGTTCCCATTAGCCATAAATAAATGTTAGGATTCAATGAGGGTTCCAAAAATTATCTAATGATCTCTAATTATGTAGTGTTGAAGTTTCTAAATGGCATTGAATCTCTTACATGCCCTAAGTTCTAAGTAACATAAAATGATAAACATAATCAATGAACCATAAAATTTTGCACTAATTATAATAATACACTAAAATAATATGCTCCAAGAGTGATCAAATTATTTTTGATTCACAATATAGTGGGTTTCTCATCTTTTGCTTCTATGTATGCCCAAGGAATCCATCAATAAAATATTTTGTTTTTGAAGAAAGTATATCATCGTATATATAATTTGCATGATAATTGGATGATGAGAAAGGTTGATTGGTTCTTAGAGTGCCCATGGGATGTATTGCAAATTTTTAAAGGAAAGGTTTAAGAAAATCTAATCTAAATATTGAGACAATCCTTAAAAGAGTTTATGCACAAAATAACGTGTTAGGGTAGGAAGGCAATGACCATATATACTTCATTTGATATTTATGATTCTCAAATATCTAGGAAATATCTTGTGGATTGTGTTAGGGTAGAGATCCTAGGACCATTTGATCATTTAAATCAATGACTCTTGAAATTCAATGAGAGATATCAAAGGATTCTACTAATGATAAAAAAACATTGTTGATGATTTAGTTAGATTATGAAAATGTGTGAACTTATTATTTTTACTATGGAAATATATAAGGTGATTTCTAATGGTATATGTCATAAGAAAAATAAATTTTATTTGTCTAAAAGATAATCAAAATGTTCCCCATATTATTTGGGTTGATTAGAAGGTTCCATATGGATTTAGAATGGAAAGAATGAAGCCTTAGTGTTGTATAATTTGTAGCATGAGTTCATATTTTCAATGGCTTCCTAATAATAATGGATAAAATTAAACATGCATCCATTTTCTTATTATTTGTGTCAAGGAAGGCCCAATATGGGGAGTTTTATTGATTTCATGTTTGTATCTCACCACAACTTGTAATAATCATTGATCTTATGTGGCCCATCCATGGTTTGTATAGGTAATTGATCGAAGCCAATAGTTCAAAAATTTTAGCATAAGGGTGGAACTTTTAGGTATTCATATATAAAATTGGAGGTATGTAAATAAAATTTAATATACCAGTGAGGGTAGAGATCGAGGGTGTTTAGAAGAGTATGATGACAACATATAGACATAATGAAAAAACTAACCTAATAAGAATTGATTGGCTAGTGTTGAGGTGGTAGCTAGGAGTTGAATGGTGATTAATAGAACCATGGATATCATTTTCATAACTCAAATAAAATTAAATCATTTCCAAACATGGATGACATTTCATCACTCATTCAAGCCAAAAACTCAAGGAATAGTTTTGTGTTTATAGAAACATGCGTGCATAATTTGATAATATTTTTACTATGTAAACCAAATATTTTATATGTATGATTCTCACAACAACATGAGATATTCAAATTTAAAATAAAAAATTCCACTTCTTGGAGAGAATAAAACTTTGAAGAAAATGAATACTCAAAAAGTAAAAATAAGTTTTCAAGTCATTTTAATTAGTGGGTTTTGTATTGGTAAAAGTTGTGTTATTCAACTTGCATAATATTTATAATGTAAAAAATAATTTATTTGTTGTGCATGTAGTGAATCTAGCCTGAATATGTGCATAATATAGGTTGCACATTATTTGGGCCACTTTTTATATTGTATGTAACATTAGGATAAATATTTAATATTTAAAAATATTAGTACCAAAAACTAAATGAGGGAGGTGTAAGGTTTTTAAGCTTATGGTATTAGATACATGGTATATGTAATACCATTTGATGGTTTTCTCTAAGCTTATTTCTATTAAAGCAAGGACATAAGTATTTTTTGAAGTTGGGTAGTTGGGTATCATAACCTTTGGCTTGTTGGCTAAGGTTGATTTAATATCTCTTAATATAGGTTCTATATGTGAGGAGAGGAATCTTGTAAGTTGGGATGTGTAGATAGATGGTTCTCATTTTCTTGTTCACATGGATTACAATTAGGGAGTTTTATGTTGTATAAGACTTTCATGGAGACTCTAAAAGTGCATTATAATATTTATTCATGAGATAATAAATTGGGCATATGAGTGTTTTTGGGGGTTCATTTTTTCCTTCATGATAGTTTTTCGAGGGTACATCTTGTGTCATTTTGATGGTATGCTTTTTTATTAAATTTTTATGGGTTTTGAATACTTGTTTATATTTTTTGTTTCATTGGGTTATATGTAAATAGTTTTCTATGGCTATGAATTTACTTTCAATTGGTGTCAAATCCTAGATTTCATTTGTGGGAGCAGATATCCCTAGTAATTTTAACCCTTAGAAGGATTGTATTTTATGTAAGTTGAATTCATGGAATTTCAAAAAGTTAGTGAAGGAATTGTAAGATTTAGAAGTGTGGTAGTAGACTTGAACCATTGTAGATTTAAGGTTTGATGGAGATTTGATAACTAGTTTTATTGTTTGGGCTCCTTCTATGAGGGTTTTAGGGCTAAGATTTTGTTAGAGAACTTATGGATAAAAAACCCCAGCATTGAGTCCCAAAGGCTAGGAAATTATTTTTATATAAATCACTATAAGGTTTTTAATAAAATATTAAACCATTTTTGGGGGACATGGAGAAAGTAATAGGTCAAATTTCATATAAGCTATATGGATCCATACAGTTGTATGTTTTATATAGATCAGTAATCACATAATTTGTATCATTGTACTATTAGTGTTAGCCAAGGGCATTTTCAATTATAAGTCACAATTAAATTCATCAACCTTACATCATCAAACCATATAAAGTCTACAAGTTTATATAAAAAATGGATTGGCCACAACTATGCATGATGATACATTTAGTGTAGTGTAGGAAAATGTATCCCTCTACATTTTCGCACTTGTTTGGGCCCTCCCTACTAAAATTGGGTGTCTTTATGCCTTATTTGGTCTTATTTTGCATCCAAAAGCCTTATTTAATGCATTTCTTCGAGGATAATCTTGACACTTAACTAATGACCAATCATAATTTCATGTTTTTGGGTTGTGTGTTCCAAATTTAGTGATCTGAGACTCATACGCCACCTTGGGCATATGGGTCCCACCTAAGTTTTGAGGCCTGAACCTGAATTTGGCATATAACATAACATTTCTTGAAATTTGTGTCCCAAGCCTAGGCTACTAGGACTCATACGCCCCAACTAGCGTATGAGTCCCGCTTAGCTTGGACCTATTTTAAATTCAAATTCTTAGCAGGATTTAATTCTCCTAGATCTGATGTCGGCTTGTAGTATTGTAATTTTGGGAAATTTGGCATAAACAAGCATAAATACAAGGTTATTTCACATAATTTCTCCTAACAAGACCTAGCAATTTGGAGTCAAGCATCTTATTAAGATTTTCAAGAGAGCATTCATATAGCAAGTTTATGAGATCAAGAGCATTCAAGAGCTGATTATCGAGCATTTTACAGCAGGGATAACTTTAAGAAACCCCCCCCCTCGATGAAGGTGTAAAATCCTAATGAATCTTGTATATTTCTTGATAAAAATATTAATTTAATGGCAATTTTTTTCATTTTTTGGGAAAAAAAATAATCTCGATTGGCGAATCTTTTCTAATCGCTCGAATTCTATGGAAAAACCTAGCAAATTGCAACATTTTCTAAACCAGTAAAATATTTTCATTGGCGATTAAAAACCTATTTTCAAACCAATAAAATATTTTCATTGGCGAATTAAACCTGTTTTCAAAACAAAGAAAAAAAATTGTTGGCGATTAATTTTTTTTTCAAACCAATTTTTTTTTTCATTGGTGAATGAAACCTATTTTCAAATGAATAAGAAGAAACATTGGAAAATTAGAATAATCTCAAACTAATAAAAAAAATTCAATGGCCAAATGTCAACACATAGATCAATATTACCATGACTGTTCGATGGATTTTTGATGGACAACTGTAGTTGCATTCCGGAAATGAATATCTGAAGCACTAGATTTGGGAATTGAAACCTCTGAAATAACACTAGAACTGTTAGATGCAGACACGTGGTGAGATCAAGGCTCATCGCTCATCACGGTAATGAACCTAATGGGTTGAAGGATTTTGGCGATGAGCGATAGAAGAACTTAAGTGGCAGAAATATGCATGTGCATAAAGTTTGTTTTAAAAGAGGGACCGCCTAGGAAGAATGTAGGACCAGGGCTTAAAAACTTAACCTTCCATATATGTGCAAAGGATATTCCATATATGTAGCCAAATGTTAGCATAAATCAATATAACCATGACCATTGGATGAATTTTCGATGGACGACTGAAGTTGCATTCCGAAAGTAAATCTCCTAAGCACTAGATTTGTGAACTGAAACCTCTAGAACTACACTACAACCGTTAGATGCGGACACGTGGTGAGATTAAGGCTCATTGCTCATTAATGTCGCATCTTAGTTTTTGAAGAAAGTGTGGTTGCGGTACTGCGAGTGGCGACGCGAATTAATTCCATATGAACATCCAGAGTGATTGATTGGATAGCTTTATATTGAAAACTACATGATGTACTGTAGAATCGTAGATGATGATGTCAATAATCCAGTGATTTAGTGAAACAATATTTGTAATGATTTCATATCATTTGAGTGGCATTGGCGATTTTAACAATTGGCAGCTTGTCAGCTTGAGGTACAGTTTGCATGTAGCCAAGCTGTCAGAGTCCAAACATTAATCAAATTAAACATTTAAATTGTAAATGTAAAGCTTAAGTTACACGAATCAATTAAGTTGGTTTTTTGGTTTGCACGAATCACGATTATGACTATACCCAACCTCGCACATGACACGTGTGAGGTGTACACAGAGACCAAGCTAGTAGTGACACTATTGGCGACACTATTGGCCCATAAATAAGGATAGTGAGCACAATTAAAATCATCCGTTGAAGGCTAAAGGCTATACTATTGAGTGGCAGACTGGCAGTGCAATGTTTGAATTGTCATAAGGGTTTTCATTTTGTAGGGTTAATAAGGATTCAGGAAGAAGATGATGTGGTATTATTGGGGATACTCTAAATTCTCTTGCCTCCAGTTATGTAGTTATAGAGTAAAAGACCAATTTCCTTCAAGTTCAGAATGGGTGGAATTGGAAAGAAGTTGATTTGGTTCACCTGACTTCTTAGATAGGTTTTGAACTAGGATGAGGTGCTTTGATGGAGATAAGTGCTCACCCAGTACATGGAAGTTTCAACTTGTAGAAGATGGGAGCAATTTTATAACCCCTCATCTTCTGCATGGCTCTGGTTCTCAAAGGGGATAAGTACATTTTGTATCTTCACAACTCCCCTTTCCCCAATTTGATTGCCCCCCGTTCCTCATGCATTTATTTTTAGTGCCCATGGTTGACCTGGCAAGTCCCATGTGTTTATTTTTAGAGCGCATGGTTGACCCAACAAGTCCCATGCTTTATTTTCAGAAAAACATTTGTATTACATTTACATTGTCACCAATGGTCTAGCAGAAGCTTGGTGCTTACATTTGTATTTGTACTATGTAATAATGTGACATTGTAATTCAGTTGTAATAAAATAAATGGTTGTGCTATTAATGTGACATTGTAATTCATTTTATTAAGTCCTTTGCAACGTTAAGTTACTAGCCCCTTGGCCTTGATGTCAATCCTAGTGCATTAAAGTTTAAAATAACTTTAAAACACATGTTTATTATTTATATCATAAATTACTCAACTGTTTGATGAAAATTTGATGTATGGTTGTAGTTTCATTCCGGAATGAAATGCACAAAGCACTAGGGTTGTGAACTTAAACCTTCAGAATCACCCTATAACCGTTAGATTTACAAATATCAGTTCGGTTTAGAATTTGCTATCAATGCAAAACTAAATGGCTTATTTTAAATGCTACCAGCCATGTACTAATTGTGTAGTCCATAAGCAACACACAGACATTTCAGTTTCATTCACTTTAATGTTAAAAAAAAATCACTTTCTACTTCTAAGTGATTTTATTTTTGAGAGGGTCAACACACGGGGAGATTTCAGTCTTTAGTTTGCTCATTACAGTGCACCACCCTGTTTTGGGTTCCACTTCCAAAAAAGTCATTCCAGTAACCCAATTTCCACGACTTCCAGCATTAATCTTTTCAAGAATCAAAATTTTGGTAAGTGAAAGAATTCCTACAGCTACATTTCATCGTTTAACATTTCTTAAAATCTTATTTTGTCAAACTTTGAAGTTTGGGTTTAGGGTTAAGAGACTTAAGAATTAAGAAAAATTAAGGACTAATAGGGAATTCACAGTTTCACATTGTATAAGCATGTCTACCACCGGTACCACTAGAGCAATGTCAGATACAAAAATACATTATGCAAAATTTCTTAAAACCCTAGGTTTCACTGATGAATACCATGATATTTATGATCCTAAAACCTATGGTAGGCATACCTCAAAACTTAGATTTTCATCTCAAAATAAGGCTGCAAAGAAAATGCAAGTTAATAGTTAATAGTAACTGGATTAGGGCGCATGATGTTACATGAGGTTTTCTCTTGCCTATAATTTATCATGGTCTGTGCCCAAAATTATGATGATAACAAAAGAGCAATTGTTAATAAAGATAACAAAGAAGAATTGTTATCCATTAATGTAGAATAACTTGGAAAAGTGTTGGGGTTTACAATCGAAGAATTTGGAAATGTCCACATTGACCTAGAAAAGCTTGCTAGTGATTATGAAGCAATGAATGAAATGGAGAAAAAATATTTCTTAAATAAAATAGTTCAGGATAGAAACAAATTCAAAGGTGATCATAAGCCTCCTTATGATTTGGATATTTTTAAACCATGGGTTCAGGATATTATTTCCATGCTAGCATTTTTCCTCGGACTGGATAGCAATTTGGAAGTAGGTGCAAGCCTCCTTGAAATGGTGTATAATATCCATCATGGTGTTCCACATGTCAAATTTAATTTTATTGAGCACAATGTAGAATCCATGCATAAACAATTTTTAATGATTAAAGGAGGTTCCACCAAGAAATTTAGGTTCACAACCTACTTATGCTATCTTTTTCTATTCAAATTTAGAGGAATGTTTCAGACCAACAAGCTTCAAATTCAACCCTATATTAATGTCGAGGAAAAGAAAATGGCTCCAGTAAATGAATGAACCACTGAGATAAGGATGAATGATTCTCGAAGGAACTACAATAATTTTGTAGACTATTTTTTGGCTCCATTGCATCAAACAATTACAAATACTCCAATGCCTAGATTGCCTATGTCATGTAGAAACTGCATTCAACTAAGAAAAAATACAATTGGTTGATTGGTACTTAATGGAAGAATATATTGTGCTAAGATTTTATGTATCGGGAGTACAACCATATAAACTTCCAATACATGTGACAGAAAGGGTTTTTGCATTGGAATATGTAAGGCAGATGCAAAGTACTGATGAACTACACTTTGTCGGTCAACAAAAAAAGACCTTATTTCCTTTTTTACCTTTTTCATGTGAAGAGTTCACATTCGAGAGAAAATCATTTAGTGTGGAACATAATCTTTTGTTTTTATTTTTATTTTGATGCTATCTATCACTGGCAGTATGATCCATGTGACACCATTAAATCAATGATTGTGCTCAATAAGAATGTTGCAAGTAGAATTCAACATCAAAGTAAACCCTTGCTTGAAAACTTGAGAAACAAGGATTCTTGAGATGAGGTCAAAATAGTAATGGAGAAAAGTGCTACTGAGAATGGTATTTCTTTTGAACAATTGTTAGCAAAAATTATGGCATTGCATCGAAAGACAATTAGGAGGTACAACAATTTTTATGAATTTTTTTATAAACCATCTAGTAGAGTTAAAATACCAGATTCTCTAGAGAAGGAAGTTGTAGATAAAAATTGGTCACAATAAAAAATTAATGCCTTTTGGTCTATGAGGAAGGAGCTAGGTGATCCAAGAGCTCTTGCAGAGTATGGAGATAATGAAAAAGATCACGAGTTTAGCAAATTGTGAAATATAGAGCATCTCAATGAACTTGGAGACAAAGAAACTGATGATGAATCTAATGATGATAGGAAAGAAGTAGAACAAAGCCATGTCAAAACTGGTTTAAGTGAGGCCACAAAAGAAGCATATACTTTAGGAGCAGTCATAGTAAAAAAAATGGGTTATGAAGGTGGTCCTTTGGGGTCCCAAGGACAAATCCATGTCAAAGTTGGTTTAAGTGAGGCCACAAAAGAAGCATATACTTCAAGAGAAACCATAGCTGAAAAATGGGTTATGAAGGTGGTGGTTTGGGGTCCCAAGGATAAGGAATTCTTACAGTAATAGATGTACAACATAGAAAACCAGTTGATAAATCTGGTCTTGGAGCTGATAAATTAGACCAAGGGCATACAAGTAGAGTTGAAACAATTCAATTTGTTAGAGCTTCAAATCCTCATCCTCATGGTCAGATACAATCACAACTAGGAGATGCCCATGGTGGAGAGCTTAGTGCAACTTTCATTGCCTCTAGTGGCAATGGTATGGGTAGTATTACTAGTAGTGGTCAACATGTGCTACAACAACAAATTACACACAAGAGGACAACAATACAATATACCACAGAAACACCAGGTGATCAAGGCATACAGAAGAGGCAAAGGATTTTGACAGGTCCAAGTCACACTACCAGTGGATCCACCACAAAGGAGTTATTTCCAGGCAATCCCCCACTGCCAGTTAGTGTGGCTGCGACATCATTAGCAATTGCAAGTACTCCTATTCCTTCACCATTTAAGCATTTCATTGTTCCTACCTCCCTAGGTTTTGATTACATTGAAGAGTCTAAAAATAAATTAGACTTGAATAAAAAAGAAAAGAAGCAACTGATGGAGAGTGTGTCTGTTGTAACTTCAGAGCCTGCAACAACCATGGTATTACCCAAATTTGACACAAATAAAGAAATCATGGAGTACACAATTCTTGTTCCCACAGTTCAAAACAAACCAACAAATCAAATGGCTCGATCTGAATTCTAGGTGAACAATATTCAATTGGATTTTTCTAGACTCAGAAAAAATGACAAAATTAATGTATCAAAGAAGAAAAATGAATTGGTGTACACATAATTGCTAAAGCAAGATAGAGAGAAAAAAAGGTTGCAGACTCAAATTGAAAAGTTATAGGCAAACCTAGCAAATGAGAAATCAAAGAGGAAAGCAATAGATAACAAGAGCAATGAATTAGAAAAAAGAATAAATTTTTTTCCTCTACATCAACAAGCAAAGAGGATAAGAAGAATGAGACTGAAGTGAAATTAGTGAATGAACTAAAGCAAAGGCTAGATGAGAGCAACAAGAAATATGATGAGAAAAAATCCACTTCAGAAAAATTAAGACTGAGCATTGTGAATGGAAATGCACACTGGGAACAAAAATTGGAGGAGAGAAAAAGAAATGAAATATTGGAGGTAGAGCTGATGGAAGCAAAAAATGAAATTAAGTCTTGTCAAAATAGTTATCTGCATTTTGTAGAGAAACAACATGAGGCATATGAAACAAAAGATCTGGGATGAAATAATGCAAAGGATTGATCATTTGTGTGACATGTATCAATTGATTGATGCTATTAGACAACATCTTAAGAAGCTCAAAAAATATTTAGTGGACAACAAAAATGTGTTGGCATTAGAGAAATCTGCAAATAAAATTCAACAAACATTCTACAAAGCCAGTGACAATGTTTTGAAATCAAAAGGGATTACTAATCGGCTTGCTACATCAATGATGTTGTCATCTATCATTGAAAAGTTTGAGAATGCGTGAAACAAAAGAATATTTGCATTTGGTTGCAGACAAGATGAAGAAGGTGGATGAAAAGGTAAGGAACTTCACAGAGCTTGATTTTCCAGAGGCTTTTGACACAATTGAGCGATTCATTGAAAAGAATGATTTTAGAAAGAAGATGGAGGATGCAAGGAAGATTGATTTGGACCAGTTTCCTCAGAACCCAGATGTGGTGAACTATTTGGATTCCATCAAACCATTGCTAACCTTGAATGCAAAATTGACGAAGAATCCAAAATTTGAATCATGAATTGTTAACAAATCTTCAATTCAAACAACATCAGTTAGAACAAATGACAATTCCACCACCTGAACAGTGGAAGTTGCTAGAAAAGGTGATGCAGTGATTTGATTTTTGATAATATGACTTTCCAAGTTCCAACTCAGCTCTTTGCAGAGTTGTATTTGAGCAAGATTTTGCATTGCCAATGCCTCTATGTACTCCATGTAATAATCAATAAAAAAGCTCAAATTCAGACTTCAGTAATGTGTTGATGTTCAATTATCTATATTATTTATTTTATCATTTGAAGAAAAATTATGGTAGTGGTTTCAACTACTAGATACACATTAAATGATTGCCGACGTTCATTGTTGTATATGCTACTAATACTATTGTTAATATGTTATTAAGCATTGAGTTGGGTGATAAATCGTTGATTACATGTTCAAGTTTTATTTTTAACACAATTATTTAATATGAACTATAAGGTGATTTTAATTCTAGGAATCCATAATCTTAGTGAAATTGTATTACAATTAACACATCAATACTCAATCTCCATGAATACTTATCAGATCTACTAAACATTTATATGAATTCATGCATGTACGTAATGTTTGAGTTATGGTGTGTGGATTTATTCTACTTTTGCTTAGTAGTTTGTAGTGGATTATCTATTATTGTAATTGGAATGATATATTTTTGGTTAGTTTCATTGTTGTGGTTGCTATCACTCAAAGTCGCAGTTTTGGTGCTTTTCCCAACCTTAGTCGCTAGTCCTCAAAGTTTTATAACCTTGTCACAGAGTTCTAAATTTTCATAACTTCCCGATTCCCCGACTTGGTTCACTTTTTTGAGTTGCAAGTGTTTGTTGGTCATCTTTGTAGTCGGTGGAGGATGAGAGAATTATTTCAATATAGAAAGACTTAGACAATGGTGAAGTTCATGCATACATAATCTTTGAGTTATGGTGTGTGGATTTATTTTGCTTTTGCTGAGTAGTTTGCAATGGATTATCTTGGCTTTCAAAGGTGTCTTCATCTCTTTGAATGCTATGTACGGACTAACCTTGAGTTGTCTTTTTAGGAATTTCAAAAAGCATGCAGGTTTAAAGGCTATCTTTTCGAGGAATGAAATTGAATGTCGCATTTAATGAATGTCCTATCAAAATAACGACATAAGTGGGTGGAAAAGTTTTACGTAGTCATTTAGCCTACATTCTTGTTCTTTGCCAATGCCAATACTTCTCAAGTGCAAACATTTTATCTCCATGAATTTGCGCTCATGCAAAGTGGAATTCAAAATCATTGGTCTGTGTGTGAGGGACACTGAAATTGGGCACATCAATTTGGAGGAGTTTTTGGTGCGCCTGGAGCAAAGGGAGATAACAACACTGGAAGATAAAGTTCTGCAGAGCAGTTGGCACATGTGGGAGGTTTTCCTAAGGTGACTCAAGAAATTAAAGCTGTGGACATGTCAGTCATTGCTAGAATTACTCTTGAAGTGATTTCCCATGCATTAGGCATTCCAGAGAGGGAAATTGTAGAGGAAATGTTTGTAGCTGTTGGTGACGAGTTTTTTAGAATGAATGAGAAATAGTGCAAAAATTCCATTGCGGGGAGTTGGTTGAAGTCCAAGAAAAAGGGTAAGTCTTAAGTGCCCTCAAAGCTTAAAAGGGTTCATTTTAAGGATGAAATTTTAGATGTTATCACCTTGCTACATCCTGTGGTTGGTAATGCATATTCAAACTCTTTTGAATTTTGGATGTGCCATTTTATTCTGTTGATTTGTAGTGAAAACAAATGCATTGATTGGGCTAATATTATTAGTTATCATTTAAATGAGCAATTGATAAATTTCTGGCAAACTGTTTCCTTCCACATGTGCTCATACTTGGTTTACATCCTAGCCAGTCAAGAGGATGCTTGGGCAGGGTTGGAACTGCAAAGGTCTTCGACGCTAGACACTCCTGTGTATAGAAATTTTCCATATCTCTCTAAGGAGGTTGGAACGAGGAATTTTTGTTGCGTGAATGATGCATTTTTAATGGAAATTCTGAGAAAAATTGATGGAAAACTTGAGCTTCGAGTTTCACCTGAAGCAGCTGCTCTGGAATTGAGGTTTGGAAGTTTCTACATTCAATTCAACAGATTTACTTATCTTAGAATTGGAGGTTTTGAGAAGGCTCCATTCAAAGTGCCTCGTTCCCAAGTGATTTCTTGGTTTTTCTTGAAGTTTGTCGGTAGATGGCCATTGTAAATGTTAAATATTCAAACATGGGAAAGAAGGGGTATGCTTTTCCATTGTCCATGCCTTCATTTTCTTAAAAAAGTAATAATATTGCTAGGGATGTGTAGAAATCCCTGAATGAATTCAATTTTCAGTGTTTTCCCATGAGAACTAATTTTGATAGCAAGGGTTATGCTAAGCAAAATTTGTATGGAGCTGGAAGCTATGAACATTGCCTTAATATTGAAGATTTTTTGGAAGATTGTACAGATGAAGGTGAGGTGTATAGAACAAAATTTCATGAGATTGACCCTAAGGAAAATACAAGCTTTTGGTATTTCTTTCAATATTCCAGAAGATGCACAAGAAGACTCGGTGATCATTGATCCTGAATATCGGGCCCCTGTTGGTAAGCCCTTGTACAAAATTAATTGATCAAAGGATGAAGTTTCAGACTTAATGGTCCTTTCTGCCCCTATTTTGAGAAGAACTTCAGACTAGTTGAATGAAAAAAGGTGCCAAAGTGTGGGTTCTCCCCATGAGCAAAGAGTTTTGCAGAGAAAAGAGCAAGGGACTGCACAAGCCTCTGGCATAAATATATCAGCTTGAAAGCAGTCAATTAGGCCGTCTGGCACTAGCTCATAGTCAGGAGGAGATGGCGAGAAGCCAGAAGACACTGGGGCCAAGCTAAAATCAATTTGTGAATAGGATAGTGTACCCTCCGTACCTAAGAAAAAGGCTAGTCAAGAAAATCTAGTGCCTACAGACTCTAAGGGAATTTTTCAACAAATAATTGATGATAATTCTTTTCCCACATTCTTTGAAGTTCCCTCTTCTCCACTAGGAGATACTTCTATTTCTGTTCAATCAACTGAAATTTTTTTTTGTAAGTGTTGAAACTAGAGACATTGGATTAGTTGCATCTTCCCCAACATGGTTAAAGAAAGCAGTCGAGAAGAAAAGAAAGAATATTCCTACAATGAAAATTGAAGTAGATACAGTTGTCATGCTACTGCAGGGTCACCATAAGCCCAAAAAGTCTAAGAGGATGTCATGAATTGTCACCGATTCCACTACCAGGCATCAACTGTTGGAGATTGTTGATCCAGTAAAGGACCTAAACGAAAATGAGATAACGGAAGCCGACCGTAAGGTTAGTCATGTTGATATGGGGCCATCTACTTTAGAAGGTGATTTATATCATGCCGATTACTCTATTAATTCATTGATCAAAAGAGCAAAAGAACTGAAAAAAGGAGAACCTTTAGTTGCAATCTCATAATATTTCTTTAAGAAATTTTATTTCATCAATTGTGACTCTGACCACTGAGGAAGCCTCAAGCTCAAATGTTCAAGGTATTGATTCTGACACTGTGGAACGAGTTGGGAAACATTTAGGTTATGCCAAAGCTTCCAGCAAATGGATAGAAGGGCTTTATTAGGATGGTGTTTTCCACATTACTAAATTTAGGCAATTCTTTGTTAATGTGTCTGATAAAAGAAAGGAATTGGTAGGTGAGCTCCAACAAATCAAGAGAGAGCATAGTAGTACATTTTTTATTTTGAAGGAAATTGAAGAATTAGTCTCCATGGAGCACTCTTTGTTAATAAGAGAAAAATTGGTGGATGACCGTAAAGAAATTGATCCTAGTTGGTATGATTCATTGGAGTGGAAATTGATAGTATATGAAGATTATATCAAGGAAATCAATAAAGTGTTAGAAAACTACTTTGACATATTGGTGTAGATCAAGGACAACTTCAATCCTCTTGAAGTGGAGCTCACAGATGGGTTCGATGAAAATGTACTGGATCTTGCAGACATAACGAGGGAATTTAAAGAGGTGTATTTAATAGAGAAGTAGTTGATCCTGAGACAGCCACTGCAAACTCCTTTAGAAAATTGAGTAAGTTATAGACCTATATGAGTGCATTTAAGTTGGAAAGTGACAACATCTATGAAACACTAGCTAAGTTGGACCGCACACTTTCAAGATGGAGGACAAGGCTGCAAATCACAACTCTAGGAAGCAAAAAAATCACCGCAATTGTCACCATGTACCGAGAATACATGCAAAGAGTAAAGGAACATGAGGCATTATTGAAGTAGCAGGAGGTGGAAATAATTGAAAGTAAAGGAGTCGGTGTTGGGACCATTGTTTAGTTTTTAGTTTTTATGTTATTTTCTTTAATTTGGTTCTCTTGATACTTCAAAGACTTTTTATTTTAATTTCTAAAAAGATTGTCTTCAAGAAACCATTATCAAGACAAAAAAACTCTACTATTTTTACTAATTTTCTGTTATTTCAATATAGAAAGACAATGGTGAAGTTCATGCATATGTAATCTTTGAGTTATGGTGTGTGGATTTATTGTGATTTTGCTGAGTAGTTTGCTAGTGGATTATCTATTATTGGAATGATAGATTTTTGGTTAGTTTCATTGTTGTGGAATGTTTATCTATGAATAAAGATTTTATGGTGATGGATGCATAAGGATTTCTTAGTATAATTTAGGTGATTTGGTAGTTTAATATTTTATTGTTTAAGTTGTGTGGATGCTTTTATAAGTTATTTATGTTGAACTGTTAGCTTTGGTTAGCTTATAAGTTATGGATGTTGAACTATTAGCTTCTGTTCAAGGAATAGATTAATATTCCTTTCAGTTATTTATCAAAGATTGTGTGAATGGAAATGCAATAGGAATTTATAAGTAGTGTGATAAGTGTTTTTCTTTAAAAATGATGCAGAATCACATATCAAATTCAATACCATGGAATACAATATAAATATAAAATATCACAATTTCATGGAATACAATATAAAATATCATCAACTACAGTTTGGAATATGATTCATGAAGATTGAAGTGCAATATAAAATAAAATATCATGAAGTGCAATGATTCACAATTTCATTGAATACAATATAAAATATCATCAACTACAGTTTGGAACAATGGAAACTGATTCATGAAGTGCATTATAAATACCTAAAAGCTGCTAATTCTCTTCCATTTCCCAAACGAAGTCAGGGTCCTCAAACTGATTCATGAAGTGCATTATAAATACCTAAAAGCTGCTAATTCTCTTCCATTTCCCAAACAGAGTCAGGGTCCTCAAATTGACATTCATCTTGAGATAAAGTAAAAGAGTCGTCTTGATTCTAAGTCTGCTCTTTATTTTCTTCGTCCTATGTCTCAAATTCAACATTCATTGTGTGATTTGTGTCAATGTCATCTATCCCAGTCCCACTACCACTACTAGTGCCACTAGTACCAATGTTTGGAATTGGAGTGTTGCACAAACCGGTCCCTCTTCTTTCCCATATGGACCTCCAGATTGTGAGTTCCCTTTCAAAAGGAAATTTTTTGGTCACATTACATGCATTTCTTTTCAACCTCAAGCAATTTTCCAAATTCTTGTCTAGTTTGTTTCTTAACTTTGATTTCAAAAACCCCAATGTACTAAAAACTCTCTCATCCTCCACTGACCCCAATATCATTGTTTGACATAAATCAACAAGTTTGAAATATTCTGATATCGAATCACACAATATTTCACTTTGACCTAAGTTTGTCGAAACCTTTTTTATTGATCCCGGTTCAAAGGCCTTCTCCGTGCCCATGGATTTATGCTAGTCCCTCATAGCTATTGCAAAACTCCTGGATTGTTTTTGAAGCTTAGCTTCATTTAAAATTCCTTCTATTTTCTGCTCATTGTATGTTACACTTTTCAAAAATTGTTTGATCAAGATTTTTACTTGATCATGAAAATATTTTGGGTTATCTCGGTTTTCCCAAAATTGAGTATACACAATACCCATGGCTTCAAGTATTTCATGTTGAGGGAATCTTTCATGAATATTTGAGGAAAGAGATTTTGCAATTTCCTTCAAATTATCACTAACAGATTTAACAATATCATTAAAATCTTCCTCATTAACAACTACTTCTCTGCTAGAGCGCTTGGTTGTCTTACAATGGTACATTGGTATTTCATATCCATGTACACATATACTTAAGTTCCTATTTGCATTAAACTATAAATAATTATCAAGATTATTCAAATCAGTAATTTTCTGCCACATGAAATAATTTGGGCCTTCTTGTGTTAGATCTAGATATAGATGATCGAGGGCCAAGCATGTATGTTTATGTAGATTGGCATATTCATTAATATACATAGTTTTTTCTTGGGAATTCTTCACAAGATTGTTCATCACATCTAGCATGGGGAGAAGACTAGCCAAAGTCAAGAGTGTCTCTATATCACTTAACCTATGTAAGAGGTTAGGAGCTTTGTCTATTGTGTTGTGATGCTCGTACATCACTCCAATCAAGGATTGATATTCTGAAATAACTCTTTGCGTTGGTCCATGTAGGGAGATCCATTTGGTATCAACATCCTTGAGAAGCTTGTTTCCTGGTGTTATTCCATTAGAATTTTTTTGAAATTATGTGAAACGTTTGGGACTTAAGTAGAAGTATGCATGGATCTCATAGACTAGATTTTCAACTTTTGATACTATAGGAAACTTTCTTACAATTTTGAATGCTAAATTCATTATGTGGGCCATGCAGTGAATGCCAAGCATGTATGGTGCACAAGTAGTTTTTAACTTTGTGCAAACACCAATCCTTTGACCTTGCATCACTGCAACTCTATCAGCTCCTACACACACCAAATTTATGGCATTTTTTAGCTCATCCATGCTTGCAGTTTTATTCAAAGATTTCTTGACTAGTTCAAATAGATTTTGTGATGTTGAACTATCCTTCAGTTTATGAACACAAAGAATATGAGCTTGGTGAACATGTCATTCTACAGTATACAAATGCATACAGATGCAAGAAGTATTGTCTACAATAGTAATTTCATCTAAAGATAATGCAATGAAATTTGACTCTTTTACTTTCTCCTTTAAATCTTCCTTTTCCACTGCAGCAAGATAGTTTTCCCATTCCCATCTAGCGTTTAGTGACCAATGTGAGAAGGGACAGTGAGGAACACACAAATAAGATAATAAAGTAGAATATTTTGGGTAGTCTGTCATAGGATGCCCTCTGGACAAAATATGAAAAACAACACTCATCTGAACAGTTTTTGACAGATTTGCTGCTTCCATTGATTTTCCAAATTGAGCCTCAAGTCACAACAACACAACAGGAAATTAGCACCAAATTTTGCATTGAATTTTAGTGTATTTGAGTCCATCATTTTGGAGTCATTTGACGGCACAAAATTCACCAAAAACCCGTTTTTTAGGTCATCGCTGGATTTTGTGCCATCTTTAGCGCCAGATTTTTTGCCAAAAATTTGGTGTCGGCAATAGCGTCTCCTTTAATGCTGGGAATAGCACTGGAAATTGCCATCGGAAATAGTGCCTAAATTAGCGCCCAAGTTGGCTTCCAGTTTTTCTTCCCCATTTTGGCTTCTAGTTTTTCTCCCAATTTTGCTTCCAGGTTTGCTTCCGGTTTTGCTTCCAATGTGACGTCCAGTTTTGCTTCCAGTATTGCTTCCATTTTTGCTTCCAGTTTTGCTTCCATTTCTGCTCCCATTTTTGCTTCCATTTCTGCTCCTATTTTTGTTTCTAATTTTGCTCCTAGTTTTTCTCCCAGTTTTGCTTCTAGTTTTGCTTTCGGTTTTGCTTCCACTTTTGCTTCCAATGTTGCTTCCAATTTTGCTTCCAGTTTTGCCTCCAGATTTGCTTCCAGTTTTGTTTCCAGTTTTGCTTCTAGTTTTGCTTCTAGTTTTCCTTCCTGATTTTCTTCCAGTTTTGCTTCCGGTTTTTCTTCTAGGTTTGCTTCCGAGTTTGCTTCCAAATTTTCTTCCAGTTTTGCTTCCTACGTTCCTTCCATTTTTGCTTCCAGTTTTGCTTCCATTTTGCTTCTATTTTTGCTTACAGGTTTGCTTCCGTTTTTGCTTCCAATTTTTCTTCCAGATTTGCTTCTTGTTTTGCTTCTAGTTTTTTTTCCATTTTTGCTTTCGATTTTGCTTCCGAATTTTCTTCCAGTTTTGCTTCTTGCATTCCTTCTAGTTTTGCTTCCAGTTTTGCTTCCCGTTTTGCTTCCAATTTTTCTTCCAAGATTGCTTCTTATTTGCTTCTAGTTTGGATTCCATTGTTGCTTCCTTTTTTTCTTCTAAAAATGCTTCTTGTTTTGCTTCCTTTTTTGCTTCTAAAAAATGCTTCTTGTTTTTCTCCCAGTTTTTCTTCCGATTTTTCTTCCAGGTTTTCTCTCACTTTTTCTTCCAATTTTGCTTCCAAGATTGCTTCTGGTTTGCTTCTAGTTTGGCTTCCATTGTTGCTTCCTTTTTTGCTTCTAAAAATGCTTCTTGTTTTGCTTCATTTATTAATTTAATATGTTTTAATTCAATTTAATTAGTTAAATATATGATGCCTCTTAAATAACTCATATGATTATAGAGTAAGTAATTTAATTATTTAACTCATATGATTAAATAACAAGATAATTATTATAGCATGATCATCATCTATAATTAAAACAAGTGAGTCAAATATCTATAATTTAATTTAATTTGACAACATCCATCCTGAACAGTAAATTAAAATCATCATACGTAATAAATATCCATCCAAAAATTATCCACCACTTTTAATATATATAAATTGACAGGTCAATACTGATAAGATCATCATCATGTATAACTAAAACAAGTGAAAGTCAAATATGCTAGTAGATCAATAACATGTCAAAATGATACATGTCCAATAGTCGACATAAGTCAAAATGATACATGTACAAATGATATAAGTAAAAAATGATAAATTATTTAACTCAAATTTGTACAAGTCAAGATGATACATGTCCAAATGATATAAGTGAAAATGATAAATGTCAATATGATACAACTCAATAGTATGGTACTGTAGGCCATGAAAATGATGCATATGATAGTAACCATGAAAAGAAGCATCAAAATGATATATCAACAATGATCCATGATGTAGCCTATATGATCATGAATTTCACTAGGTACTACCAGCAACTACCTCATCATCATCACCACCATCATGATCATCATCATCGTCCTCGTTCTCGTCCTCGTCCTCGTCATCATCATTTTCATTGGCCTTGGTGCCTTCCGTATCTACGTCATCATCATCCTTTGCCATGTGATCTATACTAGCATAATCAATATTTTTTGGATCTATATCATGATGAGGATCATCTTGATCTTCTGGAAGATCCGTGTTCTGCAAAAAAAAAAAATTAAAATGAAAAGTTATTATTTATTTCATGCAATAATTTATTTTTCTATTATATATCTAATATTGAAACATATGAGACAAAACCATAATCACATTACATCATATCAAAGTGCACATACCATAATAAAATTTCAAAAAATTTACAACTAATATGTGATTCCAATGATGTAAAACATGCAACAATTCTAATAAATGTTAGTAAAGATCATAAAAAAAATTGTTATACAATTTAACTATCAACTGTAAATTCTATTACATAACCTTAAGTTCCAACCCTCTGCAAAAGAATGAGATTGCAAGAAGATTGGTTGCAGGGGGCATTGGTACAGGAGATGGACATGGCTCTTCCAAGCCATCCACTAAGATGGTTTCATACAAAAATGTGGAAGATATCCCTATTTCTAGAGAGCTCATGATTCAGGTTGATACGGAAAAATGATGTTGTTTTGGTACCCATATATGGCATCATGGTTCCATTTCATGTAGCCACCATCAAGAGTGTTACAAGCCAACAAGATGGAGGGAATTCTTATATAAGGATAATTTTCAATGTTCTAGGTACGGGCTTTAATGCCAACTACATGCCAACATTAAAATTCCCTAGTAGTATTTATGTTAAAGAAATTTCCTTTAGATCCAAGGATTCAAAGCACATCAACCATGTGGTACAAATGATTAAATACCACAGACAATCTATAGCAATGAAAGAGTCTAAAAAGGGAGAGAGAGCTACACTGGTGACTCAGGAGAAACTTTAGCTTTCAAAAACAAAGGAAATTAGGTTGGCAGACTTGTGGATCAGGCTAGCATTTGGTGGAAGAGGAAGAAAGATGACTAGAACTCTGGAGGCCCACCATAATGGATTTTGGTATTCAACCATGAGATCAAAAGATAGAGCTGATATCATGTATCAAAACATTAAGCATGCATTCTTCCAGCTAGCAGAGAAGGAGATGATTACTTTGCTTCATTTTCATTTGCATAACCATATCATGGCATGGGAACAAGGAAGACCAAGGATGTCCAGTTTTATGTGGAGGTAATGAATGTGGTCCAAACTTTAGGAGGGGAAAGAAGGTCAATGTATGATCTTGATGAAATTGAGGAAGAACAACAAGAGAGGGACAGGAAAAATAAAATCAATGCAGAGTTTCAAGGATTTGTCAAGCGAGTAAGAGAGATATGGGAGCATCCTCATCTAAGATATTTTGAACTAGAGTTTGATATACCATTTAGAGAGCTTGGTTTTCATGGAGTTCCTTTCAAAGCCCCTGCTTTTATTGTTCCTACAGTAAAATGTTTGGTAGATTTGGTGGAATTACCTTTCTTAGTAATCACTATTAGTGAGATTGAGATTGTTAATCAATTAGGCGCTAATTTCCTGTAGCAATGAAAATGTATGAAAAGGTAGAGAGAGCTACACTGGTGACTCAGGAGAAAATTTAGCTTTCAAAAACAAAGGAAATTAGGCTAGTAGACTTGTGGATCATGCCAACATTTTGTGGAAGAGGAAGAAAGATGACTGGAACTCTGGAGGCCCAACATAATGGATTTCAGTATTCAACCATGAGAGTGGAAGAGAGAGCTAATATAATGTGTCAAAACATTAAGCATACATTCTTCGAGCCAGCAGAGAAGGAGATGATTACTTTGCTTCATTTTCATTTGCATAACCATATCATGGTGTGGGAACCAAGAAGACAAAGGATGTCCATTTTTATGTGGAGGTAATGGATGTGGTCCAAACTTTAGGAGGAGCAAGAAGGTCAATGTATGATCTTGATGAAATTGAGGAAGAATGGCAAGAGAGGGACATGAAAAATAAAATCAATGCAGAGTTTCAAGGATTTTTCAAGCGAGTAAGAGAGCTATGGGAGCAGCCTCATCTAAAATATTTTTGAACTAGAGTTTGATGTACCATTTAGAGAGCTTGATTTTCATGGAGTTCCTTTCAAAGCCCCTGCTTTTATTGTTCCTACGGTAAATTGTTTGGTAGAGTTGGTGGAATTACCTTTCTTAGTAATCACTATTAGTGAGATTGAGATTGTTAATCAATTAGGCACTAATTTCCTATAGCAATGAAAGAGTCTAAAAATGCAGAGAGAGCTACACTAGTGACTTAGGAGAAACTTCAACTTTCAAAAGCAAAGGAAATTAGGTTGGCAGACTTGTGGATCAGGCTAGCATTTGGTGGAAGAGGAAGAAAGATGACTAGAACTTTGGAGGCCCACCATAATGGATTTTGGTATTCAACCATGAGAGAAAAAGAGAGAGCTGATATCATGTACCAAAACATTAAGCATGCATTCTTCCAACCAGTGGAGAAGAAGATGATTACTTTGCTTCATTTTCATTTGCATAACCTTATCATGGCGTGGGAACCAAGAAGACCAAGGATGTCTAGTTTTATGTGGAGGTAACGGATGTGGTCCAAACTTTAGGAGGGGCAAGAAGGTCAATGCATGATCTTGATGAAATTGAGGAAGAACAACAAGAGAGGGACATGAAAAATAAAATTAATGCAGAGTTTCAAGGATTTGTCAAGCGAGTAAGAGAGCTATGGGAGCAGCCTCATCTAAAATATTTTTGAACTAGAGTTTGATGTACCATTTAGAGAGATTGGTTTTCATGGAGTTCCTTTTAAAGCCTCTCCTTTTATTGTTCCTATGGTAAATTGTTTGGTAGAGTTGGCGGAATTACCTTTCTTATTAATCACTATTAGTGAGATTGATATTGTTAATCAATTAGGCGCTAATTTCCTGTAGCAATGAAAGAGTCTGAAAAGGTAGAGAGAGCTACACTAGTGACTCGGGAGAAACTTCAGCTTTAAAAAAAAAAGGCAATTAGGCAGGCAAACTTGTGGATCAGGCTAGCATTTGGTGGAAGAGGAAGAAATATGACTAGAACTTTGAAGGCCCACCATAATGGATTTCGGTATTCAACCATGCGAGCAGAAGAGAAAGTCGATATCATGTATCAAAACATTAAGCATGCATTCTTCCAGCCAGCAGAGAAGGAGATGATTACTTTACTTCATTTTCATTTGCATAACCATATCATGGCATAGGAACCAAGAAGACCAAGGATGACTAGTTTTATGTGGAGGTAATGGATGTGGTCCAAACTTTAGGAGGGGAAAGAAGGTCAATGTATGATCTTGATGAAATTGAGGAAGAACAACAAGAGAGGGACAAGAAAAATAAAATCAATGTAGAGTTTCAAGGATTTGTCAAGCGAGTAAGAGAGCTATGGGAGTAGCCTCATCTAAAATATTTTGAACTAGAGTTTGATATACCATTTAGAGAGCTTGGTTTTCATGGAGTTCCTTTCAAAGCCCTATTTTATTATTCCTACGGTAAACTATTTGGTAGAGTTGGTGGAATTACCTTTCTTAGTAATCACTATTAGTGAGATTGAGATTGTTAACCTTGAGAGAGTAGGACTTGGGAAAAGGCATTTGATATGGTTATTTTTTCAAAATTCAAGCGGGATGTACTCCGCATTGACGCCATTCCTCAATCTTCGCTTGATGGCATCAAGGAATGGTGAACTCCATGGATATAAAGTATTATGAAAGCAAAATGAACTTGAACTGGCGACCAATTTTGAAGACTATTACTGATGATCTAGAAAAATTTATTGAAGATGGTGGTTGGGAATTTTTGAATATGGAAGCTAGTGATTCTGATTCTGATAATTCAGAAGAGTCAGATCAAGGATATGAACCCTCAGATGTAGAAGAGGAATCAAATGAGGAAGGTTTTGAAGATGAATATCTTGTGGAGTTAGATGAGGACGAACAAGAAGAAGAAGATTCTGAAGGGGAGGAAGGTAAAACATGGGATGAATTAGAAGTTGAAGCCAGAAATGCAGATAAGGAAAAAGGAGACAAGTCTGACAGTGAAGAGGAAAGGCAGCGACGAAAGGTAAAAGCTACAGGGAAGTCTCGAGCACCTGATATTAGAGATTCAAGAGGAATGCCTACCAAGAGGCATAAAGTTAGATGAATTGAGTTCATCTACATCCTTCTACTATTTATTCATGCACATAAATGGTTCAATTGTTTATGAAAATGATGCATATATGTTAACTTGATCAATGTTGTTACTTCGATAGTTTGACTTCTATGAAAACCAACTATTAGGCTATTCTATGCGAGAGCACGTTTGTGTTTTTAGTTGGCTTTTTTGGATAGCTCTAATTGGTGTTAAGGATATTCCATTTATATTTTGAATGTTAAGAAGTCTAGTATTACATTCTTCTCTATGTTGATCAAATCAGGGTGTAGGTTTTTTACTGCTGATTTCTTTATTTATGGAGTTTTTTAACTTGGAAGATAGGAATTTACTTCCTTTTTTTAAATTAGATGGAAAAAATAAGTGGCTGGTTAGCTACGCCAAGTGATGTAGACTAGAAGGATGTGTTAGATCTATAGGATGCCTACCAAGATGCATAAAAAAATTCTTACATGTTAAAATAATGGCAACATCGTGAGGAAGGATGGCAAAGATGCATGTGGATCACTTAGTAGAATGACAAGATGAATTCAAGGAAGCACTCCTTGAGATACCATGTTTGAGAAAAAATAAGATAAATCAAATCAACATGGGACTAAGTTACTCAAATGATACAAATCATAACTTAAATGAGGACACTTAATAGATATTAAAAGACAATGGTCATTAATTAAAAGATGCGATGAAAATAAGGCATGAATGTCACCCACTACCCTTTAAGGCAAACAATATTTTTTTCCTCAACATGAAATAATGGGACAATTGAGTGGGATCTAGGGCCAATAGAGAAGCACTTTAGAACTCATCCTATGCATCAATATGATGGAGCTTGTGAAATTCTGAAGAATTTCAGCTCAATTTTCATGAGCCTGGCTTCCATTCTAAACCCTCATCCTCAAGTGAGTAGGGTTTTTAATCAAGAAAATGTGCCAACATTATATTTTCATGTTGACCTGTCCAGTTGGTCATCAATTTACTAAGTGATCCTCTGAGCCATCTGACACGTTTGCTTACCAACCCCATTTTCCTGAGCAACCGGTCATCTTTTTCCCACCATGCCAAATCTTTCCTAAAGTTGGGTTTTGAATTTTAACCCGGTGACTTAAGGATTAAGTCACTAACCCTATGGTCATGTCACCACTAGTTGGGCCAAGTATTGTCCATTTAATGCTAACATCACGTATTGTGTAGTTTTCAAGATTCAGATATCAAGGATAAGATATGAACCATACCCCGCCAACTCGCAGGAGTTAAGTGCACACCAGATAAATGCAGCGAGGTTAGTGAGAAGCTCACATGTGTCCCAGGTACAACACAAGACCCACTCCCCACTATCGATTCCATGTCCCGACATCTTCAACGAGCGGTCGAGATCAACCAGGCAGAATGATCCTCACCGTTCCTCGCTGGCTCACTGAATGAAAGTGATCGATGGTTAAAACTAACAAGATCAACAAGATCTCAACACCTATCCCTCACTCGCTCGGGTTGTGGATCCCACATACAATTAAGGTGTCATCCAACATGGATAAGAATAATTGGTTGGAAATATTTCAGTGAAGCACCGCTGGAAATCAAAGGAGTTCAAACATAAGCTAGTCGTTTGATCATCCATCAAGATAGAAGGTCAATGGATCACATTCAAAGCTGGCAAGTGACACGTGATGGTCGTTTCTACTCTACACGACTAGCTTGCATTAATGTCTAACACTCTGCAGAGCGATCGAGTTGATCTCAACTCGTGTGAAGATGTGAATGCAGATAATCATGAAGAATAATCAATGGATTTCCATGCAAATGGGAATTAAACGGTGCTGGTACATCTGCCAACGAGATGCCAGGGTTATGCATGTGATGAAAACTAAGTGTGGTTACCATTGTCTTGCTCGATAAATATAGTGGAGGTGGTTGTTATTTGCATCATTATCACTTAGTAGTTAGACGTTCTCTGGTGTCAGCAATTAGCAAGAGAGAAAGATGAGCGAACCAATAAGAAAGTCGGTTCGTATGAATTCACAAAGGTCCAACCCAGAATCGCATAAAGTTGCTCCTACTCTGGAAGTGGGTACTTCTTCTAAGCCTAGATTGGCGCCAAGTAGATGCAGTTGTCGATTGCAATTTCAGGGTTGTGCTGCCGAAGAAGTGGGTGATAAAGGAAAACATCCAGTGCAATCTTTGACTGAATCAAAGTGAAAAGTGAGGTATGGGCATGGCTCCTACAGATGTCAGCACTCTCCCATCAACCTTACAAGAACCTCCTCTTGTAACGGAGATTCAGAGACTAATTTTGCTTATGCTCGGTACTTGGCATTGTTGAATGAGGGATTTCCCTCAGACAAGGAAGTGATCTTTGTGTTTCCGTTGGTAGTCAAAACCCCAAGCAGGCATACTAGGAGCGCATCTGGAAAAGAAAAGGAGGAGAAAGCTGAGGTCTCTTCTCTCCCTCCTGCAACGACGAGAAGTGGTCAGGTATACCATGGACATGACTTTGGTCATGCTAGTGTGAGTGACAAATGAATTTGTTGTATTTGAAATCTTCTTTTTGCTGGTGTTTGTGAATTTCGCTATGGTGGCCTTTTGCTTTGCATTCGCGGCATAATTTTTGATGATTCGACATCAGTCGTGCGCCTTCGTGGAACTTTGGTTGCCTAGTTCGTGATGCTTGGGTGGCGACAAGGGAAGTTTTGGTGGTACTTTGCATTCTCTTCCCCGGTGGTGGTTATATTTTGGTTCTCTCTTGTTATACTGGCTTTTGCAATTTCAGCATGTGGGTTTTTGAAATTCAAATCAAATTCAGCTAAAATTTTGGTGAAATGACAATTTTACATTGTAATTGCATTCAAGTCTGAAGCTTGTTGCTCCGTGTTGATATAAAGGGAATTCAAGACTCAAATTCACAGAGAGAGAAGAAAGGGAGAATAGAAAGAGAGAATAAAAAAAGGATAGATAACAAAGAAGTATCAAGTTAGGTCTAGGCCAGTCCATATACAATTACAGTGATAGGAATGGAGGAGCATGCTTGTTTTGAGTTATTTTGGACAAATATATACATATTATCTTAAATTATTGTGCAAATTTGATCCATGAATATAAATGAAATTTTATCTATGGTGCATTTTCTCTCCTTGTGTGGGTTTGAGTAAATCTTGGATGGAATTGTCAATAACATTCTCATTCTTCTTTTGAACTTCAATTTCAAATGTATATCTATGTTTTGTGCCTTGATTCAAGTAATCAATTAAATTCTCAAATAGAGTTATAGATTTACAATTATTTGCTTGGGATATGATAAGAAGTTGTGCATCACCGATTTTGAGTGTCATAATGCAAAGTTGTTATGCGGATAGTCTTTTCCATCAGGATTTGAGATCATTTTGTATTACTGGTATTGTGTGTATAACTCCATAGCCCAATGGATACGACACTAATATGTTTCCTTGAGATATTTTCCTAATGGGTTAATCAAATTATTCTAGGGTGGCTGACCTAGAGTCAAAATTTGAATATATTTTAAAATTTCCAAAATCTTTATACAAATCTTACATGTAGTTGTCATACGTGAGGGCATTTACTGAAATGGTAGCAAGTTACTTAGAAACTAGCCAATTTCATAGTAAGCTTTGCATATTTACCTTTTAGTTGAAATGATTTGTGAAAGATATGTGTTCCATCAAGTACAATTTAAGTGAACACCAATAGAAATACCCTCCTTGGCCCCATAGAGCCTAAAGTGCGGAAGATTTTAGGCTGTGACTGGATCTTGTCCGGTTCGCTGGGGTGGTGCTCCCTGGGCCAGATCACTCAGTCTCAGACGGTTTTGAAGCCTAGCCTTGGAGGCCTTGTCCTAAAACATATACTAATTCAATTTAACTATGCACAAATAAAATTTAAAAATCGTTTAATGAATTTGATATAATCTTATGAACAAATTCAAATACCTGCATACTCTCCTCACCGGACTTCCTTTGTGTATGGGTATCTTTGAGAATGGAAAATGTAGATAGTCTTTGAACCATTGAAGGCATGATTCCTTCAACCTATTCACAAACCCTTTTGCAACATCTATCATTCAGGCTTCCCCTAAAACCACATCGTATTCTATCTTCTTATTGTAGGTACCAATGCAAGAATGAAAACTTGTCATGGTGGAAGAAGTCTGTGTCCCAAGAGTGGGTGGGATAGTGGAAGCCTCTGCTCCATGTTCTACACTCCTAGAGTTTATTGTTACTAATTTCCTCCTGGATCTTTTGCTCAATCCAGGACTGCTTGGGGAATCAATTGATTCCCTTTGAAATAGTTGATTTGGTTGCAATGTTTGAGGGCTTCACTAGATCGGTTTTCTATGTATCTGGCAAGCATTGTCCAGCACGCATCATCCAAATTGTTCATTGTGTCTACCCCCATTATGGAAGCCAATGCCTCTTTATCTTTGTCAGTCACATGTCCCTATATATATATATAAAATAAATTTCTTCTTTTAAATTTAAAAATTAAAAATGAAAGAAACAAGGAAAACATTTACAAATCTATAAATTGACAATGAATTACCTCATTGTGGCCAGAGTCTGCTCCCTTTGTTCTCTTCCCTCTATCGCTTGAAATTTTGAGGCGACCTAGGGCAAATTATTTTCGTCCAGTCTGTGGAGGCAAATGAAGTACACACTGTTAGGTATGAAATTTTTCGTCCAGTTTGTGGTATGAAAGTTTTACCTTGAATGACTCTCTTTCTGGATTTAAACGCCTATGAATCAATTGCTTGTGCACCTGTATAGAATATAAATATATTTGAAAGGATATAAATATATGCAAAATGAAACAAATGTATTGTAAAAAAATCAACGCTTGCACACCTGTATAGAATGGTAATCTTTGGGGGATAAAAAGGGTGCAGAGTGTGGTTTTATTGAGAGTTAACATAGATAGGTACCATGCTCGAGTCACATCCGCTGATTAGAAAGAAAATGAATGTGTGTGCACAATCAATTTGAAACCACAAGCTCATTGTTCTGTAAAAGAATAAGTGAAAATTAGTAATAGCTAATTTAAGCCAAAAGGTCTCACAAAATTGAGGAAATGATCTATTATTCAGTTGTCATCTCAAAAGCCATATCTCCTCATATTGTCTCGAACAACCTCTATTCTCACGAGACTTGGCTGCAATGGAGCGAATGTAGTTTAACAACTTGTCTTGAAAGCACTCGACTACTTTTTTATGGAAGGAAGGTCTGAGAAATTGAAACAAAAACTGAAAGCTTCGGATGGGAATGATAAGCGAACCGTGGAATTGGGGTTTCAAAAACACGTTCACTGCTCTCAGATGCGGAGGAAATGATGCAATGTCTACAATATTACCCTCCTCCTTTGCAACCACATGAGACTTGAACGATTCTCATATAAACAAAACAATATTCACAACCCTTTCTTCACAATCTCTCCATTTAATCCAAACAAAAATATTTGTGGGAACAAAAAAAACAAATTGTAACCTTACCTATGGTGTCGCAAACTAAATAAAATTTCTGATCTACTTGCTTGTAGCCTTCCTTCGCGCCATTTTTCCCTTTTTTCTCCTCTCTTCCTTCCCTCGAATTTTTTCTCCTATCATCTCTTCCTTCTTGACGTAGGGAGTTTTAAATTTTTTTTCTTGATTTAGTAGTCAACACTATAGTTGGCATAGCAAAGTGCGCCTAATTTAGTGTTGCCTTCTAGCCAAAAAAATATAATCTGTTTGGGATGCAAAAGGTGGTGCAAAGTGTGCCTAATTTAGTGCCTAGCAGTGCAAAATGATGTATTTTGCTTTGATAAATAAATTGATCCTAAATTGAATTCATCTTCATATGTACCAAGGGGGCAATCATGGTTCCCTATTTTATCTATTCCTTATCCCATGTCAATTTTTTGGGTGCAAAACTAATAGAGGTTAGATTTGTGAACTCAAAAATGACCCCTATACAACTAGATGAGTCATCTAAAGTGTGAAATATATGTCAAATATATGTCTAAAGTGAGGTTTTGTGTTGGATAGCATATTTGTTGAAATGATATAATTGGTGTACTAAACATTATTTACTATGTTGTGTATTATAGGGGTGAGATGAGGCCATGGAAATAGATCATGTCATGTCAAATGAGGACACAACATCTGAAGCGGGACATCAGGTACTCAAATTTTGACTTAACTTAGGAAAAAATGATCTGATGGCATTTTGTGATACGTCCATATTTTTTCAAGTATTATTGAAATTTATAATGTATTATCCAATCTTGATATAAATTAATGCATGTTGTTGATTATTTTAGATGGAGATTGGAGCAAATGCAGAGCCTGAGCATTCAAGTAGCAAAAGAGGACATGGACGTGGACCTAAAATTGTTAAATCATGTAGAAAATAGTGGGTGTTCAAGGATATGATAGATCATGCAGAAACAACAAATGATTGCACGGAACAAGAGGTTGGTTAGGACTATAGTACATGGGATGAATACTTTGAGAAAATATATGACTAAAGTGAGGTTTTATGTTGGATAGCATATTCGTTGAAATGATATATTTGGTGTAGTAAACATTATTTACTATGTTGTGTATTATAGGGGAAAGACGAGGCCATGGCAACATATCGTGTCATATCAAATGAGGAAAAAATAGATGAAGTGGGACATCAGGTACTCAAATTTTGACTTAACTTAGGAAAAAATTATCTGATGGCATTTTGTGATATGCCCATCATTTTTCATAGTATTATTGAAATTTATAATGTATTATCCAATCTTGACATAAATTAATGCATGTTGTTGATTATTTTAGATGGAGATTGGAGCAAATGCAAAGCCTGAGTGTTCAACTGCCAAAAGAAGAAGATATGTACATGGAAATGAACCTAAAATTGTTAAATCACGTAGACGATAGTGGGTGGAAGAGGATATGACAATGGATCTTCCAGACACAACAGATGATTGCATTGAACAAGAGGTTGGTCAGGACTATAGTACATGGGATGAATACTTTGAGAAAATTGTTGGTTGTGGATGTTTTGTATGTTGTGCAAAGAAACAATTCAAACGAGCAATTTTCCAAATACATTACATATATGATGAGCTTCTAGTCGGCAGTATTCCTCCTACAATCGATTCAAATGCAATAGGAATTATGGTAAGGAATTTTCCAATTTGATATAAATAACATGTATACTTCGTTTAAACATTGTTTTATATTATTTAAATAAGTATTTTTTTTCTCAATGGATACTTGCAGGATAAAGTTCTTGGTTTAAATTTTCTTGGATCATCGACTTCCATCCTAGAGGGCAATGATCATTTATCAGATGATACATCTAACAAAAATATGTGCCAATATACGAGCTCGGAAGATGAGGAATTGATGAAAACAAGTCATAGAACAAGAACTGGTTTAAAGATGCATAATTTGCTTAAAGACAAGGGGAAGGTGGACTACATACCCTATGAGAATGAATGTGATGGAGATGATGAATTACCCTTGAGTTTGAGATCAATTTACAAAGAGACATTTGATCGTCGACTATATTGTGCTTGGCCTAGTGATCAACAACTACCTAGAGTGTACGAAGTGTTTCAATTTTGGGGATACAACTACATGATACGACCCCCCAATATTCATGGAGCGAATCTAGGCCTCTTTATTGTCCAAAATGTACATGTGGAATCTAAACATAGAAACAATTCAGAACAAACCACTAGGAGATTAATGCCATATTATGGTCCATCATATTACAATGGTGAATGGAGAAGTCTAGTAGAATATAAGCCTAGCATGTCAGCATATGGTCTAAATTCGAATATGTATACACATCGTCTCCAATTGGAAAGCGGAAAAGAAATTAATAGAGGTCATCTTATGTATATAGACGGACGTGCATACACACACAAAAATATTGCAAGATTTATAAATAGTAGTAAGGGAAGGGGCCCTAATGTAAGACCAAATTGTCAATTTGTTGAGGATATAAATGATAAAGATGATATGGAAAGAGAGGTTGATAGATTGATAATGGTTGAGGCTATTAAGGACCTTACCATTGGGGATGAGTTATTGATTGATTACCCCTTCTTAAAACACACTCCTGCATAGAAGAAAAGGGAAGAACACGGTCTCCCTAAGGATGTCCTTAAGGGAAGAAAACCAAAGAATAATAAATGAGTGTGGACTGATGTTTTATAAACTATGTTGTCAAAATTGTGTTTTATTTAAATTATTGTATAAAAAAGGTAGTCTATAAAATAATGTTCCATTATTCAATTGGTCTATATATGTTCATACAATTTATATTTTTATTTTTTAAGCCATATTTGATTATATTTCTTTGAAATTGTTACATTTATGATTTATCCAATTGTTGGAAAACATTAAATAATGCTTGTGTTTGTTGATAGGTAGAAGATGTTGATGAAACACATACTAATACCCATGATCTGACTGGGTTATTAAGATTTGGACGGGATGATCCAAACCATCCTTTAAACAATACCAGGGCAAAAAGAGCAAGTTTGAAGAGATTTCTACCACCTAAGAAATTTGAAGAGCTGATGAGATATGCATACACTTATGAGATGCCACCTAGCCTTAATGATGATGATCATGATAGGGAAAATGCAGTGCATGAAGAAGGATTGAATGAAATGCTTACAAGTTTCTTTGGGGATGGAAACAATGATGCCAATAATGATCATATGGCTTTCAGTAACGATGATAGCAAGGGTAATTACCACCAACATAATGTTGATGATAACAACCTGAAAGACTCCATCAAGCAAGTAGCGAAGACACCCGTGTTCAAATCGGGTGCAAGTAGAACCTCACAACTAGCATGCACATTAATATTATTAGAAATCAAGTCACTATTTGGCTTGCTAGACAAAGGATTCACTACCCTACTGAAGTGAGTTGAAATCTATTTCTTACTTTGCATTGTCAATTGGTGTACACAATTCGTAAACATTCATCGACTTCGTTTATATTTCTTTAAGGGGATTTTAAAAACATATATTATATATAAACAGTCCTAGTATAGATTGGCATATCAAACATGTTCATCATAAGTCAAACATTCAATTGATTTAATCTCTAGAAATCTTATAGGGCACTAAAAACAAAAATATTCCCTGAAGAGAATGTGTTGCCATCAACTTGTAGAGAGGCACGTCTATTGTTGGTTGAGTTGGGGATTGAATATAAGAAAATTCATTCATGTAAAAATGATTGCATTTTATACAGAGATGAATATCAAACAAGGTAGAATACCTTGTATGAAAAGAGAAGAGATATCGTAAAGATGTACAAGGTCCCATAGTTCCAAAGAAGGTTTTACGTCACGTTTCAATTATACCTAGACTTCAATGAATGTTTTGTTGCAAGCCACTTACACAATTGATGGACTGGCATGCAAAGAATAGGAGTAAAAATGGATTCATGCGAATTTCAGCCGACTCCAAAGCAATGGAACACATAGAGGAAAAATGGCCAAGAAAATTCAAAGATGAACTCTGTAGTATCAGGTTTGGTCTTGCAATTGATGGAGTGTGCCCATTCTCTTTCTTGAGCTCAAATTATAGTGTTTGGCCAGTCAGATTGATAGTATACAATATTCCCCCATGGATGAGTGTTAGAAAGGAGCACCTTATGCTAACTTTCATTGTTCCAAGAAAACATCAAATTAAAAACATGGATGTTTATCTTGCACCTTTTATTGATGAGATGCAACTGCTATGGAAAGGCATAAGAATGTATGACATACCACGTCCTCCATCAAATAGGTCATTCATGTTGTATGGTGTGCTATGTTGGACTATTCATGATTTCCCAGGACTTGGTGTTTGTTCTAGTAAGATAAAATATTTACGTATTTACACTCATAATTTATTTTCATCCCAACTTTCATACTTAGTTTTATACTATTTTTTGGTGTTATTAACATTACTTGTTGAATTACAGAGCTTCAAACAAAGGGGATATTTGCATGTCCAAGATGTGTAGAACAATTTCAAGGGTGGTATTCTAAAGATCTACATAAATTTATTTACACAAACAATAGGGTTTTTCTACCACTAGATCATAAATTTAGAAATCGCCAGAAGAATCAATTTGATGGAAAAGTTGAAAATAGAGGCCCTCCCATGATTATGGGTCTGGGTGATTGGATTAAGAAGTATGAAGATGCTGAATTGAAAGCTTGGAAGATTTTTTTGATCGGGGTGATTCAATTGAAGAACCAAAACAAGTTGTAGATCATATGGCAGAACGAATGAAAAGGAAATCCATATTTTATGAGCTCCCTTACTGGAAGGATCTATTAATATCTCACCTATTAGATCCTCTGCACATCTTCAAAAATGTCCCAAATTCTATATTTTCACATATATCAGGCAAAGAGAAGGGCACCTTGTCTTCGAGGAGAGATATTTCTCTTTCGCATACCAAATTTGATAGAAAACATTTGTGGCCAATAAGGGAAAACGAAACATATGGAGAAGCTCCATGGATTTTGGAAAAAAAAGAGCTAGACCAACTAAAAAATGTCATCCGTTCAATAAGGACACCTATTGGCTGTGGGTCATCATTGGATAAAGATTTTACAGTTGATGGACATATCACATGATTTAAAACACGTGATTTCCATAATTTAATGAAGGTATTATATATCATCATTTAACATTTACTGGTAACATTGATTAAGTACTAAATATATTTTGATATTTTGTTGTGTGAGAAAAAAGTATTAATGACCTTTTCATAAATGTCTTTGATAGCATATCATGCCATTGGAAATTAGGGGGGATTCATGTCTTACAATTGACTTAAGGAATGCCAGAAGTCAATTGTCACCATTTACAAGGTATGTGGTTATATGAAATGTTCATGTGTGAGAGACATAGAGATATTATATTGCATTTTAATTTATGACTAAAGGTTCATACTAATTTACTATTCTTATATTAGGTGGGTGACCTCCAAGGAATCCACAAATCTGAAGTGCCAAAGTGGAAGAAGGAAATTGCAGAAATTGTATGTGTATTTGAGAAGGAGTTCCCTACAAGTTTCATGGACTTGCAAGTCCATTTACTTATACGCCTAGTCGATGACATTGAATTGGCGGGTGTCATATCAACGAGGTGGATGTTTTTCTTTGAGAGGTATATGAAAACTCTTAAAAGATATGTCCGACAAAAGACACATCCAGAGGGTTACATGGCTGAAGGGTATGTATTGAATGAAGCATTTTTCTTCCTGTGTGAATTCCTTGGTAAGGATTTTGTAGATGGTCCATGCATCTGGGATGAAGAATGAGCATCCAATATTATTGATGGAGAAAAACCACAATCTAACGGTGTTGAAGTAGAAATTGGTAAGTAAATTCATGATCAGTGTGGTGATTTTTCTTGCAATCATTAATTTACTTTGTAATTTATTTGTCAAATTAATAGCATGACATTTGGAGTTTGAAATAAACATGTTGACATGTAATAGGTGTAGATGAAATTTCTATACTCGATAAGTTCATTATGTACCACATGGACTTTATAAACAAATGGATTGATTTGTATGATAAAAAGAGAGAAGAAGTGTTAGAAGCAAGGAGACAGTTCAAGAGATCGAACCCAACGAATACTCCAGTTCCCATTGATCTGCTTGGGGAATGGGGAAAATATTGCACACTAGAATGGGTTACTGAACAAATTCAAAATCAAATAGAAGATCCAGGTACAGATTCAAACATAACAGAAGATGAAATCAACATGTCTAGAGGATGTTAAAGAAATGTACAGTTGGAATTTTACAAAATATTGTTTCCTTACAGTTTTGACACTATTAACTATTTTAATATTCGTCATTATATTTTTTTTCACTGAAATCAATGGTCTTTCACAGGCAAGGAAATATCCAACAATGTGGGCATATGGTCGACATTATCGTGTAGAAAGTGTAGATGTAAAGAGACGATCCTTTGATTGTGGCATCATGGTTGACTTCAAGCAATCCAGTCGATCAATCTCAAAAGATAATAATATAATGAAGGGAATCTACAATATGTTGGGAAAATACGAGAAATTATTGAGTTGGATTACCGCTCTTTTAAATGTTGTATTTTTAAGTGTAGATGGTATGAAGCATTTGAGAGGACACGAAGACATGATACCCATAGTGGATTGTTTTCTATAGATTCCTCATGCTTACTACCGGAGGATAAGGAGCCTTATGTTCTACCAATTCATTGTGAGCAAGTATTTCTTTAACTCAAACAAGAAGTGATAGTGATCATTAATCTATTAATTCATAGTTTATTGTGAATATATACATGTGTTTATTAATCAATAAAATTGTTATAACATACGTCTAATATATGTATTTTGTTCATGTGTAGGTATTTTTCTATGAAGATATTTTGGACCCGAAATGGATGTTTGTCATACATTATGATCCAAGATTAAGGCATGTATTTGACGAAACATTAGTGGATACTGAGCAAAAAAATGATGGCAAACAAAATGAGAGAGAGGGATTAGAGAACATTGAATAAATTGACATCCATGATGATGTTGAAGATGGTTATGTTCAGGAACAAGAAGACAACAATCCAGAGTTATGATGTTATGGAAGACAACAATATGGATGGTATAGAAAATGATGATCCAAATACATCTGCTAACAATATAGATGGTGTATAGTCAAATTTCAATGATGATGAAGATGATGCAGGTCAAGATGAGGATGATGATAATATTAAATA
>VDFB02000002.1:196213401-196290388 GCA_007258455.2 Sequoia sempervirens | reverse complement strand
TGTTAATAAGAGAAAAATTGGTGGATGACCGTAAAGAAATTGATCCTAGTTGGTATGATTCATTGGAGTGGAAATTGATAGTATATGAAGATTATATCAAGGAAATCAATAAAGTGTTAGAAAACTACTTTGACATATTGGTGTAGATCAAGGACAACTTCAATCCTCTTGAAGTGGAGCTCACGGATGGGTTCGATGAAAATGTACTGGATCTTGCAGACATAACGAGGGAATTTAAAGAGGTGTATTTAATAGAGAAGTAGTTGATCCTGAGACAGCCACTGCAAACGCCTTTAGAAAATTGAGTAAGTTATAGACCTATATGAGTGCATTTAAGTTGGAAAGTGACAACATCTATGAAACACTAGCTGAGTCGGACCGCACACTTTCAAGATGGAGGACAAGGCTGCAAATCACAACTCTAGGAAGCAAAAAAATCACCGCAATTGTCACCATGTACCGAGAATACATGCAAAGAGTAAAGGAACATGAGGCATTATTGAAGTAGCAGGAGGTGGAAATAATTGAAAGTAAAGGAGTCGGTGTTGGGACCATTGTTTAGTTTTTAGTTTTTATGTTATTTTCTTTAATTTGGTTCTCTTGATACTTCAAAGACTTTTTATTTTAATTTCTAAAAAGATTCTCTTCAAGAAACCATTATCAAGACAAAAAAAACTCTACTATTTTTACTAATTTTCTGTTATTTCAATATAGAAAGACAATGGTGAAGTTCATGCATATGTAATCTTTGAGTTATGGTGTGTGGATTTATTGTGATTTTGCTGAGTAGTTTGCTAGTGGATTATCTATTATTGGAATGATAGATTTTTGGTTAGTTTCATTGTTGTGGAATGTTTATCTATGAATAAAGATTTTATGGTGATGGATGCATAAGGATTTCTTAGTATAATTTAGGTGATTTGGTAGTTTAATATTTTATTGTTTAAGTTGTGTGGATGCTTTTATAAGTTATTTATGTTGAACTGTTAGCTTTGGTTAGCTTATAAGTTATGGATGTTGAACTATTAGCTTCTGTTCAAGGAATAGATTAATATTCCTTTCAGTTATTTATCAAAGATTGTGTGAATGGAAATGCAATAGGAATTTATAAGTAGTGTGATAAGTGTTGTTCTTTAAAAATGATGCAGAATCACATATCAAATTCAATACCATGGAATACAATATAAATATAAAATATCACAATTTCATGGAATACAATATAAAATATCATCAACTACAGTTTGGAATATGATTCATGAAGATTGAAGTGCAATATAAAATAAAATATCATGAAGTGCAATGATTCACAATTTCATTGAATACAATATAAAATATCATCAACTACAGTTTGGAACAATGGAAACTGATTCATGAAGTGCATTATAAATACCTAAAAGCTGCTAATTCTCTTCCATTTCCCAAACGAAGTCAGGGTCCTCAAACTGATTCATGAAGTGCATTATAAATACCTAAAAGCTGCTAATTCTCTTCCATTTCCCAAACGGAGTCAGGGTCCTCAAATTGACATTCATCTTGAGATAAAGTAAAAGAGTCATCTTGATTCTAAGTCTGCTCTTTATTTTCTTCGTCCTATGTCTCAAATTCAACATTCATTGTGTGATTTGTGTCAATGTCATCTATCCCAGTCCCACTACCACTACTAGTGCCACTAGTACCAATGTTTGGAATTGGAGTGTTGCACAAACCGGTCCCTCTTCTTTCCCATATGGACCTCCAGATTGTGAGTTCCCTTTCAAAAGGAAATTTTTTGGTCACATTACATGCATTTCTTTTCAACCTCAAGCAATTTTCCAAATTCTTGTCTAGTTTGTTTCTTAACTTTGATTTCAAAAACCCCAATGTACTAAAAACTCTCTCATCCTCCACTGACCCCAATATCATTGTTTGACATAAATCAACAAGTTTGAAATATTCTGATATCGAATCACACAATATTTCACTTTGACCTAAGTTTGTCGAAACCTTTTTTATTGATCCCGGTTCAAAGGCCTTCTCCGTGCCCATGGATTTATGCTAGTCCCTCATAGCTATTGCAAAACTCCTGGATTGTTTTTGAAGCTTAGCTTCATTTAAAATTCCTTCTATTTTCTGCTCATTGTATGTTACACTTTTCAAAAATTGTTTGATCAAGATTTTTACTTGATCATGAAAATATTTTGGGTTATCTCGGTTTTCCCAAAATTGAGTATACACAATACCCATGGCTTCAAGTATTTCATGTTGAGGGAATCTTTCATGAATATTTGAGGAAAGAGATTTTGCAATTTCCTTCAAATTATCACTAACAGATTTAACAATATCATTAAAATCTTCCTCATTAACAACTACTTCTCTGCTAGAGCGCTTGGTTGTCTTACAATGGTACATTGGTATTTCATATCCATGTACACATATACTTAAGTTCCTATTTGCATTAAACTATAAATAATTATCAAGATTATTCAAATCAGTAATTTTCTGCCACATGAAATAATTTGGGCCTTCTTGTGTTAGATCTAGATATAGATGATCGAGGGCCAAGCATGTATGTTTATGTAGATTGGCATATTCATTAATATACATAGTTTTTTCTTGGGAATTCTTCACAAGATTGTTCATCACATCTAGCATGGGGAGAAGACTAGCCAAAGTCAAGAGTGTCTCTATATCACTTAACCTATGTAAGAGGTTAGGAGCTTTGTCTATTGTGTTGTGATGCTCGTACATCACTCCAATCAAGGATTGATATTCTGAAATAACTCTTTGCGTTGGTCCATGTAGGGAGATCCATTTGGTATCAACATCCTTGAGAAGCTTGTTTCCTGGTGTTATTCCATTAGAATTTTTTTGAAATTATGTGAAACGTTTGGGACTTAAGTAGAAGTATGCATGGATCTCATAGACTAGATTTTCAACTTTTGATACTATAGGAAACTTTCTTACAATTTTGAATGCTAAATTCATTATGTGGGCCATGCAGCGAATGCCAAGCATGTATGGTGCACAAGTAGTTTTTAACTTTGTGCAAACACCAATCCTTTGACCTTGCAGCACTGCAACTCTATCAGCTCCTACACACACCAAATTTATGGCATTTTTTAGCTCATCCATGCTTGCAATTTTATTCAAAGATTTCTTGACTAGTTCAAATAGATTTTGTGATGTTGAACTATCCTTCAGTTTATGAACACAAAGAATATGAGCTTGGTGAACATGTCATTCTACAGTATACAAATGCATACAGATGCAAGAAGTATTGTCTACAATAGTAATTTCATCTAAAGATAATGCAATGAAATTTGACTCTTTTACTTTCTCCTTTAAATCTTCCTTTTCCACTGCAGCAAGATAGTTTTCCCATTCCCATCTAGCGTTTAGTGACCAATGTGAGAAGGGACAGTGAGGAACACACAAATAAGATAATAAAGTAGAATATTTTGAGTAGTCTGTCATAGGATGCCCTCTGGACAAAATATGAAAAACAACACTCATCTAAACAGTTTTTGACAGATTTGCTGCTTCCATTGATTTTCCAAATTGAGCCTCAAGTCACAACAACACAACAGGAAATTAGCACCGAATTTTGCATTGAATTTTAGTGTATTTGAGTCCATCATTTTGGAGTCATTTGACGGCACAAAATTCACCAAAAACCCGTTTTTTAGGTCATCGCTGGATTTTGTGCCATCTTTAGCGCCAGATTTTTTGCCAAAAATTTGGTGTCGACAATAGCGTCTCCTTTAATGCTGGGAATAGCGCTGGAAATTGCCATCGGAAATAGTGCCTAAATTAGCGCCCAAGTTGGCTTCCAGTTTTTCTTCCATGTCTGTTCCCATTTTGGCTTCTAGTTTTTCTCCCAATTTTGCTTCCAGGTTTGCTTCCTGTTTTGCTTCCAATGTGACGTCCAGTTTTGCTTCCAGTATTGCTTCCAGTTTTGCTTCCAGTTTTGCTTCCAGTTTTGCTTCCATTTCTGCTCCCATTTTTGCTTCCATTTCTGCTCCTATTTTTGTTTCTAATTTTGCTCCTAGTTTTTCTCCCAGTTTTGCTTCTAGTTTTGCTTTCGGTTTTGCTTCCACTTTTGCTTCCAATGTTGCTTCCAATTTTGCTTCCAGTTTTGCCTCCAGATTTGCTTCCAGTTTTGTTTCTAGTTTTGCTTCTAGTTTTGCTTCTAGTTTTCCTTCCTGATTTTCTTCCAGTTTTGCTTCCGGTTTTTCTTCTAGGTTTGCTTTCGAGTTTGCTTCCAAATTTTCTTCCAGTTTTGCTTCCTACGTTCCTTCCATTTTTGCTTCCAGTTTTGCTTCCCATTTTGCTTCTATTTTTGCTTACAGGTTTGCTTCCGTTTTTGCTTCCAATTTTTCTTCCAGATTTGCTTCTTGTTTTGCTTCTAGTTTTTTTTCCATTTTTGCTTTCGATTTTGCTTCCGAATTTTCTTCCAGTTTTGCTTCTTGCATTCCTTCTAGTTTTGCTTCCAGTTTTGCTTCCCGTTTTGCTTCCAATTTTTCTTCCAAGATTGCTTCTTATTTGCTTCTAGTTTGGATTCCATTGTTGCTTCCTTTTTTTCTTCTAAAAATGCTTCTTGTTTTGCTTCCTTTTTTGCTTCTAAAAAATGCTTCTTGTTTTTCTCCCAGTTTTTCTTCTGATTTTTCTTCTAGGTTTTCTCTCACTTTTTCTTCCAATTTTTCTTCCAAGATTGCTTCTGGTTTGCTTCTAGTTTGGCTTCCATTGTTGCTTCCTTTTTTGCTTCTAAAAATGCTTCTTGTTTTGCTTCATTTATTAATTTAATATGTTTTAATTCAATTTAATTAGTTAAATATATGATGCCTCTTAAATAACTCATATGATTATAGAGTAAGTAATTTAATTATTTAACTCATATGATTAAATAACAAGATAATTATTATAGCATGATCATCATCTATAATTAAAACAAGTGAGTCAAATATCTATAATTTAATTTAATTTGACAACATCCATCCTGAACAGTAAATTAAAATCATCATACGTAATAAATATCCATCCAAAAATTATCCACCACTTTTAATATATATAAATTGACAGGTCAATACTGATAAGATCATCATCATGTATAACTAAAACAAGTGAAAGTCAAATATGCTAGTAGATCAATAACATGTCAAAATGATACATGTCCAATAGTCGACATAAGTCAAAATGATACATGTACAAATGATATAAGTAAAAAATGATAAATTATTTAACTCAAATTTGTACAAGTCAAGATGATACATGTCCAAATGATATAAGTGAAAATGATAAATGTCAATATGATACAACTCAATAGTATGGTACTGTAGGCCATGAAAATGATGCATATGATAGTAACCATGAAAAGAAGCATCAAAATGATATATCAACAATGATCCATGATGTAGCCTATATGATCATGAATTTCACTAGGTACTACCAGCAACTACCTCATCATCATCACCACCATCATGATCATCATCATCGTCCTCGTTCTCGTCCTCGTCCTCGTCATCATCATTTTCATTGGCCTTGGTTCCTTCCGTATCTACGTCATCATCATCCTTTGCCATGTGATCTATACTAGCATAATCAATATTTTTTGGATCTATATCATGATGAGGATCATCTTGATCTTCTGGAAGATCCGTGTTCTGCAAAAAAAAAAAATTAAAATGAAAAGTTATTATTTATTTCATGCAATAATTTATTTTTCTATTATATATCTAATATTGAAACATATGAGACAAAACCATAATCACATTACATCATATCAAAGTGCACATACCATAATAAAATTTCAAAAAAGTTACAACTAATATGTGATTCCAATGATGTAAAACATGCAACAATTCTAATAAATGTTAGTAAAGATCATAAAAAAAATTGTTATACAATTTAACTATCAACTGTAAATTCTATTACATAACCTTAAGTTCCAACCCTCTGCAAAAGAATGAGATTGCAAGAAGATTGGTTGCAGGGGGCATTGGTACAGGAGATGGACATGGCTCTTCCAAGCCATCCACTAAGATGGTTTCATACAAAAATGTGGAAGATATCCCTATTTCTAGAGAGCTCATGATTCAGGTTGATACGGAAAAATGATGTTGTTTTGGTACCCATATATGGCATCATGGTTCCATTTCATGTAGCCACCATCAAGAGTGTTACAAGCCAACAAGATGGAGGGAATTCTTATATAAGGATAATTTTCAATGTTCTAGGTACGGGCTTTAATGCCAACTACATGCCAACATTAAAATTCCCTAGTAGTATTTATGTTAAAGAAATTTCCTTTAGATCCAAGGATTCAAAGCACATCAACCATGTGGTACAAATGATTAAATACCACAGACAATCTATAGCAATGAAAGAGTCTAAAAAGGGAGAGAGAGCTACACTGGTGACTCAGGAGAAACTTTAGCTTTCAAAAACAAAGGAAATTAGGTTGGCAGACTTGTGGATCAGGCTAGCATTTGGTGGAAGAGGAAGAAAGATGAATAGAACTCTGGAGGCCCACCATAATGGATTTTGGTATTCAACCATGAGATCAAAAGATAGAGCTGATATCATGTATCAAAACATTAAGCATGCATTCTTCCAGCTAGCAGAGAAGGAGATGATTACTTTGCTTCATTTTCATTTGCATAACCATATCATGGCATGGGAACAAGGAAGACCAAGGATGTCCAGTTTTATGTGGAGGTAATGAATGTGGTCCAAACTTTAGGAGGGGAAAGAAGGTCAATGTATGATCTTGATGAAATTGAGGAAGAACAACAAGAGAGGGACAGGAAAAATAAAATCAATGCAGAGTTTCAAGGATTTGTCAAGCGAGTAAGAGAGATATGGGAGCATCCTCATCTAAGATATTTTGAACTAGAGTTTGATATACCATTTAGAGAGCTTGGTTTTCATGGAGTTCCTTTCAAAGCCCCTGCTTTTATTGTTCCTACAGTAAAATGTTTGGTAGATTTGGTGGAATTACCTTTCTTAGTAATCACTATTAGTGAGATTGAGATTGTTAATCAATTAGGCGCTAATTTCCTGTAGCAATGAAAATGTATGAAAAGGTAGAGAGAGCTACACTGGTGACTCAGGAGAAAATTTAGCTTTCAAAAACAAAAGAAATTAGGCTAGTAGACTTGTGGATCATGCCAACATTTTGTGGAAGAGGAAGAAAGATGACTGGAACTCTGGAGGCCCAACATAATGGATTTCAGTATTCAACCATGAGAGTGGAAGAGAGAGCTAATATAATGTGTCAAAACATTAAGCATACATTCTTCGAGCCAGCAGAGAAGGAGATGATTACTTTGCTTCATTTTCATTTGCATAACCATATCATGGTGTGGGAACCAAGAAGACAAAGGATGTCCATTTTTATGTGGAGGTAATGGATGTGGTCCAAACTTTAGGAGGAGCAAGAAGGTCAATGTATGATCTTGATGAAATTGAGGAAGAATGGCAAGAGAGGGACATGAAAAATAAAATCAATGCAGAGTTTCAAGGATTTTTCAAGCGAGTAAGAGAGCTATGGGAGCAGCCTCATCTAAAATATTTTTGAACTAGAGTTTGATGTACCATTTAGAGAGCTTGATTTTCATGGAGTTCCTTTCAAAGCCCCTGCTTTTATTGTTCCTACGGTAAATTGTTTGGTAGAGTTGGTGGAATTACCTTTCTTAGTAATCACTATTAGTGAGATTGAGATTGTTAATCAATTAGGCACTAATTTCCTATAGCAATGAAAGAGTCTAAAAATGCAGAGAGAGCTACACTAGTGACTTAGGAGAAACTTCAACTTTCAAAAGCAAAGGAAATTAGGTTGGCAGACTTGTGGATCAGGCTAGCATTTGGTGGAAGAGGAAGAAAGATGACTAGAACTTTGGAGGCCCACCATAATGGATTTTGGTATTCAACCATGAGAGAAAAAGAGAGAGCTGATATCATGTACCAAAACATTAAGCATGCATTCTTCCAACCAGTGGAGAAGAAGATGATTACTTTGCTTCATTTTCATTTGCATAACCTTATCATGGCGTGGGAACCAAGAAGACCAAGGATGTCTAGTTTTATGTGGAGGTAACGGATGTGGTCCAAACTTTAGGAGGGGCAAGAAGGTCAATGCATGATCTTGATGAAATTGAGGAAGAACAACAAGAGAGGGACATGAAAAATAAAATTAATGCAGAGTTTCAAGGATTTGTCAAGCGAGTAAGAGAGCTATGGGAGCAGCCTCATCTAAAATATTTTTGAACTAGAGTTTGATGTACCATTTAGAGAGATTGGTTTTCATGGAGTTCCTTTTAAAGCCTCTCCTTTTATTGTTCCTATGGTAAATTGTTTGGTAGAGTTGGCGGAATTACCTTTCTTATTAATCACTATTAGTGAGATTGATATTGTTAATCAATTAGGCGCTAATTTCCTGTAGCAATGAAAGAGTCTGAAAAGGTAGAGAGAGCTACACTAGTGACTCGGGAGAAACTTCAGCTTTAAAAAAAAAAGGCAATTAGGCTGGCAAACTTGTGGATCAGGCTAGCATTTGGTGGAAGAGGAAGAAATATGACTAGAACTTTGAAGGCCCACCATAATGGATTTTGGTATTCAACCATGCAAGCAGAAGAGAAAGTCGATATCATGTATCAAAACATTAAGCATGCATTCTTCCAGTCAGCAGAGAAGGAGATGATTACTTTACTTCATTTTCATTTGCATAACCATATCATGGCGTGGGAACCAAGAAGACCAAGGATGACTAGTTTTATGTGGAGGTAATGGATGTGGTCCAAACTTTAGGAGGGGAAAGAAGGTCAATGTATGATCTTGATGAAATTGAGGAAGAACAACAAGAGAGGGACAAGAAAAATAAAATCAATGTAGAGTTTCAAGGATTTGTCAAGCGAGTAAGAGAGCTATGGGAGTAGCCTCATCTAAAATATTTTGAACTAGAGTTTGATATACCATTTAGAGAGCTTGGTTTTCATGGAGTTCCTTTCAAATCCCCTAATTTTATTATTCCTACGGTAAACTATTTGGTAGAGTTGGTGGAATTACCTTTCTTAGTAATCACTATTAGTGAGATTGAGATTGTTAACCTTGAGAGAGTAGGACTTGGGAAAAAGGAATTTGATATGGTTATTTTTTTCAAAGACTTCAAGCGGGATGTACTCTGCATTGACGCCATTCCTCAATCTTCGCTTGATGGCATCAAGGAATGGCTGAACTCCATGGATATAAAGTATTATCAAAGCAAAATGAACTTGAACTGGCGACCAATTTTGAAGACTATTACTGATGATCTAGAAAAATTTATTGAAGATGGTGGTTGGGAATTTTTGAATATGGAAGCTAGTGATTCTGATTCTGATAATTCAGAAGAGTCAGATCAAGGATATGAACCCTCAGATGTAGAAGAGGAATCAAATGAGGAAGGTTTTGAAGATGAATCTCTTGTGGAGTTAGATGAGGACGAACAAGAAGAAGAAGATTCTGAAGATGACAACATCCATCCTGAACAGTAAATTAAAATCATCATACGTAATAAATATCCATCCAAAAATTATCCACCACTTTTAATATATATAAATTGACAGGTCAATACTGATAAGATCATCATCATGTATAACTAAAACAAGTGAAAGTCAAATATGCTAGTAGATCAATAACATGTCAAAATGATACATGTCCAATAGTCGACATAAGTCAAAATGATACATGTACAAATGATATAAGTAAAAAATGATAAATTATTTAACTCAAATTTGTACAAGTCAAGATGATACATGTCCAAATGATATAAGTGAAAATGATAAATGTCAATATGATACAACTCAATAGTATGGTACTGTAGGCCATGAAAATGATGCATATGATAGTAACCATGAAAAGAAGCATCAAAATGATATATCAACAATGATCCATGATGTAGCCTATATGATCATGAATTTCACTAGGTACTACCAGCAACTACCTCATCATCATCACCACCATCATGATCATCATCATCGTCCTCGTTCTCGTCCTCGTCCTCGTCATCATCATTTTCATTGGCCTTGGTGCCTTCCGTATCTACGTCATCATCATCCTTTGCCATGTGATCTATACTAGCATAATCAATATTTTTTGGATCTATATCATTCTTCTGGAAGATCCGTGTTCTGCAAAAAAAAAAAATTAAAATGAAAAGTTATTATTTATTTCATGCAATAATTTATTTTTCTATTATATATCTAATATTGAAACATATGAGACAAAACCATAATCACATTACATCATATCAAAGTGCACATACCATAATAAAATTTCAAAAAATTTACAACTAATATGTGATTCCAATGATGTAAAACATGCAACAATTCTAATAAATGTTAGTAAAGATCATAAAAAAAATTGTTATACAATTTAACTATCAACTGTAAATTCTATTACATAACCTTAAGTTCCAACCCTCTGCAAAAGAATGAGATTGCAAGAAGATTGGTTGCAGGGGGCATTGGTACAGGAGATGGACATGGCTCTTCCAAGCCATCCACTAAGATGGTTTCATACAAAAATGTGGAAGATATCCCTATTTCTAGAGAGCTCATGATTCAGGTTGATACGGAAAAATGATGTTGTTTTGGTACCCATATATGGCATCATGGTTCCATTTCATGTAGCCACCATCAAGAGTGTTACAAGCCAACAAGATGGAGGGAATTCTTATATAAGGATAATTTTCAATGTTCTAGGTACGGGCTTTAATGCCAACTACATGCCAACATTAAAATTCCCTAGTAGTATTTATGTTAAAGAAATTTCCTTTAGATCCAAGGATTCAAAGCACATCAACCATGTGGTACAAATGATTAAATACCACAGACAATCTATAGCAATGAAAGAGTCTAAAAAGGGAGAGAGAGCTACACTGGTGACTCAGGAGAAACTTTAGCTTTCAAAAACAAAGGAAATTAGGTTGGCAGACTTGTGGATCAGGCTAGCATTTGGTGGAAGAGGAAGAAAGATGACTAGAACTCTGGAGGCCCACCATAATGGATTTTGGTATTCAACCATGAGATCAAAAGATAGAGCTGATATCATGTATCAAAACATTAAGCATGCATTCTTCCAGCTAGCAGAGAAGGAGATGATTACTTTGCTTCATTTTCATTTGCATAACCATATCATGGCATGGGAACAAGGAAGACCAAGGATGTCCAGTTTTATGTGGAGGTAATGAATGTGGTCCAAACTTTAGGAGGGGAAAGAAGGTCAATGTATGATCTTGATGAAATTGAGGAAGAACAACAAGAGAGGGACAGGAAAAATAAAATCAATGCAGAGTTTCAAGGATTTGTCAAGCGAGTAAGAGAGATATGGGAGCATCCTCATCTAAGATATTTTGAACTAGAGTTTGATATACCATTTAGAGAGCTTGGTTTTCATGGAGTTCCTTTCAAAGCCCCTGCTTTTATTGTTCCTACAGTAAAATGTTTGGTAGATTTGGTGGAATTACCTTTCTTAGTAATCACTATTAGTGAGATTGAGATTGTTAATCAATTAGGCGCTAATTTCCTGTAGCAATGAAAATGTATGAAAAGGTAGAGAGAGCTACACTGGTGACTCAGGAGAAAATTTAGCTTTCAAAAACAAAGGAAATTAGGCTAGTAGACTTGTGGATCATGCCAACATTTTGTGGAAGAGGAAGAAAGATGACTGGAACTCTGGAGGCCCAACATAATGGATTTCAGTATTCAACCATGAGAGTGGAAGAGAGAGCTAATATAATGTGTCAAAACATTAAGCATACATTCTTCGAGCCAGCAGAGAAGGAGATGATTACTTTGCTTCATTTTCATTTGCATAACCATATCATGGTGTGGGAACCAAGAAGACAAAGGATGTCCATTTTTATGTGGAGGTAATGGATGTGGTCCAAACTTTAGGAGGAGCAAGAAGGTCAATGTATGATCTTGATGAAATTGAGGAAGAATGGCAAGAGAGGGACATGAAAAATAAAATCAATGCAGAGTTTCAAGGATTTTTCAAGCGAGTAAGAGAGCTATGGGAGCAGCCTCATCTAAAATATTTTTGAACTAGAGTTTGATGTACCATTTAGAGAGCTTGATTTTCATGGAGTTCCTTTCAAAGCCCCTGCTTTTATTGTTCCTACGGTAAATTGTTTGGTAGAGTTGGTGGAATTACCTTTCTTAGTAATCACTATTAGTGAGATTGAGATTGTTAATCAATTAGGCACTAATTTCCTATAGCAATGAAAGAGTCTAAAAATGCAGAGAGAGCTACACTAGTGACTTAGGAGAAACTTCAACTTTCAAAAGCAAAGGAAATTAGGTTGGCAGACTTGTGGATCAGGCTAGCATTTGGTGGAAGAGGAAGAAAGATGACTAGAACTTTGGAGGCCCACCATAATGGATTTTGGTATTCAACCATGAGAGAAAAAGAGAGAGCTGATATCATGTACCAAAACATTAAGCATGCATTCTTCCAACCAGTGGAGAAGAAGATGATTACTTTGCTTCATTTTCATTTGCATAACCTTATCATGGCGTGGGAACCAAGAAGACCAAGGATGTCTAGTTTTATGTGGAGGTAACGGATGTGGTCCAAACTTTAGGAGGGGCAAGAAGGTCAATGCATGATCTTGATGAAATTGAGGAAGAACAACAAGAGAGGGACATGAAAAATAAAATTAATGCAGAGTTTCAAGGATTTGTCAAGCGAGTAAGAGAGCTATGGGAGCAGCCTCATCTAAAATATTTTTGAACTAGAGTTTGATGTACCATTTAGAGAGATTGGTTTTCATGGAGTTCCTTTTAAAGCCTCTCCTTTTATTGTTCCTATGGTAAATTGTTTGGTAGAGTTGGCGGAATTACCTTTCTTATTAATCACTATTAGTGAGATTGATATTGTTAATCAATTAGGCGCTAATTTCCTGTAGCAATGAAAGAGTCTGAAAAGGTAGAGAGAGCTACACTAGTGACTCGGGAGAAACTTCAGCTTTAAAAAAAAAAGGCAATTAGGCAGGCAAACTTGTGGATCAGGCTAGCATTTGGTGGAAGAGGAAGAAATATGACTAGAACTTTGAAGGCCCACCATAATGGATTTCGGTATTCAACCATGCGAGCAGAAGAGAAAGTCGATATCATGTATCAAAACATTAAGCATGCATTCTTCCAGCCAGCAGAGAAGGAGATGATTACTTTACTTCATTTTCATTTGCATAACCATATCATGGCATAGGAACCAAGAAGACCAAGGATGACTAGTTTTATGTGGAGGTAATGGATGTGGTCCAAACTTTAGGAGGGGAAAGAAGGTCAATGTATGATCTTGATGAAATTGAGGAAGAACAACAAGAGAGGGACAAGAAAAATAAAATCAATGTAGAGTTTCAAGGATTTGTCAAGCGAGTAAGAGAGCTATGGGAGTAGCCTCATCTAAAATATTTTGAACTAGAGTTTGATATACCATTTAGAGAGCTTGGTTTTCATGGAGTTCCTTTCAAATCCCCTAATTTTATTATTCCTACGGTAAACTATTTGGTAGAGTTGGTGGAATTACCTTTCTTAGTAATCACTATTAGTGAGATTGAGATTGTTAACCTTGAGAGAGTAGGACTTGGGAAAAAGGAATTTGATATGGTTATTTTTTTCAAAGACTTCAAGCGGGATGTACTCCGCATTGACGCCATTCCTCAATCTTCGCTTGATGGCATCAAGGAATGGCTGAACTCCATGGATATAAAGTATTATGAAAGCAAAATGAACTTGAACTGGCGACCAATTTTGAAGACTATTACTGATGATCTAGAAAAATTTATTGAAGATGGTGGTTGGGAATTTTTGAATATGGAAGCTAGTGATTCTGATTCTGATAATTCAGAAGAGTCAGATCAAGGATATGAACCCTCAGATGTAGAAGAGGAATCAAATGAGGAAGGTTTTGAAGATGAATCTCTTGTGGAGTTAGATGAGGACGAACAAGAAGAAGAAGATTCTGAAGGGGAGGAAGGTAAAACATGGGATGAATTAGAAGTTGAAGCCAGAAATGCAGATAAGGAAAAAGGAGACAAGTCTGACAGTGAAGAGGAAAGGCAGCGACGAAAGGTAAAAGCTACAGGGAAGTCTCGAGCACCTGATATTAGAGATTCAAGAGGAATGCCTACCAAGAGGCATAAAGTTAGATGAATTGAGTTCATCTACATCCTTCTACTATTTATTCATGCACATAAATGGTTCAATTGTTTATGAAAATGATGCATATATGTTAACTTGATCAATGTTGTTACTTCGATAGTTTGACTTCTATGAAAACCAACTATTAGGCTATTCTATGCGAGAGCACGTTTGTGTTTTTAGTTGGCTTTTTTGGATAGCTCTAATTGGTGTTAAGGATATTCCATTTATATTTTGAATGTTAAGAAGTCTAGTATTACATTCTTCTCTATGTTGATCAAATCAGGGTGTAGGTTTTTTACTGCTGATTTCTTTATTTATGGAGTTTTTTAACTTGGAAGATAGGAATTTACTTCCTTTTTTTAAATTAGATGGAAAAAATAAGTGGCTGGTTAGCTACGCCAAGTGATGTAGACTAGAAGGATGTGTTAGATCTATAGGATGCCTACCAAGATGCATAAAAAAATTCTTACATGTTAAAATAATGGCAACATCGTGAGGAAGGATGGCAAAGATGCATGTGGATCACTTAGTAGAATGACAAGATGAATTCAAGGAAGCACTCCTTGAGATACCATGTTTGAGAAAAAATAAGATAAATCAAATCAACATGGGACTAAGTTACTCAAATGATACAAATCATAACTTAAATGAGGACACTTAATAGATATTAAAAGACAATGGTCATTAATTAAAAGATGCGGTGAAAATAAGGCATGAATGTCACCCACTACCCTTTAAGGCAAACAATATTTTTTTCCTCAACATGAAATAATGGGACAATTGAGTGGGATCTAGGGCCAATAGAGAAGCACTTTAGAACTCATCCTATGCATCAATATGATGGAGCTTGTGAAATTCTGAAGAATTTCAGCTCAATTTTCATGAGCCTGGCTTCCATTCTAAACCCTCATCCTCAAGTGAGTAGGGTTTTTAATCAAGAAAATGTGCCAACATTATATTTTCATGTTGACCTGTCCAGTTGGTCATCAATTTACTAAGTGATCCTCTGAGCCATCTGACACGTTTGCTTACCAACCCCATTTTCCTGAGCAACCGGTCATCTTTTTCCCACCATGCCAAATCTTTCCTAAAGTTGGGTTTTGAATTTTAACCCGGTGACTTAAGGATTAAGTCACTAACCCTATGGTCATGTCACCACTAGTTGGGCCAAGTATTGTCCATTTAATGCTAACATCACGTATTGTGCAGTTTTCAAGATTCAGATATCAAGGATAAGATCTGAACCATACCCCGCTAGCTCGCAGGAGTTAAGTGCACACCAGATAAATGCAGCGAGGTTAGTGAGAAGCTCACATGTGTCCCAGGTACAACACAAGACCCACTCCCCACTATCGATTCCATGTCCCGACATCTTCAACGAGTGGTCGAGATCAACCAGGCAGAATGATCCTCACCGTTCCTCGCTGGCTCACTGAATGAAAGTGATCAATGGTTAAAACTAACAAGATCAACAAGATCTCAACACCTATCCCTCACTCGCTCGGGTTGTGGATCCCACATACAATTAAGGTGTCATCCAACATGGATAAGAATAATTGGTTGGAAATATTTCAGTGAAGCACCGCTGGAAATCAAAGGAGTTCAAACATAAGCTGGTCGTTTGATCATCCATCAAGATAGAAGGTCAATGGATCACATTCAAAGCTGGCAAGTGACACGTGATGGTCGTTTCTACTCTACACGACTAGCTTGCATTAATGGCTAACACTCTGCAGAGCGATCGAGTTGATCTCAACTCGTGTGAAGATGTGAATGCAGATAATCATGAAGAATAATCAATGGATTTCCATGCAAATGGGAATTAAACGGTGCTGGTACATCTGCCAACGAGATGCCAGGGTTATGCATGTGATGAAAACTAAGTGTGGTTACCATTGTCTTGCTCGATAAATATAGTGGAGGTGGTTGTTATTTGCATCATTATCACTTAGTAGTTAGACGTTCTCTGGTGTCAGCAATTAGCAAGAGAGAAAGATGAGGGAACCAATAAGAAAGTCGGTTCGTATGAATTCACAAAGGTCCAGCCCAGAATCGCATGAAGTTGCTCCTACTCTGGAAGTGGGTACTTCTTCTAAGCCTAGATTGGCGCCAAGTAGATGCAGTTGTCGATTGCAATTTCAGGGTTGTGCTACCAAAGAAGTGGGTGATAAAGGAAAACATCCAGTGCAATCTTTGACTGAATCAAAGTGAAAAGTGAGGTATGGGCATGGCTCCTACAGATGTCGGCACTCTCCCATCAACCTTACAAGAACCTCCTCTTGTAACGGAGATTCAGAGACTAATTTTGCTTATGCTCGGTACTTGGCATTGTTGAATGAGGGATTTCCCTCAGACAAGGAAGTGATCTTTGTGTTTCCGTTGGTAGTCAAAACCCCAAGCAGGCATACTAGGAGCGCATCTGGAAAAGAAAAGGAGGAGAAAGCTGAGGTCTCTTCTCTCCCTCCTGCAACGACGAGAAGTGGTCAGGTATACCATGGACATGACTTTGGTCATGCTAGTGTGAGTGACAAATGAATTTGTTGTATTTGAAATCTTCTTTTTGCTGGTGTTTGTGAATTTCGCTATGGTGGCCTTTTGCTTTGCATTCGCGGCATAATTTTTGATGATTCGACATCAGTCGTGCGCCTTCGTGGAACTTTGGTTGCCTAGTTCGTGATGCTTGGGTGGCGACAAGGGAAGTTTTGGTGGTACTTTGCATTCTCTTCCCCGGTGGTGGTTATATTTTGGTTCTCTCTTGTTATACTGGCTTTTGCAATTTCAGCATGTGGGTTTTTGAAATTCAAATCAAATTCAGCTAAAATTTTGGTGAAATGACAATTTTACATTGTAATTGCATTCAAGTCTGAAGCTTGTTGCTCCGTGTTGATATAAAGGGAATTCAAGACTCAAATTCACAGAGAGAGAAGAAAGGGAGAATAGAAAGAGAGAATAAAAAAAGGATAGATAACAAAGAAGTATCAAGTTAGGTCTAGGCCAGTCCATATACAATTACAGTGATAGGAATGGAGGAGCATGCTTGTTTTGAGTTATTTTGGACAAATATATACATATTATCTTAAATTATTGTGCAAATTTGATCCATGAATATAAATGAAATTTTATCTATGGTGCATTTTCTCTCCTTGTGTGGGTTTGAGTAAATCTTGGATGGAATTGTCAATAACATTCTCATTCTTCTTTTGAACTTCAATTTCAAATGTATATCTATGTTTTGTGCCTTGATTCAAGTAATCAATTAAATTCTCAAATAGAGTTATAGATTTACAATTATTTGCTTGGGATATGATAAGAAGTTGTGCATCACCGATTTTGAGTCTCATAATGCAAAGTTGTTATGCGGATAGTCTTTTCCATTAGGATTTGAGATCATTTTGTATTACTGGTATTGTGTGTATAACTCCATAGCCCAATGGATACGACACTAATATGTTTCCTTGAGATATTTTCCTAATGGGTTAATCAAATTATTCTAGGGTGGCTGACCTAGAGTCAAAATTTGAATATATTTTAAAATTTCCAAAATCTTTATACAAATCTTACATGTAGTTGTCATACGTGAGGGCATTTACTGAAATGGTAGCAAGTTACTTAGAAACTAGCCAATTTCATAGTAAGCTTTGCATATTTACCTTTTAGTTGAAATGATTTGTGAAAGATATGTGTTCCATCAAGTACAATTTAAGTGAACACCAATAGAAATACCCTCCTTGGCCCCATAGAGCCTAAAGTGCGGAAGATTTTAGGCTGTGACTGGATCTTGTCAGTTGGCCAATCATTTTCAGGAGTTTTGAATATAGGAAATGGAAATTCCTTAGAAGTTCCTTTAGGTGCATTGGAAAACCACCAACACAATAAACAACTCAACACAAGAAATGAAAATTGACATATTAACACAACAATATCCAACTAAGTTATTGAAATTCAACTATTGATACCTCGTTCTCCATCCAGATTAAAAAATTGGCCCTCTTTTTGCTTTGTAACTTTTCCTTTTCAAATTGATTTGGATTCTGGCCATATTTCTCCTCCTATCAAAACATGGCACATGGACTAGTTAAACTAATTAATATGCAATCATTTACTTTTTCCTAGGGAATTAAAAAAAATATCATTTAACATATTAAATATACTTACAAAATTACATATCAGGGCCTGTAAACCTTTCTGGCCACTATGATGTGTGGCACAATTTTTTTGAAGCCTAGCCTTGGAGGCCTTGTCCTAAAACATATACTAATTCAATTTAGCTATGCACAAATAAAATTTAAAAATCGTTTAATGAATTTGATATAATCTTATGAACAAATTCAAATACCTGCATACTCTCCTCACCGGACTTCCTTTGTGTATGGGTATCTTTGAGAATGGAAAATGTAGATGGTCTTTGAACCATTGAAGGCATGATTCCTTCAACCTATTCACAAACCCTTTTGCAACATCTATCATTCAGGCTTCCCCTGAAACCACATCGTATTCTATCTTCTTATTGTAGGTACCAATGCAAGAATGAAAACTTGTCATGGTGGAAGAAGTCTATGTCCCAGGAGTGGGTGGGATAGTGGAAGCCTCTGCTCCATGTTCTACACTCCTAGAGTTTATTGTTACTAATTTCCTCCTGGATCTTTTTGCTCAATCCAGGACTGATTGGGGAATCAATTGATTCCCTTTGAAACAGTTGATTTGGTTGCAATGTTTGAGGGCTTCACTAGATCGGTTTTCTATGTATCTGGCAAGCATTGTCCAGCACGCATCATCCAAATTGTTCATTGTGTCTACCCCCAATATGGAAGCCAATGCCTCTTTATCTTTGTCAGTCACATGTCCCTATATATATATATATAAAATAAATTTCTTCTTTTAAATTTAAAAATTAAAAATGAAAGAAACAAGGAAAACATTTACAAATCTATAAATTGACAATGAATTACCTCATTGTGGCCAGAGTCTGCTCCCTTTGTTCTCTTCCCTCTATTGCTTGACATTTTGAGGCGACCTAGGGCAAATTATTTTCGTCCAGTCTGTGGAGGCAAATGAAGTACACACTGTTAGGTATGAAATTTTTCGTCCAGTTTGTGGTATGAAAGTTTTACCTTGAATGACTCTCTTTCTGGATTTAAACGCCTATGAATCAATTGCTTGTGCACCTGTATAGAATATAAATATATTTGAAAGGATATAAATATATGCAAAATGAAACAAATGTATTGTAAAAAAATCAACGCTTGCACACCTGTATAGAATGGTAATCTTTGGGGGATAAAAAGGGTGCAGAGTGTGGTTTTATTGAGAGTTAACATAGATAGGTACCATGCTCGAGTCACATCCGCTGATTAGAAAGAAAATGAATGTGTGTGCACAATCAATTTGAAACCACAAGCTCATTGTTCTGTAAAAGAATAAGTGAAAATTAGTAATAGCTAATTTAAGCCAAAAGGTCTCACAAAATTGAGGAAATGATCTATTATTCAGTTGTCATCTCAAAAGCCATATCTCCTCATATTGTCTCGAACAACCTCTATTCCCACGAGACTTGGCTGCAATGGAGCGAATGTAGTTTAACAACTTGTCTTGAAAGCACTCGACTACTTTTTTATGGAAGGAAGGTCTGAGAAATTGAAACAAAAACTGAAAGCTTCGGATGGGAATGATAAGCGAACCGTGGAATTGGGGTTTCAAAAACACGTTCACTGCTCTCAGATGCGGAGGAAATGATGCAATGTCTACAATATTACCCTCCTCCTTTGCAACCACATGAGACTTGAACGATTCTCATATAAACAAAACAATATTCACAACCCTTTCTTCACAATCTCTCCATTTAATCCAAACAAAAATATTTGTGGGAACAAAAAAAACAAATTGTAACCTTACCTATGGTGTCGCAAACTAAATAAAATTTCTGATCTACTTGCTTGTAGCCTTCCTTCGCGCCATTTTTCCCTTTTTTCTCCTCTCTTCCTTCCCTCGAATTTTTTCTCCTATCATCTCTTCCTTCTTGACGTAGGGAGTTTTAAATTTTTTTTCTTGATTTAGTAGTCAACACTATAGTTGGCATAGCAAAGTGCGCCTAATTTAGTGTTGCCTTCTAGCCAAAAAAATATAATCTGTTTGGGATGCAAAAGGTGGTGCAAAGTGTGCCTAATTTAGTGCCTAGCAGTGCAAAATGATGTATTTTGCTTTGATAAATAAATTGATCCTAAATTGAATTCATCTTCATATGTACCAAGGGGGCAATCATGGTTCCCTATTTTATCTATTCCTTATCCCATGTCAATTTTTTGGGTGCAAAACTAATAGAGGTTAGATTTGTGAACTCAAAAATGACCCCTATACAACTAGATGAGTCATCTAAAGTGTGAAATATATGTCAAATATATGTCTAAAGTGAGGTTTTGTGTTGGATAGCATATTTGTTGAAATGATATAATTGGTGTACTAAACATTATTTACTATGTTGTGTATTATAGGGGTGAGATGAGGCCATGGAAATAGATCATGTCATGTCAAATGAGGACACAACATCTGAAGCGGGACATCAGGTACTCAAATTTTGACTTAACTTAGGAAAAAATGATCTGATGGCATTTTGTGATACGTCCATATTTTTTCAAGTATTATTGAAATTTATAATGTATTATCCAATCTTGATATAAATTAATGCATGTTGTTGATTATTTTAGATGGAGATTGGAGCAAATGCAGAGCCTGAGCATTCAAGTAGCAAAAGAGGACATGGACGTGGACCTAAAATTGTTAAATCATGTAGAAAATAGTGGGTGTTCAAGGATATGATAGATCATGCAGAAACAACAAATGATTGCACGGAACAAGAGGTTGGTTAGGACTATAGTACATGGGATGAATACTTTGAGAAAATATATGACTAAAGTGAGGTTTTATGTTGGATAGCATATTCGTTGAAATGATATATTTGGTGTAGTAAACATTATTTACTATGTTGTGTATTATAGGGGAAAGACGAGGCCATGGCAACATATCGTGTCATATCAAATGAGGAAAAAATAGATGAAGTGGGACATCAGGTACTCAAATTTTGACTTAACTTAGGAAAAAATTATCTGATGGCATTTTGTGATATGCCCATCATTTTTCATAGTATTATTGAAATTTATAATGTATTATCCAATCTTGACATAAATTAATGCATGTTGTTGATTATTTTAGATGGAGATTGGAGCAAATGCAAAGCCTGAGTGTTCAACTGCCAAAAGAAGAAGATATGTACATGGAAATGAACCTAAAATTGTTAAATCACGTAGACGATAGTGGGTGGAAGAGGATATGACAATGGATCTTCCAGACACAACAGATGATTGCATTGAACAAGAGGTTGGTCAGGACTATAGTACATGGGATGAATACTTTGAGAAAATTGTTGTTTGTGGATGTTTTGTATGTTGTGCAAAGAAACAATTCAAACGAGCAATTTTCCAAATACATTACATATATGATGAGCTTCTAGTCGGCAGTATTCCTCCTACAATCGATTCAAATGCAATAGGAATTATGGTAAGGAATTTTCCAATTTGATATAAATAACATGTATACTTCGTTTAAACATTGTTTTATATTATTTAAATAAGTATTTTTTTTCTCAATGGATACTTGCAGGATAAAGTTCTTGGTTTAAATTTTCTTGGATCATCGACTTCCATCCTAGAGGGCAATGATCATTTATCAGATGATACATCTAACAAAAATATGTGCCAATATACGAGCTCGGAAGATGAGGAATTGATGAAAACAAGTCATAGAACAAGAACTGGTTTAAAGATGCATAATTTGCTTAAAGACAAGGGGAAGGTGGACTACATACCCTATGAGAATGAATGTGATGGAGATGATGAATTACCCTTGAGTTTGAGATCAATTTACAAAGAGACATTTGATCGTCGACTATATTGTGCTTGGCCTAGTGATCAACAACTACCTAGAGTGTACGAAGTGTTTCAATTTTGGGGATACAACTACATGATACGACCCCCCAATATTCATGGAGCGAATCTAGGCCTCTTTATTGTCCAAAATGTACATGTGGAATCTAAACATAGAAACAATTCAGAACAAACCACTAGGAGATTAATGCCATATTATGGTCCATCATATTACAATGGTGAATGGAGAAGTCTAGTAGAATATAAGCCTAGCATGTCAGCATATGGTCTAAATTCGAATATGTATACACATCGTCTCCAATTGGAAAGTGGAAAAGAAATTAATAGAGGTCATCTTATGTATATAGACGGACGTGCATACACACACAAAAATATTGCAAGATTTATAAATAGTAGTAAGGGAAGGGGCCCTAATGTAGACCAAATTGTCAATTTGTTGAGGATATAAATGATAAAGATGGAGATATGGAAAGAGAGGTTGATAGATTGATAATGGTTGAGGCTATTAAGGACCTTACCATTGGGGATGAGTTATTGATTGATTACCCCTTCTTAAAACACACTCCTGCATAGAAGAAAAGGGAAGAACACGGTCTCCCTAAGGATGTCCTTAAGGGAAGAAAACCAAAGAATAATAAATGAGTGTGGACTGATGTTTTATAAACTATGTTGTCAAAATTGTGTTTTATTTAAATTATTGTATAAAAAAGGTAGTCTATAAAATAATGTTCCATTATTCAATTGGTGTATATATGTTCATACAATTTTTATTTTTATTTTTTAAGCCATATTTGATTATATTTCTTTGAAATTGATACATTTATGATTTATCCAATTGTTGGAAAACATTAAATAATGCTTGTGTTTGTTGATAGGTAGAAGATGTTGATGAAACACATACTAATACCCATGATCTGACTGGGTTATTAAGATTTGGACAGGATGATCCAAACCATCCTTTAAACAATACCAGGGCAAAAAGAGCAAGTTTGAAGAGATTTCTACCACCTAAGAAATTTGAAGAGCTGATGAGATATGCATACACTTATGAGATGCCACCTAGCCTTAATGATGATGATCATGATAGGGAAAATGCAGTGCATGAAGAAGGATTGAATGAAATGCTTACAAGTTTCTTTGGGGATGGAAACAATGATGCCAATAATGATCATATGGCTTTCAGTAACGATGATAGCAAGGGTAATTACCACCAACATAATGTTGATGATAACAACCTGAAAGACTCCATCAAGCAAGTAGCGAAGACACCCGTGTTCAAATCGGGTGCAAGTAGAACCTCACAACTAGCATGCACATTAATATTATTAGAAATCAAGTCACTATTTGGCTTGCTAGACAAAGGATTCACTACCCTACTGAAGTGAGTTGAAATCTATTTCTTACTTTGCATTGTCAATTGGTGTACACAATTCGTAAACATTCATCGACTTCGTTTATATTTCTTTAAGGGGATTTTAAAAACATATATTATATATAAACAGTCCTAGTATAGATTGGCATATCAAACATGTTCATCATAAGTCAAACATTCAATTGATTTAATCTCTAGAAATCTTATAGGGCACTAAAAACAAAAATATTCCCTGAAGAGAATGTGTTGCCATCAACTTGTAGAGAGGCACGTCTATTGTTGGTTGAGTTGGGGATTGAATATAAGAAAATTCATTCATGTAAAAATGATTGCATTTTATACAGAGATGAATATCAAACAAGGTAGAATACCTTGTATGAAAAGAGAAGAGATATCGTAAAGATGTACAAGGTCCCATAGTTCCAAAGAAGGTTTTACGTCACGTTTCAATTATACCTAGACTTCAATGAATGTTTTGTTGCAAGCCACTTACACAATTGATGGACTGGCATGCAAAGAATAGGAGTAAAAATGGATTCATGCAAATTTCAGCCGACTCCAAAGCAATGGAACACATAGAGGAAAAATGGCCAAGAAAATTCAAAGATGAACTCTGTAGTATCAGGTTTGGTCTTGCAATTGATGGAGTGTGCCCATTCTCTTTCTTGAGCTCAAATTATAGTGTTTGGCCAGTCAGATTGATAGTATACAATATTCCCCCATGGATGAGAGTTAGAAAGGAGCACCTTATGCTAACTTTCATTGTTCCAAGAAATCATCAAATTAAAAACATGGATGTTTATCTTGCACCTTTTATTGATGAGATGCAACTGCTATGGAAAGGCATAAGAATGTATGACATACCACGTCCTCCATCAAATAGGTCATTCATGTTGTATGGTGTGCTATGTTGGACTATTCATGATTTCCCAGGACTTGGTGTTTGTTCTAGTAAGATAAAATATTTACGTATTTACACTCATAATTTATTTTCATCCCAACTTTCATACTTAGTTTTATACTATTTTTTGTGTTATTAACATTACTTGTTGAATTACAGAGCTTCAAACAAAGGGGATATTTGCATGTCCAAGATGTGTAGAACAATTTCAAGGGTGGTATTCTAAAGATCTACATAAATTTATTTACACAAACAATAGGGTTTTTCTACCACTAGATCATAAATTTAGAAATCGCCAGAAGAATCAATTTGATGGAAAAGTTGAAAATAGAGGCCCTCCCATGATTATGGGTCTGGGTGATTGGATTAAGAAGTATGAAGATGCTGAATTGAAAGCTTGGAAGATTTTTTTGATCGGGGTGATTCAATTGAAGAACCAAAACAAGTTGTAGATCATATGGCAGAACGAATGAAAAGGAAATCCATATTTTATGAGCTCCCTTACTGGAAGGATCTATTAATATCTCACCTATTAGATCCTCTGCACATCTTCAAAAATGTCCCAAATTCTATATTTTCACATATATCAGGCAAAGAGAAGGGCACCTTGTCTTCGAGGAGAGATATTTCTCTTTCGCATACCAAATTTGATAGAAAACATTTGTGGCCAATAAGGGAAAACGAAACATATGGAGAAGCTCCATGGATTTTGGAAAAAAAAGAGCTAGACCAACTAAAAAATGTCATCCGTTCAATAAGGACACCTATTGGCTGTGGGTCATCATTGGATAAAGATTTTACAGTTGATGGACATATCACATGATTTAAAACACGTGATTTCCATAATTTAATGAAGGTATTATATATCATCATTTAACATTTACTGGTAACATTGATTAAGTACTAAATATATTTTGATATTTTGTTGTGTGAGAAAAAAGTATTAATGACCTTTTCATAAATGTCTTTGATAGCATATCATGCCATTGGAAATTAGGGGGGATTCATGTCTTACAATTGACTTAAGGAATGCCAGAAGTCAATTGTCACCATTTACAAGGTATGTGGTTATATGAAATGTTCATGTGTGAGAGACATAGAGATATTATATTGCATTTTAATTTATGACTAAAGGTTCATACTAATTTACTATTCTTATATTAGGTGGGTGACCTCCAAGGAATCCACAAATCTGAAGTGCCAAAGTGGAAGAAGGAAATTGCAGAAATTGTATGTGTATTTGAGAAGGAGTTCCCTACAAGTTTCATGGACTTGCAAGTCCATTTACTTATACGCCTAGTCGATGACATTGAATTGGCGGGTGTCATATCAACGAGGTGGATGTTTTTCTTTGAGAGGTATATGAAAACTCTTAAAAGATATGTCCGACAAAAGACACATCCAGAGGGTTACATGGCTGAAGGGTATGTATTGAATGAAGCATTTTTCTTCCTGTGTGAATTCCTTGGTAAGGATTTTGTAGATGGTCCATGCATCTGGGATGAAGAATGAGCATCCAATATTATTGATGGAGAAAAACCACAATCTAACGGTGTTGAAGTAGAAATTGGTAAGTAAATTCATGATCAGTGTGGTGATTTTTCTTGCAATCATTAATTTACTTTGTAATTTATTTGTCAAATTAATAGCATGACATTTGGAGTTTGAAATAAACATGTTGACATGTAATAGGTGTAGATGAAATTTCTATACTCGATAAGTTCATTATGTACCACATGGACTTTATAAACAAATGGATTGATTTGTATGATAAAAAGAGAGAAGAAGTGTTAGAAGCAAGGAGACAGTTCAAGAGATCGAACCCAACGAATACTCCAGTTCCCATTGATCTGCTTGGGGAATGGGGAAAATATTGCACACTAGAATGGGTTACTGAACAAATTCAAAATCAAATAGAAGATCCAGGTACAGATTCAAACATAACAGAAGATGAAATCAACATGTCTAGAGGATGTTAAAGAAATGTACAGTTGGAATTTTACAAAATATTGTTTCCTTACAGTTTTGACACTATTAACTATTTTAATATTCGTCATTATATTTTTTTTCACTGAAATCAATGGTCTTTCACAGGCAAGGAAATATCCAACAATGTGGGCATATGGTCGACATTATCGTGTAGAAAGTGTAGATGTAAAGAGACGATCCTTTGATTGTGGCATCATGGTTGACTTCAAGCAATCCAGTCGATCAATCTCAAAAGATAATAATATAATGAAGGGAATCTACAATATGTTGGGAAAATACGAGAAATTATTGAGTTGGATTACCGCTCTTTTAAATGTTGTATTTTTAAGTGTAGATGGTATGAAGCATTTGAGAGGACACGAAGACATGATACCCATAGTGGATTGTTTTCTATAGATTCCTCATGCTTACTACCGGAGGATAAGGAGCCTTATGTTCTACCAATTCATTGTGAGCAAGTATTTCTTTAACTCAAACAAGAAGTGATAGTGATCATTAATCTATTAATTCATAGTTTATTGTGAATATATACATGTGTTTATTAATCAATAAAATTGTTATAACATACGTCTAATATATGTATTTTGTTCATGTGTAGGTATTTTTCTATGAAGATATTTTGGACCCGAAATGGATGTTTGTCATACATTATGATCCAAGATTAAGGCATGTATTTGACGAAACATTAGTGGATACTGAGCAAAAAAATGATGGCAAACAAAATGAGAGAGAGGGATTAGAGAACATTGAATAAATTGACATCCATGATGATGTTGAAGATGGTTATGTTCAGGAACAAGAAGACAACAATCCAGAGTTATGATGTTATGGAAGACAACAATATGGATGGTATAGAAAATGATGATCCAAATACATCTGCTAACAATATAGATGGTGTATAGTCAAATTTCAATGATGATGAAGATGATGCAGGTCAAGATGAGGATGATGATAATATTAAATACTTGAAATACCATATGAACATTGACAATGATACACTGGATGACATTATAGCAGACAATAATGTTAATGACCAAGACTTCTAAATTTTTAGAATTATTTGTAATCCATGTTTAAAAAAGGATGATTCTTATGGCACAAACTTTGAAATGCTTCAATAATATTATTTGTGTTGATACAAATTACCTATTGCAATATCCTTAAATTGTTCAATCTTTGGTATGAATTGTTGGCAGAAAAAATTATGATTACTTGGATGCTTCTTCCATTCATTTTGTATCAACATATGTTCGTGAAGACACGAAAATTAATAAAATATTAATGCACGTAACTCAAATTATTTAAATAAGAAACTTTGTTAACTTTATTATTTTTAAATAGTTTCCATTTTTATGTTGAACATAATTTTGAACATGTAACTGAAAACATCCATAGTAAATGCTTTACTGTATCAACATATTCATTCACATAAGCACAATATTGAGGCTCAATAGCTGATATTCATTCAAATATAAGAAGAAATAAGTATGGAAAACATAAGAAAAAATACATAATGATAACACAGTCATTGAGAATCTCTGATAATAATATGTTCTATTTCATTCATAAGCTCAAAATAATCACACAGTAACAACAAATGTGCCCTAATAAATCTTATGAATTTAAATAACTTGATGAAACCACTTTGGAAACAACATAGTAACAGATAAGCATGAAATTTAACACAACAATTAAACACCAAAATATATATACATTTATAGCAGAAGTCTTTGATATGATATGGATGGGTGGAATGTGCAATCTATCTTCTCACTAATGCCTACTATAACGGAAATGAAAATGGAATATAATATGATGATCCTCTCAAAATTGGCCTTGGTTTCCTATTTATACAGGAAGAAACAAACTTCAAGCCTTTTACAAAAAGAGACGACCCTTCAAAACTACTTCTTTTACTAACAACAATTTGCATAATTGAATAAATAACAAGGCTTAAGATAATTTAGACATATGTTTCCTTTAATCAACGTAGAAAGCCTATGCTCATCAATCTAGAAAATATTTTCTCTCCATGATAGACGTCCAGATGCCCTCGCCTTAGTGACCTACTCATCTGAAGCCAAATACTTCTCTTCCCATTGATACACCATAAACTCTGATGGCCACTGATGTTCCTGGATCTTTGGTATGTTTGCAAGATGTGTCTACCATTGACTATCCAGTAGTGCCTTTGTATCATTGAAAAATTTAAGATATCCAGCATCAAGAGAAATCAATCCATCCATGATCAAATTGAGCCTGTGAAGACCGGTGTCACTACCCCCCTGAACATGGGTTAAACACTTATGAATAACCTAACAAAATTCCTTCTTCCATTCATCCAAGTCTTTTATTTGACCATCATCTTTCACAAATTCTGGTGTATACCATTGTTTTAAGGTATGGAATGAATCCATTCATCCCACAATCCTCTTATCCTCCCCTTGTAAATACTGAAATTCATCAACAATCATTTTTAATGTTTGCTCGGTTAGTTTTAATGTTGTAGGAGCATCAGGACTCCTTTGTAGAACTCTGCATAACTTAGATAGAGTGTGGTGAATAGGCTTCCACCTTTGAAATAGGGGGTTCAATACAAGCATATGTGCTTTTATTTGATCAATTGCTCATTGAAGTGATTTATAACTGTCATGCACACTATCTAGTTTATCAATAACCAACTTTATTTTGTACTCAATAATCTTTTCCATAACTTCAGAAACTTTCCTTTTTACTTCATCCTGAGCCTCCTTCATTTCATCCACTTCCTTCTTAGGAGCCTTTGCTTTATCAATCAAAATGCTCTGTACAATATTTAATGGAGCACTAGGAGGCTTATATAACACTATCTCCTTGCTTTGTGAAGTTCTTGCTCCTTTTAACCATTCTTTCAATTTGACATTCTCCATAAACAATTTATTAACTTTATCATTTAAGAAATTTTGTTCCCTTTCATACTCCTTTAATATGTCCTCCAATCCCTTAACAGTAGCACGAGTGAACATGGTTGAGTGCATGGTCATTATGGCTTCCTCCAAAGGGGTGGTGTCTTGTATTTTTCTTACCATTGTTGCCCCTTTCATTCCCTGTATTACATCCAATAGTTTAGGCTTATGTGTTTTTTTTTGCTTGATCCAAATGGCCAGAGTTTCAATTTTGGGGTTATACCCAGTTCCACTTACTCCTTCATTAGAGTCAAACTCTACAACTAACATTGGATCTTCTTGAGCCCGTACTTGATCAAGCAAAAACATTTTTTTTAATTCCAACCTAGGAAAAATGAGCATGTTGCTCTTCAAAATCATCTCTCTAGCCTTCTGAGGGCTAATGCCAATGTGGTCAACACTTAATTCATTGAAGGTATGTGCCACCATGTGATTCTTCTCTGTTTCTTCAATTCCCACTTCATCTGACTCCATTTTCTCTTCAATTTCTTTTATCTTCATCTTTGTCCAGAAATCCCTAAACTCTAGAGTCTTGATGAAATCATCATCCTCTATAAACCTACTGGCAGCAATTTCTCTCTCATCTTCATGTATCTCTGCACTTGTTTTTTCTGCATCATCCATCCTTTCCTCATGCCTATGGGCACTAGTCTCATGGATGGGTTGATCAACCTCAATATCACCCTTTAGTGATTGCAATATAGTGGCCACATCTTCAATATCTCCCACCCCTTCACTCTCCTCATAAGGTACCAATGGCTTAATGCTATGTGTCTTTTATCTCTTGGGAGGCAATTGCTCCATGGGAGACTCTGATGATGTGTCTGGGGTGTGCTTTGTAGTTATCTTACAACCATGTTCTTGAAGATGCACTTCTTTTTTTGCATATAAATCCTCAAATTTATCAATTATCTGATTGATCATCCTAATGGGTTCTTTTTCTTCAACGAAATAGCCAGGGAAACTTATGTCATTTTGCTTCTTCCTTCCTTCAAGCTTCATTATAACCTGCCATTTCATCCATCTGAGGGATGCGCTTGAAAAAGTAAGGCAGTTTCTTATCACATCTTCCTCATAATCTACTTGGTGTGCCACTGTCATTTTGGTAAGAATATTATGCCTCATTTTATTCATATGATTTTCAAGGTCAAAGACTCTTGATTTTCTAGAACCCAACGCATATCTTGTCTTCAAATAATATTGAAACTCCTCCAGTGTATCTGAGCCTACTGTCCAGTCTCCACATTTGGTTAAGTTTGGAAAAAATGTTCCCTTCTTTTGTTTGTGCATTACATCCTTTTCCATCCACATCATTTTCCACATAAATTCAAGAAATGCTAATTTGAGGGGCACAAACTTTGGCAATATGTGTGGATCAATAGGGCAGCCATAGATTCTTATTATTGTAACTTCTAGGAAAAAGAACCAATCACCAAAATTATGTGTGTGACCCTGTTCCTGTCTCAGGTCCAAAGGTCTTAAAAATTGTTGCATTTTGTTTGGCAATCTTGGCATTGAATAACCAAGAACTTGAAGGATTTTGTGCACAAAGTCTTCATAGAATATAGCAAATCTTGAATTCTTGCACTGACTATCCCAAATATAGCACCACTTCTGGATAGGTGTGGCATTCCTTTTCTCATCCACTATAGCCAAGTCCATTCATTTAGTCCAATGGTCGTGATTCTGGTATAGTATCAAATGGAACAGTAAAGAATAGTGTATGAATGTAATCAGTGCTCTATCCTCTATGACTTGTGAGAATTCATCATCCAACGCCCTCTCAAGGTATGAAGCAAAGTCATACTCAATATTATTCTCAGGGTTTTGAATTCTCATGGCCATCATCATCAAGCTTATTGGAATTTTATCTTGAGCATCCACCCCTAGTACTTGGAACAGAGCTAGATATGTATTCATAAAATAATATTGAAAATCTATCACAGTGAATGGTTCAATATTTGAAGTAGAAATAGGAATCGTTCTGTTACTAATGCCTCTTTTCATATATAGCGGTATATCATCACTTCTATAAGTTCTTCTTAACCTCTTATAATCTTCCTCACTCTTCTATAGGTTTATTTTGGTCAAAGCTTGCTTGTTTAAGCCAAAACACTCAATGATAGTAGCTTCGGTTACCTCTACCAATATTAAGCCATTTGGAAACCTTACTGTCTTGGTTGTAGAGTGATAATGATTGGCTAGTAATATGATAAACTCCACATCAATAAACACATTTGGGACAATCAACTTTTCTAAATCCAACATCCAAGGGTTTGACACTAGAATCTTCTCATTTCTCTTATTGTAAAAATACCAAAATAAGTCCCTCCTGGATTTGGGAATGAGAGCATCCCTACAACCTTGTGTAGTGTCTACAAGAAATTTCTTATTTCCCTCCTTAGTTCATCCTCGAAGTATATCTAATATAGACTAGTGGAGTGGTCTCTTCTTTACCTTAGGTTCTTCTTCCTTAATTTTGTCCTTACTTTCTTTTACTTCCGATTGTTTTCTTTTAGGAGGTATATTTCAATTTTTCCTACTATGAATTCAAATAATAGAGCTCTACCAAATACTACACCAATCAAGCTTCTTCAGAGGGTTATTTGTGCACTTACTCGAGTGATCATCTTTCACAAAGCTCCTTTTCTGGGTGTCCTCAGCTCCGTCCAAAACAATGCATTTCAACTGAGCACAGTCTTAGGAAAATTCACTTGCTTTTGAGGGCGTGGTATTTAGTCGTATCAGTATTAATGCCAATTCTTTTCCAGATAGTTTCCCAACAAGCTCAAATCCTTGAAATTAATTTTGAAGCATGTGTGAGGGAATTTATTGCTATAAATTGTAATGATGCCATGATTATCATACTACCACTATCTCTTATTATACTTGTTGCGGTATGGCGGTGTTTTTCCCTTCCATTCTGATGTTTACCACACTATCGCCTTGCTCAAGACTTCTTGTTGCGGGGTTGCGGTGTACACCACTCTACCACATATGTTGCTCACCCTCCCGGCGGTATAGCGGTGTATACTTTATCTTCTTGTTGTTTACCTCCTTACCACACTCCTTTGATTCACCTTATGCGGTACTGCAGTTTCCACTTATCTTCCATGCTCACTGCTCTACTACCTTGCTCAAGACTTCTTACTGTGGGGTTGTGGTGTACACCACTCTACCACATATGTTGCTGACCCTCACAATAGTACAACGGTGTATGCTTTATCTTCTTGTTGTTTACCGCCTTCCCGCACTCCTTTGAATCACCTTATGTGGGATGGCTTAAACGTAAGTCAATTGAAAAATATTATGGCCTGACTATAGGGAGCATTTAAACTATTAACCATGTGTGATGAATGACTGACTTAGAACTTGAGGCTAGTACAAAGAATGATTTTAATGGCTCAAATCATGACTTAAACGATTGATAATCGGATGCATAGGTCAACACGAAATTATTGTAGGGACTTCACTTCATTGTAATTTCTATGGAAATTTTATCTCCTAAGGCTCTCACATTATGGAAATTTTATCTCCTGAGGCTCCAGGGATGTTGTCCTGCATACCCGGATTCGTATACTAGGCCATCATTAAAATTTGAGCTCAAATTGTCCTTCATTAATGCTCGTACTTATAAAAAATCCCTTATTTTATTTTATTTTATTCATTTGTAATTTGTAAAAAAATAATTTCAAATAATCTCATATATATTATTTTCAAATAAAATTATAATGTAAAATAAATAATGTACATTATAATTACCAATTATGGGAAAAACAATTCTCATAATTAAACAGTTTAAAAAATAAATTAAAAACTCAACTAATATACTGAGAATGGGAATTATAATGTACATTCTTTTTGCATATACATATTGTTTTAATTGAAACAATGCAAATAATACAAAAAGGAGGCAACAAAGGTTTCCGAAAGAGAGAAAAATATTACAACCAGGATAACAGCTGGTGATACAGTCACTTACAACCACCAAAAATAGCAGGAGATTGTATTAATCAAAATTCAAAAAATTACATATCATTTGCCAATGCAGGAATATTCATGAAACCCTAATTTTGAGCCTCACCAAAGGCCAAGACCCTAAACCCTTAAACCTTATATATACTTTGGACCCTAAACCCTAATCTTTGAACCATATACCCTCTAGTACCCTCGACCCTAATCCCTCAACCCTAGTTAAACCCTTAAACCCAATTACTAAAATCTCTACCCTAATCCCTCAAACCTTAATTAACCCTCAACCCTCTACCCTCTACCCTCAACCATAGTCAAACCATAATCCCTCAACCCCTATACCCTCTACCCTATACAATATTGGACCCTAAAACCCTAATCCCTCAATGTACATACCATATACATACCCTCAACCCCTATAGCTGCACCCTCTACCCTATACATGATTGGACCCTCAACCCTAATCCCTCAACCATTTATAGGCCTCCACCCTCTACCCTAAACCTTAAACCCTAAAGCCTCAACCCACAACCCTTAATCCCTCAACCCTCAACCCTTAAACCCTAAACCCTAGTAAACCCCTATACCCTCTACCCTCTACATTGGAACCTCAACCCTAATCAACCTTCAACCATATACCCTCAAACGTCCTAGCTATACACTAAACCCTCTACCCTCAACCATTAACGTTCCTCAACCCTAAACCCTTAAACCCTAAATTGGCCTTAAACCTTCTACCCTCTACCCTCAACCCTAATCCTTCAACTGGCCTATACCCTCAACCCAATACCCTAAACCCTAAACTGTTAAACCCTCTACATCCCTCTACCCTCAACTAGCCAATGCATACCCTCTTATACCCTCAAACCTAATCCCTCAACCATATACCCTAAACCCTAATCCCTCAACCATATACCCTCAACCCAATACCCTAAGCCCTAAACTGTTAAACCCTCTACATCCCTCTACCCTCAACGTCCCAATACCCTCTACCCTACTCGACCCTAGTAATCCCTCAACCCTAATCCCTCAACCCTTAAAACCTTAAACTCAAGTAAATTAATCTCTACCCTAATCCCTCAACCCTCAACCCTTAATACCTCAACCCTTAAACCCTCAAGTACCCTCTACCAACCTCTACCCTCAACCCTTAAGTACCCTTAAACCCTAATCCCTCATTAACCCCTATACCCTCTACCCTATACATTGGACCCTCAACCCTAATCCTTGGACCATATACATCCCTCAACCCTCTACCCTATACATTAAACCACCCTTAACCCTCAATTCTCTACCCTCTAATCTACCCTATACCTTAAACCCTCTACCCTCTGATCTACCCTATACATTAAACCCTCAACCCTTAATCCCTCAACCCTCAACCCTTAAAACCCTATACCCTCTGCCCTCAACCCTCAACCTTAATCCATCCCTCCCTCAGCCTTAATCCCTTAACCCTTAAACCCTTAAACCCAAGTAAATTACTCTCTACCCTAATCCCTCAACCCTCAACCCTTAAACCCTCAAGTACCCTCTATCGCCTCTACCTCAACCCTCAAGTACCCTTAAACCCTAATCCCTCATTAACCCCTATACCCTCTACCCTATACATTGGACCCTCAACCCTAATCCTTGAACCATATACGTACCTCAACACTCTACCCTCAACCTTAAACCCTCAACCCTCTACCCTATACATTAAACCACCCTTAACCCTCAATTCTCTACCCTCTGATCTACCCTATACCTTAAACCCTCAAGCCTCAAGCCTTAAACCCTCTACCCTTTACCCTCTCACCTACCCTATACATTAAACACTCAACCCTCAATTCTCAACCCTTAATCCCTCAACCCTCAACCCTAGTAACCCCTATACCCTCTACCATCAACCCTCAACCCTTAATACCTCAACCCTTAATCTATCCTCCATCTCTACCCTAATCCCTCAACCCTATACACTCAACCCTAATCCATCCAATACCCTCAACCCAATACCTAAACCCTAAACCGAATTCAAACCCTCATCCTCTACCCTCTAAGTCGACCCTAGTAATCCCTCAACCCCTAATCCCTCAACCCTTAAACCCGTAAATTACTCTCTACCCTAATCCCTCAACCCTTAAACCCTCAAGTACCCTCTACCCCCTCTACCCTCAACCCTCAAGTACCCTTAAACCCTAATCCCTAATTAACCCCTATACCCTCTACCCTCTACATTGGACCCTCAACCCTAATCCTTGAACCATATACATCCCTCAACCCTCTACCCTCAACCCTCTACGCTATACATTAAACTTCCCTTAACCCTCAATTCTCTACCCTCTAATCTACCATATACCTTAAACCCTAAAGCCTCAACCCTTAAACCCTCTACCCTCTACCCTCTAATCTACCCTATACATTAAACCATCAACCCTCAATTCTCAACCCTTAATCCATCAACCCTTAACCCTTAAACCCTAAACCCTAGTAAACCCCTATACCCTCTTCCCTAAACCCTCAACCCTTAATTCCTCAACCCTTAATCCATCCCTCCCTCTCTACCCTAATCCCTCTCTACCCTAATCCCTCAACCCTATACCCTCAACCCAATACCCGAAACCCTAAACCGTTAAACCCTCTATGTCCCTCTACCCTCAACATCCCAATACCCTCTACCCTAGTTGACCCTAGTAATCCCTCAGCCCTAATCCCTCAACCCTTAAACCATTAAACCCAAGTAAACTCTCTACCCTAATCCCTCAACCCTCAACCCTCAAGTACCCTTAAACCCTAATCCCTCATTAACCCCTATACCCTCTACCCTATACATTGGACCCTAAACCCTAATCCTTGAACCATATACGTCCCTCAACCCTCTACCCTATACATTAAACCTCCCTTAACCCTCAATTGTCAACCCTCAACCCTTAATCCATCCCTCCCTCTCTACCCTAATCCCTCAACCCTGTACCCTCAACCCTAATTCCTTCAACCCTATACCCTCAATCCAATACCCTAAACCCTAAACTGTTAAACCCTCTACGTCCCTCTACCCTCAACGTCTCAATACACTCTACCCTAGTTGACCCTAGTAATCCCTCAGCCCTAATCCCTCAACCCTTAAACCCTTAAACCCAAGTAAACTCTCTATGCTAATCCCTCAACCCTCAATCCTTAATCCTGTTAGAACTGAAAAATATCACATTTTTCAATAGCCTCCACCCACCTATCCTCCACATTTCACATAAATTCATCACATTTTAATTTTATGATCAACACAAATTGTTGAAATTTGTGTGACAAGATCCATTTTGTAGCCCATATTGTCAAATTGACACACCCATAAATGAGTTTGAGACTCCATAATATTTCCCCGTTCCTAAATAAAAATTAGCACTATTGGCCTAACAATGCCTCATCGGTAGAGCCCCCATCATAGCCTCATCGATGGCCTGATGAAAGTAGTTCATAACCTAGTATCAGTGTAACAATACCCTATCAGGCTGACTCCTAAGGAGTTCTCCTTGATAGACCAATAGAGTCAACAAAAGTAAGCACATCATTGTAACTCATGAACATTGGTGGAACGAATGTTTTCTTTCCCCCGATGGCCCAATATAATCACATATTATCAAGAATTAAAATATATCAAGGGAATTAAAGTGTATTGGGGTAATATATTCTGGAATTTCGTCGATAGACCGAAGGAAAGTTGTTCATCGGTGGAGAAGTTGGCTATCAGTGGAAGAAGGATCGTAGTCTCGCCGATACAAGGATGATGATTGTACTAAATAAATAATGTACATTTGAACTATAGATTTTTGGTTCCTATGGACTTCTCTAACTCTTCTAGGGTTTTTCACCTAAAAGGAGAGAGATAGGGCCCAAAAATGCTAAGTGTTCATTCAAATTAGGATGTGTAGAATGTTATTGGGACTAAATGAGATTATCTAAATGCAATTATATGAACTAATTGATTGATTATGAATGCAAAATCTAAGAATTATACTATGTTGGAAAACACATTGTGTAATACAAAATCACTTAAAAATGAATGGAGAACTGCAACATAAATGAATCAGATGGAAAGTGTGCACCTGGAACCTTGATGAAGACTAGAAATTTCTTTTGAAACACTGTTGATACTGATTTTCAAGCCTGGAGGGACTCATTTGCCATTCTGGGAAAATCAGTCCTAGTTCTGGTAAACTAAGCCGGAATTTGTTTCTATCAAAAGGGTGTCAGAAAATGCATAAAACATGAAATTGACCTGTAAGTGGGACTCATTCATCACCCATGATGAATGAGTCCACTTTTGAATTTTTGAATATTCAAGAGTGGCTTCCGGAGTTTCCGATCTGCACTTTGATGTTCTACAGGTGTTCGCTTCTGAAACTCTGATTTATGGGTTTGAAAATGGGTTTTTGTTGATATTTTGACTTGTTTAATGAAGAGAAGACTTGAGAAACCTTGTAATGATCTTAAATGATTTCCAAGCTCCCAAGGGACCTAAATTTGCAAACACATAATGCAAGATAGAGAGATGTTGAATGTTAGAGCATGGGGGTTTGCCTAAGTCAAACCCCTTTTAGGTAATTAAACCAAAATGATGAAATAATGGAATTAAACATGAAAATAATGGAATAGATTACATTTCCATGATGTTTGATCTTGAAATTCTATAGCAATAGAGGAAGATTCAACCCTTGAATGTCCTTAGAAGCTTTCTTAATGACTTCAAAGATAAAACCCTAAGTTGCTTGACTCGAGATGAAAGATTGGTGGATGAATGGATGATAAGAGATAAGAGATTGTGAAAATGAGTTAAAAGACTTATATTTATAGGCATTTCACCTATTTCACCCGTTAATACCTCATCATAGGCCAACATCAAGCAAGATTAAACTCAAATTTCACTTTTTTCCCGCTCAAAGGTCAAAATTGAACCAAATGGGACTCATTCGCCACACATGGCGAATGGGTCCCACTTGGATGGGACTGATTTTCCATGCATGGCAAATGGGTCCCATAGGGGCTAATTTGACAGCTCAGATGCCAAGAGATAAGGAAATAAGGCCTAAAATGCAACCTTGTCAGGTATTTGATCAATTTAAGCCTTCAGATGAACAATATGGGTTAGTAGGGGCCTATTAGTGATGATGTAAATGTCAAATATGGCTTGGAACACATAATTCAATGTAAAAGTGTGATTAAATACACTTTACAACACTAAAATGAGGTCCACATAGCCTAGGAAGGCAGTGAATGTATGAGACACATTACAACACTAGTTTATCATTAAGTTTATTTTGCAAGCCTTCTAGATTGATGTGAAGATGTATTTAAATATATTTTATAATGTTGAATTAGGGAGAAATAAGTTTAAATTAAGTCTAGAAAAGCATGAAAGTCCTTTACAAGCTTTACAACACCTTTACAAGACCTCGTTAAAAGCATTTTATTTAGTTTGCAAAGGTCCAAGACTTAGTGTGGATACATAAAATGCCTCACAACACCTAAATCAAGGCCTCATTAAGTCTGATTAATATCATGTCAGGAAAAGGGTAATTTTTTCTACGACACAACATTATAATTCCCAATTATGGGAAAAACAATTCTCATAATTAATGCCTCACTCTTGGAGCCGTAGTTGTAGGATGAAAACGTTGGCAAAAGGATAGCCTTATAAACCAAGAAAGGATGATTTGTTCGTGTGGTGGAGAAAAGGCTTGGAGCTTGTGGTCTTTATTTAAACGAGTAGGTGGCATAGGCAAAGCATCTTAAAATTCATTTTGGCTTGTGGTTTTGTTTATGGTGAGGCTGGTTGGTTTCATTTGCAAGGTTTCTAGATTCGTCGGTGGTCTCCAATGGCAGAGCGATTAATGGTTGGGTGATCAAAGGTTGTTATTCTGGTCTCGATGGATGGGTTGGTTTGGTTTGGTGCAGACACCCTGGTTTCTCTGATTGCGATGGAGTGGCAAGCAACCTTCAGGGAGGTAATAGACCAAAGACTGAATTTTTTTTTGATCGATAACAATTCCCTCACTGTGGTTACGACTAAAATGGTTCTGGGTAGGGGACATCTTGAGAGGAATGAGTATGGTCAAGATAACACACATATCTCTTCACTTTTTTGGGCCTCCTTGCTAGATAATAAAGTCCCAAAGGGGGTGGCAAAGGAGCTAATGGTTCGCTTGTTCAGTAAGGACCTGTTAGGGGGCCTGGAGGTGGCGCTAAAGTCGACATTAATTGGCACTAGAATTCCATGGCCTTCAGACCTAGAGCACATTTGGTCAAAGAAGGATGACAAAGCCTTGAAATTCTATCCTTTTCTTCTAGATTTGAGTGGTATGGCTCTAATGCAACACAGGATGATCGCGGTCGTGGCTGTGGAGTACCTCAAGAAGTTGCCTAGTTTAATGGAAGCTGGTGATGATGATGAGTGGGTAGAGTTCTTTGATTCCTTCACAAAATTAAATGGTTTTCTATAATCTGTGGTTGGGTGGGTTCCCATTTTGTCTGTTGAATGTGTTAGTTGGGTGGTGGTAGTAAATGTCTAGATTTTTTTGGGTTGAAATCAAAATTTTATCTCCTTTCTATGTTGGTCGAATGTATGGAATGATTTTTTGGGCCTGGTTCGAAGTGAAAGAAATTCCTGCCTCGCAAACGCTTGTATGTTTTTATTAAATCTAATATATAACTAGTATATATATCATGTGATGGTGGATTTTTTTAAATAAATATATATTATTCTTTTATTTTTGATAAAGATAAGAATATCATTGTGGATTTTTTTAAATAATTTTTGTGTTGCTTTTTTTTTTAATAAATAAATATTGTTTAATATCTGTTGCTTTTTGTTTAAATATAGCCTTATGTATAAAAAAAATATAAATAAAAATTATACTTACTAATTCTAAAGTTTAAAATGGAAAAGAAAATAAAAATAATACAAATTCTTATAATTAATTAAATACTAAACAAAAACAATATGTATATGAAAAAGGAATGTACATTATAATGCATTCTCATTATTTAAATAGTTTTAATTTTTTTTAAAAACTCAACTAATATTATCTAAAAAAAATTATAATTACTAAATGTTCAGTTTACCTATTCAAAATTTTAAAATGGAAAAGAAAATAAAAAGAAGACAAATCCTTATAATTAAATACCAAAAAAACAATACAATCCTTATAATTAAATACTTTAAAAAAGCAATATGTATATGCATAGAGTATTTTGTTAACCAAGTGGTTTGTAAATTACCAAGCAAGGAGTAAAATGATAGAATAGTCAATTTAGTAGAATAAAATGCAATTTCATCTAGCGCTTGGTAATTTAGGGCTCGCAAAACAAATAATATTTACATGCCTATAAAAAAGTAGAATAAAAATACTTTAACCACACAGTAGCAAATATTATGCAGCATGGGGCAGGAATAAATTATATGCAATCTGTATAAGATATTATGCAGCGCGAGGCAGACTTTTGTAGGTAAAGTATTATTATAATGTGATAAAATCAAGAAAAGGGTATCAATGGACCAAATAGTTTCAAGGGTCGACAGTCTGATATCAACCATCGATTGGCAGTTTCAAGTTTGTCTTCTTCAAATAGGATACGCCTTCGGTGTAAAATATATAGCACCATCCCGATAAATAGCACCAAATTTTTCAAGAATTGGAGAAAAATACATTATTAAACCCTTAATTAACCCTCATTAACCCTCTACCCTCTACCCTCAACCCTCAACCCTAGTTAAACCCTAATCCTTGATAACCCCTATACCCTCTACCCTATACATTGGACCCTCAACCCTAATCCCTCAACCATATATGTACCCTAGTAAACCCCTATACCCTCTACCGGCCTATACATTAATATTAGAATCTCAACCCTAATCCCTCAACCATATATACCCTCAAATCTCTACCCTCAACCCTTAAACCCTCTACCCTCTACGCTTTGATCTACCCTATACATTAAACCCTCAACCCTAAATTCTCAACCCTCAACCCTTAATCCCTCAACCCTCAACCCTTAAACCCTAAACCCTTAAACCCTCTACCCTCTACCCTCTACATTGGAACCTCAACCCTAATCGACCTTCAACCATATTATACCCTCAAACATCCTAGATATACCCTAAACCCTCTACCCTCAACCCTAAGCCCTTAAGTACCCTAAACCGACCTTAAACCTTCTACCCTCTTATACCCTAAACCCTAAACTGACGTTAAACCCTCTACGTCCCTCTACCTTCAACCCAATACCCTCTTATACCATCGACCCTAATCCCTCAACCCTTAAATCCAAGTAAATTACTCTCTACCCTAATCCCTCAACCCTTAATCCCTCAACCCTTAAACCCTCGACCCTCTACCCTCTACCCTCAACCCTCAACCCTTTGCAAGTACCCTTAAACCCTAATCCCTCAACCCCTATACCCTCTACCCTATACATTAATGGACCCTCAATGTAACCCTAATATTCCTTGAACCATATTATACCCTCAACCCTCTAATCTCAACCTTAAACCCTCAACCCTCAACCCTTAAACCCTAAAGTACCCTTACACCCTCTACGTCCCTCTACCCTCTACCATATATATACATTGGACCCTAATTAACCTTAATCCTTGAACCATATTATACCCTCTACCCTTGACCCTAATCCCTCAACCCTAGTTAATTAAACCCTTAAACCCAATTACTAAACTCTCTACCCTAATCCCTCAACCCTCAACCCTTAATTAACCCTCTACCCTTAACCCTAGTTAAACCCTAATCTGACCTCAACCCCTATACATTGGACCCTCAACCCTCAACCCTTAAACCCTCAACCCTCAACCCCTATACCCTCTACGTACCCTCTACATTGGAACATCAACCCTAATCGACCTTCAACCATATTATACCCTCAAATGTCCTAGCTATACCCTAAACCCTCTACCGGCCTCAACCCTTAACGTCCCTCAACCCTAAACCTTTAAACCCTAAACTGACCTTAAACCTTCTACCCTCTACCCTCAACCATAATCCCTCAACCCTATACCCTCAACCCAATACCCTAAACCCAATTACTAAACTCTCTACCCTAATCCCTCAACCCTCAACCCTTAATCCCTCAACCCTCAATTAACCCTTAACCAACCTCTACCCTCTACCCTCTACCCTCAACCCTAATCAAACCCTAATCTGTCAACCCCTATACCCTCTACCCCATACATGGACCCTCAATCCTAATCCTTCAACCATATACCTTAAACCCTCTACCCTCAACCCTCAACCCTTAAACCCTAAACCCTTACACACTCTACCAGCTCTACCCTCTACCCTAGTATACATTAAACTGCCCTCAGCCCTCAATTCTCAACCCTCAACCCTTAATCCATCCCTCCCTCTCTACCCTAGTAATCCCTCAACCCTACCCAACCCTCAACCCTAAACCCTAAACTATTAAACCATCTATCTCCCTCTACCCTCAACGTCCCAATACCCTCTACCCTTGTCGACCCTACTAATCCCTCAACCCTTAAACCCTCAAGTACCCTCTACCCTCAACCCTCAAGTACCCTTAAACCCTAATCCCTCAACCCCTATACCCTCTACCCTATAGGACCCTCAACCATAATCCTTGAACCATATACCCTCAACCCTCTACCCTCAACCTTAAACCCTAAACCCTTACACCCTTACACCCTCTACCCTATACATTAAACCGCCCTTAACCCTCAATTCTCAATCCTCAACCCTTAATCTGCACAAAGTACTGTAGTAAAGGAGAAATTTTCTTTGTTTATGATTATCTGGAGGAATAAATGGATATATACAAAGGGAATGCTAGTGATAGTATGAATCTTGTCACACAAATTGTTGCATTTCATGTTAAATACAATGAAAAATCAAAGGCAGTAGATCTTTTGATGCAAGTGAAATGTAGACAAGCAATTGAAGGCTAGTGAATATTGGGGAAGGATTTTTTTATTCTAACAACCTTAATCCCTACTAGATCAGAACAATTAGGTGCTAAATGAGGCGCTAAAACAGGCCATAAAGTACGTGCTAAAATAGGCGTTATAGTAGGCGCTAATATGGGCGCTAACATAGATGCTAATCTGGTCATCAATTTAGGCACTAATCTAGGCGTTATCGTAGGCACCATTTTTGGCGCTAATCTTTATGTTAATTCAAGCATTAATATGGGCGTGACACTAGGCGTTACTATCGGCACTAATTTTGGCACTAATTCTGACGCTAATTTGCGTCGAAATTAGTGTCTGTTTGTTCTTGTTGGTGCAAAAAATGCCAAAAATAGCGCCATCCCGAAAAATAGCACCAACTTTTCCCAAAAAATGGAGAAAAATACATTAAAATAGTGGGTGGAAGCAAAAAAAGGAGCAAAAAAGGGAGCTAATCATAGGGATTTGTTGTAGTGAGTGTACCTTTACATGCAACAAGATTCAACATTCTTTGGTCATGCTCTTCATAATCCGCAACATACCTAACATGAAGAAATTCTTCCTTTTATTTCCATCGTACGACTAATTGTTCCTTTCCATCTATGATTTGTTTTTCATAAACTTTACCGATATGATTTTCTATAGTGTCAATCTTTAGCTGCAACTTCTTGTCTCTTCCACATTTCCAACTACAAATCGTACATTTGGCCAATGTTGCACTTTCAATATCGTTTGCTTTCCCCACTGGTACAATGAATGGGTACTTTGACAACCAACCAAGTTGAAAATTCCTTGTCATTTCCCACTCACACCCCATTTTTCATTTGCTTTTTTTTTTCTTGCTACCAACATTGAATCCTCATCCAATTCAATTATCTCATTCTGGCTAACCAAGGTATCCCTTGGAACATATTTTGCAGTATTGCAATCCTCATTTGATACATTTTGATTTAACTCAATGACAATCTCAATTTGACCTTTTGGTGGAGGTGAGGTATTGTGAATGCCTTCTTCATTAATATTTGGTGGAAGAGTTGATGATGTAGTTCCATCTTGATCTGATGGATCAGAAGCTTTGGAAATTCCAAAGTAAGACTGTATGGTACCTCTATTTCTAAGTTTTGGGCGTTTTGATGGCCTCCCAGTCTCTTCACTACCCTAAGGAGCGGTAGGAGCCTCACCCTTTCTGCTCGACATATTGATCTCTCACTTCAAATAAAAACTGGAAAAAAATGATTTATTGTTTAAGGATAGAGAATATATATCCCATTCCCTACTCAATATCATCTTTAACTTTAAGACTGAAGCAAGAATGGAAAAGAGATAAAGAAAACTTATTATTATAACTAATAACACTATGAAGAAATGATCACTCACCTTTAAGTCTATGTTTTCGGCTTTTGTTGACTTCTGAATTGAGAAGTAGAACCTCAGAACTAAAAAAAATGTGTAAGAATAAATGACATTTTCGATTGTATTTATATCAATCCATATTTGGTGAATTCCGTGGGATTTTAAATGGTATATTAAAAATTTGGTGAATCTCACGTGCTTATACAACGATATGTTGTAATTTTCAAGGTGAAATGTGTTCTCAAATGTAATTATTTTGGCGAAATAGGTCCTCATAAGCAACTATTTATAAATTTTAATTGGCGAAATGGGTCTTCACAAGCAACTATTTGTAAATTTTAATTAGCGAAACTGATACAATGTTGTTTCAATAGTATTGGTGAATATGTAGGGGTTTTATTACATGCTTTCGGGATTCCAGGCGAAAATATTAGTCGGTCCATTTGAAATGCGTATTTTGTTATGGAATTTTTTTTGCTTAAATATGCTTCATAAAAAAAACTCATTGGTGAATGGACATGCATTGAACCTATAGTTCACAAAATCCAGACGATTTGGACACCTTGTTGGGTGCGATTAATTCGCCAATTTTGACTTGGCCGATTTCTAGAATTTGCCACTAAATTTTTCCCTGTTTTGGAGCTACGTTCAAGAATCAAGCATCGTGTCAAATTCATCATGCATCATTTGTATTTTTGAGCTAACAATGGTGATGTAAGTTTTTATGATTCAAGCAAGCATTCAAGTCAAGATTCATAATATACAATCAAGAGTAAATATATACATTCATGCTATCTATTTCATACAAGATTGTGGCCTTTGTTCCAAGGGTTTGGTGAGTTGCAACATTGAGCTTATTTTTTCATCATCATTCCTTCATTCTATTTGATTTCATTTCAAGGTTTGATTACCAAAATGGGGTTTGATCAAGGAAAACCCCTATCCACTAATAAAACAAAAAATTTCCCTCTCTTTGATGTGTGATTTATAGAATTAGGTTGAAGATCCATTGAAGAGAAAGATTGAAGAAAGTGTCAAATTTGCAAAGTTGTCAAAGTTGTCACCTTTCTTGCAAGATTAGAAAAAGTCACCTATAGGTCAGAATTCAAAGTTTCAGACTCAGAGATTAGAAAGGAAAGAAGCTACAGGAGATCATTAGAGGATATCAGAGTTGTAGATCAACCCTAATATTGAGAATAAATCATCACAACTGGCGTATGAGTCCCAGTATACCACTTTCCAACCATTTCTATAGATCCCGGTTTACCAATTATAGATTTTGGATTCAGCCTGAAACCCTAAGCTGGGACTAAATTTCCCCAATTGGTGTATGAGTCCCAGTGTGCTTCAAAAGTCATAATTTTGGGATTACGGATCTTGTTTCAACTATCTTTAGTTTTCCAGGTGCACCTCTGTTCATTCCTAGTTTATTGTTCTAATTCAAAGTTTCATATTCTAGGTTACATTGTTAGATTTGCATATCATTTACATTTCCTTCTTTCTAAGCCTTTGCTTAGTGGTGAACCCCATTTTGTCTTTAATCACACCCAAGGAGACCTTATATCAAATGCCTTCTCTCAATTGAACTATTAGATTGAGATCTCTAGGGTTTCCTTGAATGAACTAGAGCAAAATAGGGTCCCTTAAGTTGTTTATTTCCTAAAAGGTGGGCACACCCTATTTCCTTTATTTCATTTTGGTGAACCTAACCTTTGGACACCTTACTTTTGATTTGGTCTTGCATTTTAGTCCTAGATCTAGCTCACATTAACTTTTAAGTAGATCTTGCATTAGTTAATTTGCATTTAGGGCTTCTAAATCTTGTATTAGTGAAACTACATATTGGTTGCATTTTTGCATCTCGCATCATTGAATTTCATTTGAAATCTATAATTGCACATAGTCAATATTGCATACAAGTTATAAATCTTAACATTCACTCAGAATTTGTTGAATTTAGTGTCAAAACCCTAATCTAGGACTCATTCGCCCCTTTGGGTGATTTAGCCCGATACAAGTTATTTTACTTGATTTTTGGGAATTCTATATTGATTTTTTTCAATATTTGAACCCCTCAATAGCCCTAACTAGGACTCATAGGCCCCTTTGGGAAATTTAGTCCTGTGTCAGACCTGTAACTGCATTTTACAGCATTAAAAACCTTATTTCTATGCATTTTTTACTATTGTTAGATTTATATTTCAGATTACTGAGTTTATGTTTTATTCATTTCATTGCATCTAGCTTAATTTCATTTGAATCAGAATTAAAGTATATCATTTATCCTGTGTTCATTGCATTTAGCTTGCATTCATTGACTGTCCCTTGCATGAGCTTTACAACTTGGTGTCCTATTGCTAATACTATAATGAGACATAGTTCGAGACTCATGTCATCCCGCGATAGCACACTCATCGTAGATCTTGGGTTATCTAGCTCTTTCACTCATATTGTTGACAATAGTTCACTAGGTATGGACCATACCCTTAACAACTCTCTACCTTCAAGTAGTGTGACAAGTGTTGAAGCAATGGTTACTAGAATTCATCAAGAAAACATAATCCAAATCCATGAAGAGTTAGCAAACCTACAACATTAAGTGAGTACTGAAAACATTTCCAACACTGCTATTCCCACCATAGATAACATACACTTCATGATTGAAAGTGAAGAAGGAATAGAACTTGCACGTAACCTAGCTTAGATTTTTGGAAAACTTACTAGTTGTGCTCAACATTTGAACAATGTCCAAAGTCAAGGAGGAACTCAAATTCCTCCTCCCACAACCATTGACTCTATTCCTACCTATACCAACCCTCAAGTTACAACAATGATGCAACCTACTAGTAATGTCTTTCTTACCTTGGTATTTCTGCTAGCAATCCTTGTACCTTTGTGGCATCACATGCCATGTCTCCTACCACTTTACCTCCCGTAAGAATTCCATTCACTTCCCCCCTTTAACACATATACACCTCCACCATATTCACCTTCATCTCAAAATACAACCAATGACGCCATTCTCAATCAACTTTTGCAAAATGTTTCATCCCTTCAAAAGAAAATTTCCACCATAAAACCAAAATCAAAATGGCCAACCTACATACTATGTCAAAAGAAATCCCTTATCCTTGGAGATATTGAGAACGCCAATACCACAAGGTATAGAGATTCCTAGGATTGAGAAATATGGAGGGAAAGGAGATCCTTCTAACCATGTTTATACTTACACCGCCTTATTTAGTGATTTTTTCCTTGAGGATAAGCTCTTGGCCAAGCTTTTCCCTAGGTCCCTAAAAGATATCGCTTTAGAATGGTTTTCCTTGTTACCAAATAACTCAATTCGTTCATTCAATAAACTTGTTGAGGCCTTTATCAACCATTTCCAAATACACATGACTCCTAAGATGACATTAGTTGATTGATGAGATGTAAGCAAAAGGATGATGAAAAAGTTACTGACTTTATTTCATGCTACCAATTGCTTTATTCCCAAATTGATGTAAAGATTCTTGATCCTCACCTTCAACGAATGCTTATTGTTAACTTGCAAACTAAGATACAAGATAAGCTTAGCATGATGAATTTTCCTTCCTTCGTACACTTGTGTACTGAACAAGTCTTGATTATCAAAACTCGGTTAGTAGTCATGAAACAAAACCCACCTCTAGTTGTCTTGAGAAGTTTGAATCCACAAATCAAAATAATTACCAACCTTTTAGGAAATAGAATAAACGCTTCCTTCAACTAAATCCCCTCAACCAACTCAACATGTCAATACCCAAGTGGCTGCTATAAAGAAGACAAGTCCTTTTACATTTGGGGATCTGGATAGACAATTTACTCCCTTACCCGATACCCTCCATAACACAATGTTACAACTTCTAAAACAGAAAATGATTTCCTTACCTCCTGTTAAAACTCCCGATCCTAATAAACCTTTACATCTGAACTTTAGATCAAATTCTTATTGCCATTATCACCGATAAAATGGACATGACACGAAACATTGTAAGTGTCTTAAACATCTTGTGCAAGACCTCATTGATTCTAGTCGACTTTAAATTGGAAGTTTTAATGATCAAGGAAATAAGTCCATTGCCCCTCCCAATCAAAACTTGTAAATCTTTACCAACCCTATGCCAAATCATAATATTTCATTTGTCAAAGCTAGTGAAACTAAGAAGAATGATGCGATGAATGTTGACATGGATGATGACAACATTGATACTATTGAACAAGGTCCTATGGATACTAGTGAACAAAATCCTATGGATGGTTTGGTTGCATTGATTGAAACTCAACCTCGTAAGGGCCAAACTAAAAATCCTCTTGAAATTTCTTTCTCATCTAAAGATATCATTATAAATGCACCTTATGGTCCTCTTTACATAGCCGATCGAATCAATAACAAGCCAACTAATGGGATATTAATTGATCTCATTTGTGGAGAGAATGTGATCACTGAGGAATTCTTACTTATGCATGAACTTTATTGAGAAACATATGATCAACTGAAAGCATGGATAGAAACGCATAATGGTTTTGCTTGCCCTATGATGGGATCGATTACCCTTCCTTTAAAAATTGAATTGAAACAATTAGATGTCTCATTCTCCATCATCTTGATGTCAGATCAATTCTATGTGAAGGTTGGTTATCCATGGCTATGCTCCATGGAAGCCATCCCATCGGTCGTGCATAAATGTTTAAATTCTCCCTTTGACAATGAAATCTTTAGTGTGCACCATAGTGGCTTTAATCCTATGTCTTCCTGTGGGAATTTTTCATTGGAATTATTTTCGCCCAAGCCTATGGAACCTATTAAACCTCATGAGGACTTCTTTTTAAAATCCTATCAAAATTTTAAGGAAAAATGCATAGCAAAACCATCCCTTAGAAACATGCCTCAACCCATGATTGAGCCTCCTATGCTTAACAAAACTATTATTGAACCTAAAGACATTCCAAATAACCAAGACCAACCCATGACAAATACTCTTCCTATCTCCTACAAAATACCAAGAGACAACCAAAATAATCCTATCATGCCTCCTAAGATAAAAAAAGTTTACAAAGCTAAAGAGAAAGTGGTTGAACAACCTCCCACGGTTCCTTCCATTTCTCCCCTTAGGGAAGAAAAGAAACCTATGGTTGATAGACCTTCTCCTACACAAACACAACTTGAAAATCACACAAAAAGAAACAAAAATTCTAGAGATCGTAGGCATAGACATTGTGCTCTTGCTTGAAGGTTAAATGAAGAAAACAACAAAGAAAATCAACATCCAAACGTGACTGAAGCAATACATGATGAGTCTCCCTCTTCGCCGCAACAAAAAGATCCTATATCGCAATCACAACAAGAGCTAAATCCTTCTTTACACATTATCATTCAACCTCCCATTGTGATTAACTTGGATGACGATGATGAGGTTGCTAAAATTGACGAAGAAGTGCATAATGAATTGAATACATTATTTTCCTCTTCTATGAGCTTAAATGATAATTTTACTAGGAAGAGTGTTGAACTTGGTGATGACCCTAGTTCGACACTTGTTGTCCCTTTGGATAGTTGTTCTCCTTTTGTATATGATGAACAAGATTGGGATGTGGATGACCTGCTAATAGGTTGACTCACATGTTCCTTACTAGTCTTTTCTTTGTTTTCTTTTTCAATTACATAGTTTATTTTCTAAAATTCAATTCTAACATTCAAGATGAGGAATATTTCAATAATTATGCTTCATTCACATATATATTATGTGCAAATGTTGGAAATATTGAGCTTAAATTATTAAAGATATTCTAAAAATTCATAGTATTCATCTTATCCTTCCAAATTTCAATCCAAAAAATCTCTTAAGGTTGATGTTACACCCAAAAAATATAATAGGCCCAATGCAAAAATACCAACAATAGTTCCATGGCCTATAGTATCATCTCCATAAAGCCAAAAATGCCACATAAATTTGTAAGGATTTATAGTCCCATTAATGTGATATTACAATATTGTTTAAGGGCTAATATGATCACTTTATTACTTATTCACCCAATAGACATTGAGCTATATATGCTCCCAAGGGATATGATGCTAAAATGCTTTGTGGTCCTATTATAGAGTTAATGGGAATGATATATAAAAATGTGTAGCATTGAATCAAAAGATCTAAAATCTAATTGATAAGAACATGATACATGTGGAAGGAATAAATGATGGGGGAAACCATTTTGTTTATCTCTATAATCAAAATTTAAAATCTAAACCAAACTCATTGAACATCATGCACAATCAATGAATGTGGATACTATTATAGGACATACACAAGTTGAGGAAGAAATACCAGATACACCTTTGCTAAAATTTGAGAACTTCATGGGTGATATTGATGAATAATATAAACTAAAAAATCATCTCCTTCACCCATGTAATTATCTAATTATGAAGTCCCAAAGAATGGGTAGCATGAACATTCACACATTTAAGAACATTATTTCAATATGTTATGTATCATTGCAAGGATTTATCCCACACATGTTCCAAATATTCACATAGTTATGTGAAACTATATAAGAACAAATTATATCATGTAAACAACAAGAAAGATAAATATTAATGAAGTGTTATAAGTACCTAATGTACCCTTTATATATCTTGTGTGCTTTAATATTTTCTCACTCTTCTTATAAAAAACGTAAATGAATAGCTTAATTCATCAATAGTTATCAATATTGTATCAAAGCTATGGTACCTATATTGTGAGTGTGAATGATATTTTCTAAGTGGCTAACATCACTATTATACATATGCTCTACACTTGCACTTGTGTGATCTAGTGTATCAATTTTTTGTGTCTTATTTACTCAATCTTGAGAGCTCCATGATATCAAATTATGTATGGAAGAAAAGGAAAGTGTGTTTTTATTGCCAAGTGTGGTGTTATATGCAAGATAATTAGTGATTATATATGATTGTTGGTGATGAGATTTAGATGTTTCACACCTAGATCTAGAGCAGCAGACTATACTGTTTATTTAGTTTTATAGGTTGATTTGTAATGATCCACATATAAATTAGGGTTCTAGTGTACCATAATATAACCTAAAACATGTTGTTTGAAGCCTTCTAGAAGGTACTTGTAGTTTTATTCAACTAATTTTAATTGTTTATAGTATGTTAGTACGATAGCAAATCAACATTGCAAATTATAGAATCTCTATGGTTTAATCTTGAGTTTTGCAAATTTGATCTTGATTGCCACATATTTGATTTGATGTGTTGGTTTGAACAATTTTGCATGCAAATAATTTGATAAAATGTGTTTTAATGAACTAGATCACCTTCACCTTCTTAATAGCTAAATGTGTCAAGGTAGTGTTTATGAACACCTATAATGGGATTGTCAAGTGGATAAGTGAGCAAGTTCTCATAGTTCAACTCATTGGTGGGTCAGATTAATAGTAAGAAGAAATATTGAAGGAATCATACATAGACATGTAGGTTTGTCTCTTTAAAAATTGAGGTGTGCCCTTGATGTTATTTCTAGTCCCAAAAATTCTAGTTATGTACTAATGGCACATTGAATGTCTTTAAATGCATAAACATAATAATATGCCACATGAATTTTGTTAAGTTGGATCTGGTAATGATTAATAAAAAATGTAGAATATATATTTGAGGGTTTGAATTTGGGGCTCATTCTTGTATGTCTCAAGGTCAAACCAAGCCAATCTCAAGCCATTGAAAAAATGAAGCTTAGGGTAAAAATAGTAATTTCATGGCACAAAGTGAATGTATAGAAATAAGTGCAAATAAAGATGGGTAAATGATTAACAAATGATACATGTATGGGAATAAGAGTACGAATAGATAGAATGTGTCTAGATAGTGATTGCACCATTGACCAAGCTTAGCACAAGAGTATACCACTTGTCAATATATAATTATATCAATAGCATTCTTCCAAGGTGGACATAAAACTAAACAAGAAATGACTAATAAATGGTGGATGTGTAGGAATAAGTGTAAATGTAGGTAGATAACATGTAGATAGGGATTGTGTCAAAGCCATCTTAGTAGAAGAGTACACCACTTGTCAATATGTAATTGTATTAAAAACATTCTATCAAATAAACAACAAACTAAATGAAAAATATTATATGTAACTTTCACCATTACACTAATTCAATTATGTGAAAAAAGCCTAACTACAATAAACACAAAAAAATTGTAATGAACAAATAATAAAAATCTCTTAAAATACATTTCACAATCATTGTTAAATCTAATCTAACTAGATTAGATTTATTAAATACATCTACCTAGATAATATACAATCTTTGTATAATTTTTTTAACCGTATTGGACAATGGAATAAAGCTGGGGTACGTACAAAACACCGGTTTTGAAAGATAAGTGGTTTACGCGAAGTCGTAGGTATTAAATACCTAATTATTGAATAACAATTCCATTCATTACGAGGGGTAAGTGTAACGTAAGGGACTCGAACAACTAACCTCATTAATATATTATATTATATATTTAATTTATTAAAAAAAGGTACACGGGAGTGGAAACAAACGCACACTTAAGATATTTGAAAATTTCTTAATTTCTAAGAATCTTCGTCTGAAAGTTGTCCACATTTGACCGTGCCAATTTCCAGATCTCAATCCCACCGAGAACGTTCTGGATTGGATCCGCGCCTTCTCGGAAGCGACGCTACCGCCAGGAGAAACTTCGCGATGGTTTACTGGTGCCGTGTTACAACGAACAATTGGAAGAGACTATAAATAGGGTTTCTGGGTCTTCCATTACACATCGTGAAAAAGCTGAATAGGTTTCAAGGTTGGACACTTAATTTTTCTGAGTCCATCTGTGTAAAGGTTTCGATTTGCAGTTTTTGTGTTGAAGTAAGAAATTCGGGATGCAGATTTTCGTGAAGACTTTGACAGGCAAGACCATCACTCTGGAGGTGGAAAGCTCTGATACGATCGACAATGTGAAGGCAAAGATCCAGGACAAGGAGGGAATTCCTCCCGATCAGCAGCGCCTCATCTTTGCCGGTAAACAGCTGGAGGACGGCAGAACCCTTGCTGATTACAACATCCAGAAGGAGTCCACCCTTCACCTGGTTCTCCGTCTGAGGGGAGGAATGCAGATCTTTGTCAAGACATTGACAGGCAAGACCATTACTCTGGAGGTGGAGAGCTCTGACACCATTGACAATGTCAAGGCCAAAATTCAAGACAAGGAGGGAATTCCCCCAGATCAGCAGCGCCTGATCTTTGCGGGTAAACAGCTGGAGGATGGCAGAACCCTTGCCGACTACAACATCCAGAAGGAATCTACCCTTCACCTGGTTCTCCGTCTGAGGGGAGGAATGCAGATCTTTGTCAAGACATTGACAGGCAAGACCATTACACTGGAGGTGGAGAGCTCCGACACCATCGACAATGTCAAGGCTAAGATCCAAGACAAAGAGGGCATTCCCCCGGATCAGCAGCGCCTGATCTTCGCTGGTAAACAGCTGGAGGACGGCAGAACCCTTGCCGACTATAACATCCAGAAGGAATCGACTCTTCACCTTGTGCTTCGCCTGCGTGGTGGAATGCAGATCTTTGTGAAAACCCTCACCGGCAAGACCATCACTTTGGAAGTGGAGAGCTCCGACACGATTGACAATGTGAAGGCGAAGATCCAAGACAAGGAGGGCATTCCTCCCGATCAACAGCGCCTCATCTTCGCTGGGAAGCAGCTCGAAGACGGCCGAACTCTGGCTGATTATAACATACAGAAGGAGTCTACACTTCACCTTGTCCTGCGCCTGCGCGGAGGTCTTTAATTTCTCTGTTTTAACCGCAACTCTGATATATGTTGCGAGTCTCTAAATTAAATAAATAAATCTGTATCTCTGTTGCCATTTGCCTCTGCTCTTCTAAATGACAAATCAAATAAGAATTTATTAAATTGGGGTTTTCTGGTATCGATGAGCTCGGAAATTCTAAAAAATTGTGAATTGGAACATCTTAAGTTTTTAGTTCTCTATTCACCGCTTACATATATGAGAGATTGTTCTGAATACAAATATGGCTGCATTTCAACATGTTCAGTTGTTTGGGAATAATCAGCGACAAAATCAAATTGTTTTTCTTTAATCTGGCTGCATTTTAAGTTCACTTATCTTTCAATTGCAAATATTTTTTGGAAATAAATGTTCAAAATAGAATGAAGGGTTGTTTGTAACTGTTGGATTGTACCATAAACATAAACAAGAGGATATAAAGGGGAAAATCTGAAAATATGGGGTTTTCTCTGTATGCAGATGGTACAGGAAGTTTTGTCGTGTTTGATCAATATGTGTTTCCAGATGTAAATTCATTTATACATTTTTCCAATCAAATTTGTATGACAGATGCAGTTGTAGTCATTTGTATGCAATATGGGTGCCCTTGTTGTCTATGTGAATGTTTGTTTCCTTCCCTTGCCTTAGTTTTCTAGTTCTAATGCCCTGAAGGTCAATCCTTTGTTATAAAATAAATATTTTCACTCCTAGTTAGTGTATGAATTATTTAAGTTCCACATTCTTTCATGATTGACTAATATATCTCTTACCACATTTTTAGCAAGTTAAAATTGATAGATTATATGGAGAGTCATGTTTGCATGCCTAAAACTTGCACATGAGTGTGCTACTTGTGAAAGAGAACTCACATCTAGTAATGTAATAATAAGTTTAATATTTTTATGCATGTTCAAGATAATATTTTATCTATTTGAATGGGATCTTTAGGGTTTGTTCCCAACTACCATAAGGCATGGTTAATCAAGGCTCATGAATTAATCTTTCATTTCTCTTTAATTCTCTTATTGAATCCTCAATGGAATGCCTTTCTAAGTTTAGTAGAGTTTGAAGGAGAAGAGGAGGTACTCTCTCCTATCACTTGGTTTCAAACTAGATCCATTCTTTGTGGATGAGGTTTACCTCAAGCTACTTAGGATAATCTCAAATCCTAGTGTGAGCTCTAGGAGAATGGAGTAGTGATTTTGGACACCAACAAAGTGGCGTCTCTATTAGAGAAATTTTAGAATCTATCAATCTATGAAGAATCTAGGGGAGAGGGGCCCAAAGTAGGGTGAGAGCCTATAGTGGGGACGGAAGTAGTCCCTCGTGGGCCCCATAGTAGACCACCTTAATATGCAAATGTAAATCACTTTTCACCCACAAAGTCAACAAAGGTATTCGATTCACTGTATCGTAAAAATTGTATTATAATCGATTCATATTTGTCCTTAACACAAATTATTTATCACGGTCTTACATGCTAGAGAATATTCAAAGCACATATGCCACCACAAACATACAAGCCATATTCATTCTAACTGACCCATAGCTTTACAACTTGCAGCCATAATAAAAAATTAGTATAATCCACACTCCCCTTTAATATCTGTAGCACTCGGAAAATTAAGAGTGTTTCCAAACCATTTAACTCAGCATTAAAGAGAAATTAAGAGTATTCTAAATTTATTCAAACCATTATAAATAGGTTTCCATAAAGTCAACATTTCTCATAACACTTCCAAATGAAATAAAGAGAATTTAAATTGCATTTCATACAATAATATCATCAATGTAATGTGTCAAAGCATAAGTATTTCAATGACTTCCTCATATACATATATTCAACCTCACTTGGAGGAATCAATCCTTCTAATAGAACATCTTTTCTATGCTAAGTTATAAAACTTTAACCTCTCAAAATCAATGTTACATTAAATACTTTCAAAACATACTTCCATTTCAAGTTTTTAACAAGAATGTCAAAATGCATATACATTTACAATGGCTTCACAAGCCAAATCTGAATGATACATAAGTACATCAATAGCAAATAATCTTGGAACCACCAACCGCCGTGACACCTTGGTCTTCTTGCGAGCTGGGGCCAAGAATGTGATTCAGGCACCTTTTCCGCCCAACCACGAAGTCCATGACTTCCCCGGGTCCCTTCCTAACTCGAAGGAATCCCCGGCCCTGCATAAAGGAGCCTAGCAACCCGAAACGGTAAAACAGGAGGGCACTCTCGGTGCGTGCCTGATGCCTATATGCATTTCTAACATGAAATAAACACATTTCTTGCAACAGGAGGTGGCAGAGACTCAAATAAATTTCTAGGCTTTTAAAACAAACAACCCATCTATTTCAATGGTACAGTGCTTGGCCAAGCAAAATAATACAAGTAAATGGTAGATTAGAAAAGGTAATACTACCGTCTCTGTTTGCCCACCTTCGGCACCCTGTCCCGGAAGTTACCATAGTGAAGTATAAATACTAAAGTAAAACTTTATACATTTTCATACATGTTTCAATAATTAATTCTTCAAAGAATTTCAAATGCGAATTTCAGAACATCCCTTGTAATTCAATTGAAAGATATCATTTATTCTTTGAAAAGTAACCCTTTTGATTTGGATAAAGGCTTTGTTTTAAAGAAGAACATATATATATTGATACTTTTCAGTGTACTAATAGAAAGAAAGAACAGTGTTTTCTGTTTTCAGTATGCATTTCTTTTTCTTTCCAAGCTCAAGCTGACAGACAGTTTAATTCCCAAATTCAATGCAGGTTACAGAATAATAATAATATACTGATACAGTGCAATTTATTCAGTAATTCTAAGGTTTGAAAGATAGACTTTCATTCAGATTTTTGTGTTGTATTCCTTTACTCAGGATTGTACTGCTTTAAAGTAATCAAGATGGTGTCTCAAAAACATTTCTGTTTCTTGTTTCAGGTTTAACAAATCTGAGATAATGGTGTGTAATTAACAGAAGTTCATGCTACTTTCTGGAAATGAGTTTAAACAGAGTTCATACTATTTTCTGTTCTGGAAATGAATTAAACAGAGTTCATACTATTTTCTGTTCTGGAAATGAATTAAACAGAGTTCATACTATTTTCTGTTCTGGAAATGAATTAAACAGAGTTCATACTATTTTCTGTTCTGAAATGAATTAAACAGAGTTCATACTATTTTCTGTTCTGGAAATGAATTAAACAGAGTTCATACTATTTTCTGTTCTGGAAATGAATTAAACAGAGTTCATACTATTTTCTGTTCTGGAAATGAATTAAATAGAGTTCATACTATTTTCTGTTCTGGAAATGAGTTAAACAGAGTTCATACTATTTTCTGTTCTGGAAATGAGTTAAACAGAGTTCATACTATTTTCTGTTCTGGAAATGAATTAAACAGAGTTCATACTATTTTCTGTTCTGGAAATGAGTTAAACAGAGTTCATACTATTTTCTGTTCTGGAAATGAGTTAAACAGAGTTCATACTATTTTCTGGCACATATGTGCATGGATAACTATATATATATATATATATATACATATATATATATATGTATGTAAAATTCATGTATAGCTGTGTATACTTTGAAGTAAGAAATTCTGGTTTTCAAAATCTGATTGAAGAATTCACTGGTCGTGCACACAGAACAGGATATTTTCCATGGTTTCCTTACTGGCATTGAGCGACTAAAGGGCTCAGGGGAAGCCCTTGCCCCTCCCATGGGGAGGGGGCGGGCTGTGAGGGGCTCGCGCCCTCTCCACAGGCCGCGGCCTGTGGAGGGCGCGAGCCTCCCACAGTCCACGACCTTCCCATGGGGAGGGCAAGGGAATTAATCCCTTAACAATTTCAAAACTCAAAAAAAAGAAAGACATTTGCCCAGTATAAACTGCATTCGGATTTATCTCAAGACATTTTGACAGAATTTTTAAACAAACCAGATATGGAGACATATAATTGTAATTACACTTGAGAAAAATGCGGACTTGCCACAAAACGAAAACCCTAACTCTAAAGAAGGAATGTGTATTCTATAATTGCAACACTGAGTAGTAAGCTAATACCCAGATTTCAAAACGAATTTGGAAAAATTTCACAGATGTTTGCACTCTAAACAGAGGATAAAACATGTCCTACTGCAGTTTTTTTACAATAAAATTAAAAGAAGGCATAGCAATGAAGAGAACCTGGCACAATTTGCTTCCAATGCAGTTGTTCCACAATACCTTCTTCGCCTCTGATCTAGAGCTCTTCGATATATCCCCCCATTCAAAATTCTCTTTTCTTTCTTAAAGCCCTCTTCCTCTTTTTCGAGGATCATGCATAAAATTTCCAGATGACAGCAGTTTCCAAGGATTGCCACATGCCCAGTGAATTGTTGGTTTTGAGACAGAATTTCCAGAGCCCAATGTTCTCTCGGGCTGTTCATTCTTCAATATTTTTTTTTTGGAAAATTTATATACAAAACTGAATTATATCCTTATTTTATGCTAACTCTAAGTTTTTATTTATGAAACCACAATATTCTATTTTATTTATCTTATTTTATTTTTAATCATATTTCTTTTAAAACAGAATCCTTTTTCCTTTTTGTTGCTCAAATAAAATGGAGATTAATAAAATAAAATAAGCCATATTATTTCACAATTTAATTAAACCATAATTTTAAATTTGCTATGCTAATCATTTTCACGCAATCACATTGTAAAAACGAACATGACCTAATGCAGCTACATGATTTAAGTGGTGTGTGCGTAACCGAGAGTTTCTCCTCTTTTACCCTGTCGAGAAGCTAACCTCCTTTTCCTCAATCACACTCTTGGCCTTCGATCTCCTTGGCCTTCGATCACCTGCCACTCAAATGCACTCAGGCGTGCAAAACAAAAGTGTATTAGTAACCATTGTAGAAACAATAATTAACTCAACATTTCTATTTTATATGAATGCATTCATAATTCTTGAAAGAAACAATTATATTAAAGCATTGCTCTTAACACATATCATACTTCGTATATTAAATCTCATAAGGTCATGGTCAAACATTATCTAAATAAATCATGGTCAAGATAAGTCAATGGTCAAAATAAGTCATTGTATGAGACGTGACATCCTTCCCCCCTTGAGAAGAGACATCGTCTCGATGTCTAAAAGCAAATCCACACAATGGAGTTTGAAGTATCTTTGTATCATAGTCACAATATGCATCAAAAGAAAAGTAAGCTATAATCTCAAATGAGGAAAAGATCTGTTAATGTCATCTGCATTTTCCTAGGTGGTATTATGATTTATCCATCTAATATTGGTCCCACTGGACCCTGTACTCCACAATATCATGGTTCCACAACTTAACGTTGTGCCTCCCAGAATCCTGGTGGGCTTCGCTAGCACCACCCCTGAATCCTGCTAAGTGTGCCAGTCATGCACACCACACATATGGTATTACTACCATCCAATTATATATCCAAGTAACAAATAGCTCTTGCACCAGAGCTTACAAGAATAACATCACATCTTTCGAGCTTAAGAATTTATTCACTCTTATTATTATAAGTATAGAGAACATTTCTCGTTCAAGCATAAGTATCAGTGTAGTTAAGGAAACAATTTTCTATGCTATGAGTACAAACACCCATACAGAAGTGTCATTGCACAAAGCATGAGAAGTGCATTATTGCACAAGCACCATTCTCATATCATACACATGTAAGTACCTTTACTAAAAGAAAAACAATCAGACATACAGGGTCCACCCTATCAATCATTCATACCTTGTCTGCAAGACAAAACTTATCTAAACATCCTTACCATTGAAGGCCCCTTAAGGCATCTCAACTTTTTGTTCTTCAAAAATCTCGTGGATTCTACATGACCCATATCCTCAATCATCAACTTTCCCAAAGTCTAGTACCATAATGAACATTCTTTCCTTTAAATCATCCCTTCTTAGGTTTCCTGCCTTCGAGAAGGCTCAACCCAGATTATCTATTATTATCCAATTTATTTACTTCACCTATATAAATTACAAATAGAAAAACAACTGCAAAGGTGCTCCAACAAGGTCCAATCCAACCATCATACACACTGACTATTCTGAGACTAGGACATTTGCAATCCATTCCTTTGACAATTCTGATTTTTGAACTTTCTCTTCTTGTATATTTAGTGCCCTTCATCTTACTTGAATTACACTTCATTGATTTCATCTTTTTCACCTTACTTATTAGGTATTCCTTAATCAATCCATATTTTACTTCCATTTCTAGCTATTGGTTTATTCTAGTTTAGAACATCTTTGAGCAACTTCCCATCCATTTTTAGTTCTACAACACTTTTATTATCCCCCTTTTAACAATTCACTCTATATATCGAACTTCAATCAACTTTTCCAATCTTGCCTTTCTCTTCTCATCCCCCACTATTTTTCTTATCTCAAGGGTTTCTCCTCCCTTTCAACTTTCATTGCTATTTTATTGTCATTTTAGTCTTTCATTCTTACATTCAAACTTTATCTTACCACAACATCTCACATTTTATTAATTAATACATAGCTATGAGGAATTTCCATTCCTATGCCCTTATCCATCCTAAAATATCTTCTTCTGATCTAACAATACATGTTGCCAAAGTGTTTCTTTGCTCTACCCTTTCACCACCTGCAACACCTCCCTACTTTCCATTTGTGTTCCATTTCATCCACCTTAATTGAAGCTTACTACACAACCACTTTGCTTTCTCAACTAACATCCTCCTACCACTACCTATTATATCAATATAAACAAAACAAGTTCTTCCTCAAAACTCAAGGGATATACTTAGGAATCAATCCATAAAGCATATTCTCAAATTTCCTTTGTACTATCTGGACACGGTGTCCTCTCATATAGTAATACCAACAAGATATACAAAAATAATAGCCCCATAGCAACACCAGTGTTCAAAACTTTCTTATTATTTCAAAATTAAATACTTGTATCAGACAGCGTATTAAGGAATTCAATCTATCGTAATTCTATCAACATACATACCAGGAACTGAAGCATTCTCTGTATTATACCCCTCCATACAATCTATCAGAGGTCCATCATGGACATGATAGAGCACATAACATGAAACTCGACCATCAATTTAAAACATTCAAGCATAGCCACCATTTAGAAAAATTAAATCAAATCCAAGAAAAAGAAAAACCGATTTCAACAATAAGGCATAAAATGTGCACCATTTCAACAATAATCCACACATGACCATAATGGTCGCAAGATAAAAAAAAGTATCAAAAATTTGATGGCTATACTTACTCATGTATATAAATAAAAATTCAACTTTGGCCTACACGCCATTGAACAAAAACAATAAAATAAATAAGTAAATAAATAAATAAGATATCAAATTTTTCAAGTTGCATAACATATGAACTGTGTGACTAACTCTAGTCATCAGAGAGGGAGTACAATACCCAACCATACCTAGGTTTCAAAATTTGAGGTAAGTAAGAGAGCACATTCAATCATAGTGTATAGTGAGTCATCTAAGACCCAGTCACACAAAACAAGATCCATTCTACTTCATCATCCAACATCGTTGAAGATGCTAAACAACAAAATTGCATTCCTTTCAAGGAACTTCAATCGCCACGTAATGACACACATGGTCAAACACTAGCGAACTTCCACAACCCATGGTATCCAAATGCTTCATTCACAATGAAAAGCAATTACCAATTCCCACTTTATAGATATACACCATTCATATGGATAACACATTACTACAACATTCACACATTAATTACCTGAAGTTCTCATTCGCACAAATAAATATGCCAAAACACACACACACGGGATATGAAAACAAAAATTATTCAAGTGTGTCACTCACACAAGGTAAGTATACCATCTCTAACATAATATGAAGAACAAGCTTGAGCGCTTTACTCGCACTAACCATAGACAATCATAAGTGCATTACTCGCACATTATACATGTATATATATATATGCAAAGTGCCTAACTCACACGATGCATTCCTCACACCAAATATAAATTACACAAGAGTGCATTACTCACACAATATATGCAAAGTGCATATTCATAAATATATCATTTATATAAATCCAGCATATAGGACTCATAAGGTCTCACAAGATCAAAACTCATGCCCTGTCAATAAGGCTAACAATGATAACTTATCTGAACAAAATTCTTCTCCTAGGACCATATCGAAGACTCCTAAGGAGGCTTAACTTGTATTTACTAAAGATCTCAAGGATCATACACACATCCCGATTAGGAAAGAACAAACATCCCCTAAAAATCAGCTTTCTCATAATCAAATACCTTTACCATTGCAGACATCCTTCTTGGATTCTCTTCTTCCTTAAAGTATCATCTTAATCATTAATGGTCATAGGTGATTGTTCTTTCTACTTGTCTTAATATATGCATATTTTATTTTTACCTCTAGTAACCTTGTAACTTAACCTTTTAGATCATAGTCATTCGCCTTTTATGTCCTCAAGAGACCTCTTTTCTCAATATTTCTCTATTCTACATCATCACTTCATGGGTTGTCATCATGTCTTAGCCATCTTGGCTTAGATATATCCATCACAATGTCTCAACCCTTTTTAAAGGTACAATCTCCAATCCTTGCTTTGATCATGACATTTTCCTACTAAGGATTCTTTTGAAAATGTCACTAAACTGATGAGTACTCCATGTCTATTCTTTTTGGTTCTCAACTTAAACTTCCAAAACTCATTGAGGTTCCAACCCATCAAAGAAATCTTCAACCCAAGATAGGGTGCTAATTCACTCGATGCTCTTAGAAATTTAGGTCATCAACAGGTTCACATTGCAACCTATAGCGTAGAAGTCTCAAGGTCCGAGTGTTGAACCTATGGCTCTGATACCAAGATGTAGCGCTCGGAAAATTAAGAGTGTTTCCAAACCATTTAACTCAGCATTAAAGAGAAATTAAGAGTATTCTAAATTTATTCAAACCATTATAAATAGGTTTCCATAAAGTCAACATTTCTCATAACACTTCCAAATGAAATAAAGAGAATTTAAATTGCATTTCATACAATAATATCATCAATGTAATGTGTCAAAGCATAAGTATTTCAATGACTTCCTCATATACATATATTCAACCTCACTTGGAGGAATCAATCCTTCTAATAGAACATCTTTTCTATGCTAAGTTATAAAACTTTAACCTCTCAAAATCAATGTTACATTAAATACTTTCAAAACATACTTCCATTTCAAGTTTTTAACAAGAATGTCAAAATGCATATACATTTACAATGGCTTCACAAGCCAAATCTGAATGATACATAAGTACATCAATAGCAAATAATCTTGGAACCACCAACCGCCATGACACCTTGGTCTTCTTGCGAGCTGGGGCCAAGAATGTGATTTAGGCGCCTTTTCTGCCCAACCACGAAGTCCATGACTTCCCCGGGTCCCTTCCTAACTCGAAGGAATCCCCGGCCCTGCATAAAGGAGCCTAGCAACCCGAAACGGTAAAACAGGAGGGCACTCTCGGTGCGTGCCTGATGCCTATATGCATTTCTAACATGAAATAAACACATTTCTTGCAACATGAGGTGGCAGAGACTCAAATAAATTTCTAGGCTTTTAAAATAAACAATCCATCTATTTCAATGGTACAGTGCTTGGCCAAGCAAAATAATACAAGTAAATGGTAGAATTAGAAAAGGTAATACTACCGTCTCTGTTTGCCCACCTTCGGCACCCTGTCCCGGAAGTTACCATAGTGAAGTAAAAATAAATACTTAACAGAAACTTTATACATTTTCATACAGGCTTCCATCATTCAATCAATTCTAAAAGAAGTGAATTTTCATAACATTCTTTGTAATTCCGTTGTAAGATGTCATTTATTCTTTGGTAAGTGTCCCCTTTTGATTTGGATAAAGACTCTGTTCTAAAGAAGAACATATATATATATCTTGATAATTTTCAGTGCACTAATTGATAGTAAGAACAGTGTTTTCTGTTTTCAATATGCATTTCTATTCTTACCAAGCTCAAGCTGACTGACAGTTTTAATTCCCTATTTCAATACAGGTTACAGAGTAAAAATAATATACTGATACAATGCAATTTATTCAGAAATTCTGAGGCTTGAAAGATAATCTTTCATTCACATTTCATGTTGTATTCCTTTTAACATATTCAAGGTACTTTCCAGTTTACATGGTGTCTCAAAAACATTTCTGTTCTTGTTTCAGGTTTAACAATTCAGAGATATTTGTATATATTCAACAGAATTCATTCTACTTTCTGATACATGGCTTTTCAAGACAATTTTGTCCTTGCTTCAGATTTAACAATGCAAAGATATTTATATAACAGAATTCATACTACTTTCTGTTACATGGCTTTTCAAGACATTTCTGTCCTTGCTTCAGGTTTAACAATTCAGAGATATTTGTATATATTTAACAGAATTCATTCTACTTTCTGATACATGGCTTTTCAAGACAATTCTATCCTTGCTTTAGATTTAACAATGCAAAGATATTTATATAATAGAATTCATACTACTTTCTGGAAAAGAGTTTCCTGTTTCAATTTGTATTTGGCACAAAATCAACAGAGTTCATACTATTTTCTGGATATGAGTTTTGTATTTGGCACAAAATGCATGGGTATCTATTTATATATGTATATATATATAGGTATATATATATATATATGTATGTATGTATGTGCAGTCAATTTGTATATATATATATATGTGTGTGTGTGTGTGTAGAAATTCATGTTCAGCTGTGTATAATTCAAAGTAAGAAATTCTTGTTTTCAAATATGTGCAACAAATTCATTGGTCGTGCACACAGAACAGGGTATTTTTCATGGTTTCCTTACTGGCATTGAGCGACTAAAGGGCTCAGGGGAAAGCCCTTGCCCCTCCCATGGGGAGAGGGTGGGCTGTGAGGGCTCGTGCCCTCCATAGGCCGTGGCCTGTGGAGGGCGCGAGCCTCCACAGTCCACGACCTTCCCATGGGGAGGGCAGGGGAAATAATTCCCTTAGCAATTTCAAAACTCAAGAAAAAAAAAGAAAGACATTCGCCCAGTATAAACTGCATTCGGATTTATCTCAAGACATTTTGGTTTTTATTTAGATGACAGAATTTTTAAACAAACCAGATATGGAGACATATAATTGTAATTGCACTTGAGAAAAATGCAGACTTGCCACAGAACGAAAACCCTAACTCTGAAGAAGGAATGTGTATTCTATAATTGCAACACAGAGTAGTAAGCTGTTACCCAGATTTCAAAACGAAATTGGAAGGAATTCTCAGTTGTTTGTACTCTAAAACAGAGAATTAATCAATTCCTTACTGCAGTTTTTTAAAATAAAGTTAAAAGAAGGCATAGCAATGAAGAGAACCTGGAAAATTCGGTTCTAATTGCAGATGTTCAACAGTACCTCCTTTTGCCTCCGTTCCAGAGCTCTCCGATGTATTCAATCAAAGTCTTCTTCTCTTTCTTAAAGCCTCTTCCTCTTTTTCGAGGATCATGCATAAAATTTCCTAGATGACAGATGATATTCTCATGCAATTCCTAAGGATTGCCACATGCCCAGCGAATTGTTGGTTTTGAGACAGAATTTTCCAGAGCCCAATGCTCTCTCGGGCTGTTCATTCTTCATTCTTTTGGAAAAATTAACCATATATCCCAAAACAGAATTATTTATATCCTCTTTTATGCAATTTTAAAAATTCATTTATGCAAAACAGATTTATATTATATTTATTCTTTTATTTAATTTGTTTTTATTTTTAAATACATTTCTTTTAACAAAAACAGATTTATCCTTTTGTTGCTCAAATATATAATGAGAAATAATGAAATAGAATAAGCCCTATTATTTCATAATTTAATTAAACCATATTTCAAATTCGCTATGCTAATCATTTTCATGCAATCACATTGTAAAAAACGAACATGACCTAATGCAGCTACATGATTTAAGTGGTGTGTGCGTAACCGAGAGTTTCTCCTCTTTTACCCTGTCGAGAAGCTAACCTCCTTTTCCTCAATCACACTCTTGGCCTTCGATCTCCTTGGCTTTTGATCACCTGCCACTCAAATGCACTCAGGCGTGCAAAACAAAAGTGTATTAGTAACCATTGTAGAAACAATAATTAACTCAACATTTCTATTTTATATGAATGCATTCATAATTCTTGAAAGAAAACAATTATATTAAAGCATTGCTCTTAACACATATCATACTTCGTATATTAAATCTCATAAGGTCATGGTCAAACATTATCTAAATAAGTCATGGTCAAGATAAGTCAATGGTCAAAATAAGTCATGATCAAAATAAGTCAATGGTCAAAATAAGTCATTGTATGAGACGTGACAAACACCCTCATAAAATAGAGTTTCCTTCTAGGGAAATTCAAGCTAATAAAATATTAACCATTAGATCTAAGGCATAATGATGAATAGACTAGATTTATAATAATAAAATATAAATCAAATTTAGGTTCCAAGGGCACTACCCCCAAGCCCCCATCAGGATGTGCTACCCCCAAACCCCTAGCTAGGGGGATGATCCCCCTTGACCCCTTGTAAAACAACGAGAAGGTGAATAAATATCATCTCTTAATTGCTAGGGTTCAAAAGGGCTATAGTCTCTAAAACCATAGGAACTTCTCTATGCTCACAGGTTTAGTTAAAGAATCAACAACATTCATCAAAGTCTCTACCTTAACCAACTTTACCCTACCATCTTTGACTATATCTCTAACAAAATGATATTGTACATCAATGTGTTTGGTTCTGGCATGAAATATCGGGTTCTTGGCTAGACATATCGCACTCTGACTGTCACAATAAATTTTTTATATCGCACCTTGTTTTATTCTAATATCTTAACACAGTATCTTAAGCCAAATGGCTTCTTTAAAAACATGAGTAGCTACCATATACTTTTTACTCAGTAGTGGACAAAGCAATTACAGTCTATCGCTTACTCATCCAACTAATTGCACCACCAAATAAACACATAAGTGCTAGTGGATCATCTGCTATCAACATCACCTACCTAGTCTGAATCCACATAACCATGAATATCAAGGGAAATATCATCTTCAGTTATATTACTATGATAACATAAGGAATAATATGAGGCAACACACAAATATCTGAAGACTCTTTTAACTGCATCCCAATGAACTCTACCAAGATTAGACATATATCTAGAAAGAACTCCCACTTCTTGGGAAATTTATGGTCTTGTGCAAACCATAGCATACATAAAACTTCCAACTACACTCTAGTATGGCACTCTACTCATTTCTTCCATCTTTGCTGGTGATGTTGGATAATTTGAAATAGATAAATTTGTTCCAACTAAAATAGGAACACACAATGGTGTACAATCCTGCATATCAAACCTCTATAAAATTGAATTGACATACTTACTTTGGCCAAGTCATAGCTTTCTGTTCACTCTATGTCATCTAATTTCCATCCCAAGAATGCATTTAGTTGCACTAAGATCTTTCATTTCAAACTTAGCAGCAAGTTGAGATTTCAGTTTTGAAAGCATATATTTCCCTTTACCAATAAATAACATATCAACATATAATGTAATAAATAGGAAACAATCACCATCAATTTTATAATAAACACAATGATCTAATTTAGAATTCTCAAATCCCAAACTCAACACATATGTATAAAATTTATGGTACCACATCCTAGGACTCTATCTTAATCCATACAAAGATTTCTTCAATTTGTAAACCAAATTACTTTTATCTTTCACCATGTAGTGCTCTAATTGTGTCATTTAAATATCCTCCTCCAAGTCACCATGAAGGAAAGAAATTTTCACATCTATTTTCTCAACCTCTAAATCATAAGCAGTACAAATAGAAAGAAAAAATATAATGGATGTCATTTTTGCAATAGGAGAAAATATCTCACCATAATCAACACCTTCAACTTCAGAGTAACCTTTCACAACCAACCTTGCTTTGTACTTCTCAATACCTCCATATGAACCAATCTTTTTCTTGAATACCCATTTGCAACCAATAGGTTTTCTTCAATCAATAAATAGTACAAGATCCCATTTATCATTCTTTTTCAAAGTTGTCATTTCTTCATCCATAGCAATCTTCTAGGATTTTGCATCATTCATAGCTAATGCCTCTTCTATCAATGTGGGTTCATCCAAGTTAGTATTTAAATAAAAATACATCTCCAATCATCAAGTGAAAACCTTTTAGGTGGTTGTCTATGTCTTGTAGACCTATGAACAAGCTGAGTTTGAGGTTCTTCCTCCTTTTCTAAAGATTCAAAGGTAGATGAGCTCTCAACTTCTTGGACCTATCCATGGGCCTTGATTCAACTTTCTCAGGTTTAGAAGGAAATTGAATCACATCTTCCTATTTACTTTGTTATGGTGGCAATGTAATAGAAGAAGGCTTACTTTCTCTAAAAATAACACTTCTACTATGTATTACCTTCTATACAACTGGATCCCAAAACTTGTATCCTTTTACACCATAACTGTATACTATGAATATATATATTCCATTTCCTTGCTCTCCAACTTCATTCACCTCTCTTTTGGCACATGTGCATATGCCTCACAACCAAAAACTCTAAGATGTCTTAATGAAGGCTTGTAACCCAGCCATGCCTCTATAGGAATCTTATCAACAAGAGCCGGTGTAGGAGACTTGTTAATCAGGTAACAAGTAGTGACAACATCTTTAACACAAAACCTTTGTTCTAGACCAGCACCACTCAACATACTCCTAGACTTCTCCATCAATGTCTTGTTCATTCTTTTTGCAACCCCATTCTACTATGGAGAATATGGAGTTGTCTTTTGTCTATGAATACCACAATATTTACAAAATCTATCAAAATCATTAGAGAAAAATTCACCGCCATTATCAGTCCTCAAACATTTTATTAACTTTCCATTCTACAACTCAACCATTGCTTTAAATTTTTTGAGTTGACTAAAAACTTCATATTTACTATTTAGAAAGTACACTTATGTCCGACTGTAATCATCAATAAATGAAACAAAATATGTATATTTACCAATTGAAGGAACATCTACAAGACCAAACACATCAGAATGAATAACATCTAATACACCACAAGGTTTATGAGAATTCGAGTAAAACTAAACATGGTTTTGTTTTCCATAAATGCAATGCTCGTAGAAATTAAATTCAAGATTACAATCAGATAACCCTTCAATAAGTTTTTTATTTTGCAAGGTCCTTAGACCCTTTTCTCTAATGTTTCCAATTCGCTGGTGCTATAACATAGTTTTCTCTATAGGTAACTTTGATTCAGAAGAAAGAGCACCCTTGGGTACCCAAAAGCCATGACCATCTACTAAAGGTGAAACCCTCACTTCTTCCACAAAATTGCTTTTCATAGAAGTACTATTGCACTCAACAGTGCATGCATCAAGCATATAAAATTTTCCATATATGACACCTCTAGTAATCACCGTAGCACCTTTGACCATCTTGCATCTTACATTAGAAAATACTACTTGCACACCTGCATCTATTATTTTTCTCACAAATAAAAAATTTTGTGCTAAACCAAGAATATGCAACACACCATTAATCCTTTTTATTCTACCATCAGGAAACATGATTCTAACTTTACCATGGCCAACAATGTTCAAATAAGAATCATCACCCAAGTATGTGCCTTACCTCCATTAAATTATCCATATTTAGAAAACCAATCTCTATTAAAGGTCATATGGAAAGATGCACCTAAGTCAATTAACCATGCATCATTACCTGCACAAGTTGCCAAAGATGCAATGAATGCATCACCATCTTCCTTCTTGGACTCAAAATCAAAATAAAATTTCTTCTTTTTCTTCTTCTTTTCTTCCTTAGAGTCCTTACGAACATGTCCAAGCTTACCACGGTTCCAATAAATAACTCTAGACTTTCCAAGAGATTTGGATCTCCTCTTGGACTTGGATTTATCACGCTTCTCTTTCTTCTTTCCTTTGTCCTTAGGTATTCCATGAACACTCAAGGCCTCCTTGGCATTAATGGATACCTTCCTCATCTCTTCATAAAGTAAAGAACCCACCATATCTTTAGTCCTCAATATAACAGAAGTACTCCCAATAGCCATAACAAGATAATCCCACGAATCAAGCAAAGTGTGGACAAAAAAATTGTACTCCTTTTCAAAAAGTACAATATGTGGCCTAATGTGGTCCTATTTTAGACACCCTTGCACTAATCACCTCTTAAAAATTGCATTTATAGGGCCCTAATGTTCATTATTTTTTATCTAGAGTCCCATTTCACTCAAAAATCATAAAAATCCCAACAAATAATGTTTAAATCATTCATATCTCAAAAACCCACCTCTGAAAAACCTCATGTGGGATCCATTGGCCACTTTGGGTGAATGAGTCCCCTCTGGTGGGACCCATTCACCAAGGGTGGCGAATGAGTCCCTTTTGGGGGAATTTTCAATTTTAAGTAGGAAACTCACTGACTTAATTCAATTTTTCAGTGGATGTTGGCCTCTTAGGTCTTAATAACGAGCAACTAGGTATTTATGCCTATAAATATGTTTTTTTAGGTCATTTTTCACAAAGAAAAATCAAAATCCAAGTATTGAGTATCTTCCACAAGAAGATTCATTAGTCTTTCTACAACAAAGTTGAAGCTTTAGGACAGTAAGATAGGGTTTTTGCAGGTCTTCAAGCTCACTTCCTATTCAAGATCCAACATTGAAAAGGGTTGATCATGGATGCCTAGGGAGAATCATGGAGAAATATAGGTTGAGGAGATGCAACTAGCCATCAAATCACACCTAAAGACTTGTTTTCAAAGTGATTCCATCTTCCATTTTCTCTCTATCTTCAGATTTAAGGTTTTCATGTCATTTATATTCATTTGTAATGTTGTAGTGTTTCTTGGATTGAATTCTTACATCATTCAAGCTCCATTTAAACATCTTATTCTAACACATTATAATAGGGTTTTGTCTTCATATTTTTCTAGTCTTAGACACACTTGGGGCTAAGGTTTTATGCAGATTTTATCCATTCAAGGTTTAATTACCAAATTATGGGTTTGACCAAGGTAAACCCCCCATTAGAAAACAAATTATAAGTTTTTTTGTAGGTGTTTTTGAAGATTTAGATCCGGGATTCAGTCAAGAAGTGTTTGCAGGTGATAAAGTGCAGATCTAAAATTTAATTTTCAGAAAATGGAAAAAGGACTAATTCGCCATGAATGGAAAATGAGTCCCACTAGAGGTGTCTGTCATATCAGAGTGTAGATTCCAGTACCCTTTTGGTAGAAACAAACTTTTGAGTAGAAACCCTGGTCTGGGACTAATTCACCCAAGGTGGCGAATGAGTCCCAGTCAGTCAAAAAGTCAACATAATTTCTAGTTTGTCAAAGTCATTTTCAGTCTTCATCAGATTTACAGGTGCACACATTCAGTCTTACAACTTCCTATTTTTTTCTATTTGCATTTATATTAATCTTTTTAGGTCTTTTGCATACGTGTTTTCAAACCAGTTACATTTCTTAGGTTTAGCATTAATAATCACCTTTCTTTTTTCAGTTTATTGTATTTAGATCATCTCATTTAGGAATATTACACCCACATCACATCAATCTTTGAATTTTTACATTGTATTTTGGCCCAATCTTTATCCTTTTACGTGAAAAACCCTAGAAGGACTATAAAGCATTCAGGTGCCAAAATCTTTGTTTACATTTTGGTGAACCTAACGTGAGCATTTTTACTTCTAATTCAAGTGCATTCACAGCCTTGGGTTATTTTGCATCAATGTATTGCATTAGTTTGTATTGTTTTGCATCCTAAGGTTTTCAAAAATTGCATTAGTGAAAAGATCATATAGATTTCATTATTGCATTTAAAATCATTCAAGCTATTGAAATTCTATATTTTCAAGTGTATAGATTAGCATTGTACAGACTTGAAAACATAGTAAAACATCAAAAAAATCAGAAAAAAAAATCAAAATACCCCTATTGGGACTCATTTGCCATCTTGGGCGAATCAGTCCCAATACACATTTTGCATCACTGTTTTCATAATTTAGTTTCTAGTTTTTCACTTTCTATTTTTTATAGTTACTTTTATGTTTCTATTTGGTTATTTTCTATTACATTCAAAATCATTAGCATTAGCATCATTTACTTTAATGGAAATTATGGATAGCATTAGATTTTTACAATGTTGATTTTCAGCATTAGTTCCTAGTTCATTTAGATCAAATTCATCAGAAAACACAAACAAAAATATTAACCAATCCAATGAAACAATCAAAACCATGCTTCACTTTAGGCAAACTATATCATCCAAACCTCTTAGTCGTGATGACTTGGATAGGTTAGACGAAGCCCTACAAGGTTCCCCCTCACTAATTCCATCTGGTAAGGCTTGTGATGACCAACCTAAACCAACTAATGACAACTCATCTCCCAAACCTTTTAGTAGTGATGAATTTTATATGTTAGATGAAGCCCTTGAGGACTTCATCTCACAAAATCTATCCACTAAGGTTTGTTGTGAACAACCTAAAACACAATATGTCAATGTAATTCAACCCCAACTTGTCCTTTACCCACCTTCACATCAACCTCAACCTCTACCTAAACCTAATTTTACCCTTTACCCACCTAACCATGATGTTGTTTCCCACACACATTACACTAGAAATAACCCACAACCACCACAACCAACCCCAACCTCCTTACCTTTTCCCAATTTCACACTGCCTAGTGCTCCTCGATTAAGAGAGTATGATCTTGTTGAAAAACTTAAGAGCACTCCTGCCAAAATATCCCTTTGGGACCTTCTTCAAAATTCACCAAACTATCATTCTATGCTCCAAATAGCATTGCAACAAATAATGGTTCCTCTTGGTACAAACGCAACTAATGTGAAAACTCTTATACAAGGAATGAATGTAGTTAATGTAGACATTACCTTTCACCAACATGAGCTCCCTCTATTAGAATTAAGGAAGCAAAATGAGTCCTTTATGATAATTTCTCAATATAATACAAGCGTCAAAAGAACCCTTTTTGACAATGGCTCTTCCCTTAATGTGCGCAGTGTAAAGCTCCTAGATCGGTTATGTGTGGTTAAATTGCAAATCAAACCTGATTCCTTATCTATTAGAGGATTCAACAATACTACAAAGCAACCGCTCAATGTAATCACTTTACCTATCACAGTCGAAGTGGTTACCTTGCAAACTCTTATTCATGGCATGCCCTATGATCTTGTGTATAATCTTCTTCTGGGAAGGCCATGGATTCATGAGATGCATGTGGTACCTTTGACCCTTCATCGAATTATGAAATATGTCTATAATAAAAAAATTTATCAAGTTGCAATAGACCCTGAGCCTGAAAGTTGCTTACAACTTGAAAATGGAACAACAAGTCCTCTTAACACTTTAATTCCAACATCTCACATAGAACCTCTTGAGACCAATAAACAAAGAAGCAGAATCAGTCTCTAAATTATTAGATGATGGTTGGGGTACATTAGAATTTACACCTTCATTTATGTATGAATACATAATCACATGAAAAGAGGATGAAAAGCAAGAACAACCAACGGTTATGACAACTCAAAATTTGGAAAAATGCTCCCCAACATCTACCTCATCTACTTTGGCAGAAAATACAACCTATACAACAAATTTTGATGAGATATATTATCAACAACCACCCAATCTATAGGAAATGGAAATACTTTACAGACGGGGCTATGAGCTTCTAAAACAATTGGTATATAATGGTAAAGGATGTGGAAAGAATGAATAAGGAATACGTGTCCCTATAGAACCTAATACACAAGAGACAAAGACTAGTTTGGGGTATTCTTTTTCTAAGACAACAAAATCAACTCAACAACCATCCCTCAACATCAACACCATCACATTTAAACCAAGAACTAATATTATGCTAAAGCATCCTGAATTCCTCAATATCATGGATTCCCCACTGTCCTGGGAATACATTGAAAGTGATGAAGCCTTGAAACAATTGTTAAGAGCTTCTGATAACTCATCTTCTTACAAGAGAAAATTTACCTATGTAATGATTAGTACCAAGCAAAAATATGTTGATACTAACGAGACAAACATGAGCATGGAACCATATGATCCTAAACTTCCTAAGTCTAATGCACTCCCTTTAGGAGATACAATTGATATACCAATGGACATAGATGATAAAGAAAAATTTATTAAGATTAGAAAGTGTCTTGATGATGAAGAACAAGAGGACACTACAACTTTGCTTCATAATTTTCCTAAAATTGTTGCTTGGAAATATTTAGATATGCCAGGAATAGACCCGAAGATAGTCACACATAACATTGTTCTTGCTGAAAATGCTAAGCCTGTTCGAAAAAAGATACACAAAATGAACCCTAAGATAGCCTTGCATGTTCAAGGAGAACATGAAAAAATACTCGACGCAAGTTTCATTCGACCTATTGATTATTCTCCTTGGATCTCAAACATCGTCGTTGTTGCTAAACCTAATAATCGTATTAGGGTATGTACGGACTTTCATGACTTGAATAAAGCATCCTTAAAGGATGATTTTCCCCTTCCTAATATCAACATGATCATGGATTCAACTGTTGGACATGCTTTGTTGTCATTCATGGATGGATTTTCCAGTTATAATCAAATCTTCATCAACCCACAAGATCAATACAAGACAACATTCAGAACTATTTGGGGAACATGTTGTTAGGTTATGATGCCTTTTGGATTAAAGAACATAGGCACAACTTATCAAAGAGCAGTGACATTTATATTCCATGGCTACATACATAAAATATTGGAAGATTATGATGACGACATCCTTGCAAAATCCTTAACAAGACAAGACAATGTGAATGTCCTTCGACAAATCTTTGAATGAATGAGTAAATACAACATGAGACTCAATCCCAAAAAGTGTCTTTGATCTGTAATTAGAGGTTTACAAATTAACTTGTAAATTAAATATAATTACAGTAATTTCCTAATCTAATGCAGACTTGTGTGATTATGCTTTTCTAATTGTTGAAATTACAAAAGGTACACTTTAAAATCAATTATTGAAAAATAAATTGAATTGAACTAGAGAGAAAATTAGACAGAAGAGAGGAGAATAATAAGATAGGAGATAGAAGGATCACACGTAGGTTGATAATGGAGTTCGTCCAATGAGGACTACGTCTTCGGGTTTGCTTCTCAATGTTGGGACCACTTTATTAATTTTTCCAAGCAATGATATTGCCTTGTTACAATTTCCAAGCTTCAAAAACCTACATCAAATTCCTCACAATCTCTCTCACTTTACAATTTTTGGTGTAAACCAGCACCTTGTAAATCTCCTCCAAAAATCCTCACACTCAATATTCCCTCCAAGTAATTTTTCTTTTGAGAAAATTCTATCTCCTAAGTCGCTTCTAAATCACTTAGCTTTTCCAATGCCCAAACACCCCATTTTATATCATTTTACATGCTTATTATGGTTGAAAACCATAATATTACAAATCTTCTAAAATCCCCCCTTTAAGTAAAAATCTCAAACAATTTTCCCATTTACAATGAAAGAATCTTTTAATAAACCCCCTTAATATTTTCCCGATGGCTCTTATAATTGAGCTTTTACAAAAATATCATTTCCAAGAAATGAATGACTATGATTCCCTTTTATCTAACCGGGATATTTTTATTGTTTTATTGTGGAGGTTCTCCTTTTAATTAGGAGATTTAAATTAATTAAAGGAAGGTATTATTGATTTTACCCCATATTAAGGGTTTTATCCCTTTGTATTAGGGATGGGGTATAAAATATGGCTATTAAAAATCTTAAAAATATTTTTTTTAAATCCCTTTTAATAGCCCCTTTCATTAAAAACCAATAAAAATCCTTTAAAAAGAACGGACTTTATGTTTTCCCAAAAGCCCCCTTTAATTTCTCCTTATTTTATGGTTTCTATAAAATATCCATGATTTAAGGCTTTAAATAAGATTTGGCCCCACCTTTTAGTACTTTAACTATAACATAGCACCCATCCATATCAAAGTGCTTTCATGGTCTAATGATGGGGCATGATCCTTGTAAAGAGTAGGTTGTGTGTTTGAATTCTCAACCGATATTTTGACCAAACATTCATGTTGATTGTATCTGTAGACCGAAGGGTGCCACATCATCGCCACATGTCACTTGTTGATTTGTTGACATTGTTGTGTATGCTTACCATGTGTCACCATAGGATTGGTCCACATCATCACATTTTGAACTTGCCACGTCAGCACGATGACATCATTTGACTTGGTCAACCCATTTTTTTGGCAACTTTGACTAGCCATAACTCACTCATACGGACTCCATTTTTGACGAAATGAACGTCATTGGGAAGCTCCCACCGAACTCTTCACAACGATATCAATTTTGACCACTTTTGACAACTT
>VDFB02000002.1:196184608-196213301 GCA_007258455.2 Sequoia sempervirens | reverse complement strand
TATCTAGAAGGACTTCTTGGATGGACTTAAGGATGGGGTCATGGGATGGACTACTTCGATCTCGACATGAAGGTGAAGCTATGATATCATGCTTTGGACTTTTATTTTGGCATGTATCCCAAGAGTAGGCAATGCGATGTGATTTTGGGGACCATGACCAAATGTATTTTCAAGACTAAATGTAGCTTGCGATGGAGTGAATAGGAATGGATTAGTGGATGATGGACTAGGATAGGATGTGGAGACTTGGAATGGGTTGAGAGATGATGGACTAGGATAGGATGTAGAGGCTTGGAATGGACTAATGGAAGGTTGGTTTCCATTGTCAATGTTAGGATAAGGGTGATTAACATAAGATTTTTTGGATTAATGTCATGGATTGTGCTAAGGGACTCTTTATAGTGAGGGTATATGGATGGAGGACTGGAGCTTATGAATTGTTGGTAAGAAGGGTATGTGAGTGGTTGGTATTTGGATTCAAGGTATTATCTTTTGAATTCTATGGCTTGTTGGGTTTGACCAATGTGGAGTAATTGGTATTCAACTTGACTAGCAAGCATATCAAGGTGAATGGAAGACATGGTGGTGGATGGTATGAAGCCTAAGAGATTCCAATGAAATGGAAGGTATGCACCTATGCTATGTTTTTTTTTTTTGGATTTTTTTGGATATAAGGATGCACCTAAGAACAAGATTAAGGAATGGTAGAATGATAATGACCCTATGACCAAAGGTTATGATATGCAAGGATGATGATGACCAAAGGATATGAGACTAAGCTATGTTTTTGTGATTTTTTTTAGATATAAGGGTGCAATATTATCATGCAAGGATGGTAATGACTAAAGGATGAGATTAAATGAGACTAATGGATGCAAAGGATACCAAAGGTAGACCAAGATAGTGGAGACTAAATGATGCTAAGTGAATGATCAAAGGTAGTGGTGCAACTAAGGTTAAAATGAAATTAAGCTATGTTTTTCTATATTTGGGGTATAAGGATGCAATCTAGATGCAAAGGGAATCCTAAAATTTTAAATAGAAGATGACAATCAAGCTAATGTGAACCCAAGGAAACAATTCCAAGTGTCATTGACCAATTGTGGTAACCAAGGAAATAATTTTGACAAAGTTTGAGTCAAGGCTAGGACAAAGGCTTAAGACTCAAATGTGATAAGGGTGATAATGAAAAGGATTGATAATATGAAGGATAATGGTCAATGAAAAATAGAATATGTAACCAAAAAAAATTCAAAAGCTCAAAGGTCTTCTTATGTTTGAAATATGAAGGCCTAAATGCAACCTAAGGATCAAAGTTTGGTCAATGCAATGCAAAGGAAGGAGGGATGTAACTTATAATGCAATGTATTCCTAATGGCAATGCTAGAATGAGTTGATGAATCTTGCAAGTCTTTGGTTTATCAATCAAAGGTCATTGTGAAACTATTTAAATGATTAGATTTTGGACATAGATTTCAAAAGTTTTTGTTTAGCAAAAAATTGCAGCTCGATTTTCAACAAATGTGTTTCATAGTTGCAGTTCAGGTTATTAGATGCGGCTATGTTTTCAACAATTACATTTTAGAAAGTTAGTTGCAGTTTTCTAGGTCTCAGTTGCGGTTCACAGTAGTAGTTGTGGCTCGGTGTCTGACACTTGCGGCTTTCTGGAATCTTATTTTGACAGTTTTGAAGTTTTCGAAATGGTTTTGATCCATATTTTGATTGTTTCAGAAGAAAGATGATTGGAAAACATAGTAGACAGTATCAAGAAATTTTTTTTGGTTTGGTTTGATGTTTGAAAATGTTTGATTTCAAGAAGACAAGCACAATCCTATGGTTGGACAGGACAATACTTGTTGATTTCCCACTTGGATTTCTCCTATCGTGCTTATTTAGAGTGGATAGCCTAGGAACTTAGTAGCACTAGCTCCCCTCCATGACACTCACTTCTACAAGCATACCAATTTTTGAATTCTCGGGTAGTCACTTCCCATAATTTGCTATCTCTACAAAGAACAACGAGTATGTGGGACGACTTCAAAGGTTCGACCTCCTGCACCAGCAAATAGAAAGATTTTGGCTTCTTAAAACAAGAGGTGTCTAGTACGGGAATCCATACAAGGTGGCCATACACATGGCAAGATTAGCTCAAGACTATGTAGTCAAGAGGCATCCTAGTCCTTTCCCTAAGAAAAAGGATTTTTATGTAGCACACGACTACTAAGGGTGGCACTTGTCGGTATGACACATCCACACTTTTTGCTAACCAAATTTAGTCAGGAAGCACATTTATTTATAGTGGCTTGGAAGGGCTTGGCTTTATCCTGTTACCACTTTGGGTCGTTCCCTTGGGGTGAGTACTTTTTCCCACCAAGGCAGGCCCTCTAATGGGTGAACACAAAAATAGATGGGTCTTTCTTTCTAATCACCGAGTTTTCATAAGGTGAGAGCATAATACCTACCATCCTTCAAACACTAAGACATGTGGTTAATTTACCCCATAATTAAATCTACATGAGAAAGATAGACATTCTTTTTAAAGCACCAAACGAAGTGTTATCTAATCTAAAGAAAACAAGATTGCGGTTTCAAAATAAAGCCTTGGACATTCAAACCTACAAAACCATGTATTAATAGCTTCACAAAGTTATCTTGGACCAACAAAAAAGTTGCAAAACCTGGTTAGCACAAAAGATTAAGACCTAGACTAAAAATCTAGAAATCAACTAAACTAAACTAGAAAAGAAATGAAACTGAACTAAAAGCTTTAAACGAAACTAAACTAGGAGCTCAATTTTTTTGTTGCTTCAAAAGAAGTAGTTTTGGGAGCTCCGCTTCAAAGCCACACGCTGGAAATAGAAGATTAGTAACCAGAAAACACTATTCTACTAAAAAATCCAAATGAAAAAAAAGCAAAGACAAATTGAAAACTGAAAGTTTATACTGGATAGAGAAATGCGTTGTTTCTCGTCAAATGTGTCACTTCTCATCAAATGTGTCATGCTCATTAAATGTGTCGCTTCTCATCAAATGCGTCACTTGTCATCAAATGTGTCACTTCTCGTCAAATGCATCACCATTTTGATCAAATGTGTTGTTCCATACATAAAATATGCAAAAACAAGCCAAAAACCATATGAAAAATTTGCAAAACTAGTGTTCACATTGAGTTCACCAATGTAAGATGGGGTTAGAGAGTTCCTAGCCTAGAATAAGTGACAGTCAACACTTCTAGACTATTAGCCACACCTAAACAAGATAAACCAAATAATGGAGAGAAATCAAGAATGTAAAACATAAAATAAAGCACTCCCCATCATGGTTGATTACTTATCTTGTCTCTTCTTCTTTTTGTGCAATCTTTGCCCTCAAATTTTGTAGTAAACTTGTGTAAGTACCTACAAATAGTAGAAAAGAAAGTCAGAGATAATGGCTATTAAGTTGAAAATGGGAGAGGAAGGTTGTTTTTATAGACAACCATTTGAATGGACGGTCGAGATTAAACTTCTAGAAAGATGCCAAGATCGACGGTCGAGAATGGATGAGAGGGAGGTTACGAAATGGATGGCCAAGATCAAAATTCTAGAAAGATGCCAAGATCGATGGTCGAGAATTGATGCACCAAGAATATAATATTCATGGGAGGACTATGACATTTATGACGCTGACCGCTATGACATAAATAAAGGCTATGGCAGGGCATCTTTGACCAAAAGAGATGCATAAATGATTTATTTTAAATTATTTATTCAAAAATAGAGGGAAGGAACAAGTGGCAAATAAATAATTTATCCAAATTATTTATTTGGAGAAAATGAAAAAGGAGCATTTAATTAAATTAATCAATTTAATTAAATGGGGAGATAGAAATTAGAGAGGAATTAAATAATTTCAACAATTATTTAATCATAGAAGAATAAAAGGTCAAATAATAATTATTCTTATCTGACTATAGACAAATGATGAAAGATAAATAATTAAATAAATATGATTTATTTAACTATTGAAGAAAGGGGTATATTAGCGATGCAATTGAATAATTTTAATTGATAAGGATAGAATAGAGATCAGAAGGTGAGTTAATTAAATAATTAAAAATTATTTAATTAATAGAGGAATATGATTGAACATAATTGAATAATTAAAATTATTCAATTATCGGAGGACAACAACCAAGAAAAATGACACTCACAGACTTAGGACATTTTTCAGTGTCTACACCTGAACCAAGACTTAAAATCTAAATTCTTTCATAAAATGGATAGTTGTTGCAACGTATGTTCTTGCTTGGTGGCCTTCTCGAAGACCTCCTCCATGGTAAGTGGGTTATGTATGTCCACCTCCACTCTGATCTAGGGCCTTAACCCTAGTATAAACTTCTAGATTCAAATGCGCTCATCAGTCTGGTACTAAGGCACATACTTTAGCAAATGAGTGAACTTTTTCCCAATACTGAGTTAGTGACATGCTCCCTTCAGCTAAGTTCTAGAACTTTTTCATCTTCTTATCGAAAGAGTGTTGAGGGAGCCACCTTTTTTTAAAATGTTGGAGAAACTGTTCCCTAGTGGTCTCTCCAGGTTGTAGTTTTTGTTCTTTCATTTCGGTGTCCCACCATGTGGCTACCTTACTAGAGAGCTAGTATGCTACCCATATAGCCTTAGTTTCATTTGAAAAAAAATTCAGTCCAAAGTACTTCTCCATTTTAATGATCCATGTTCTGCTTTTTCTCCAATTATTTTTTTGTCAAACTTCGGTAAAGCCACCCTTTTAAGGTCCTTGTCGAGCTCTACTTTGATTCTAGCTCAGTTATTGGTATCTGGATCTCTATTTCCTTGTGGCTGCTCCTCCTTCCGCTGATTCTGACCATCTCACATACCTTGAAATTTCCCTTCTAGATGGTCCATCCTATTTTCCTGTTAGTTTAGGAGGTCAAGGATTTGATCTAGCCTCTCATTTTGACCTTCGTTCTAACCACCACCTGAGCAGGTCCATTCCTGGTGTTCACCAAAATGGCTCATGTTTAACCTGTGTCACAACTCACATTTAGTGTAACTATTATAAGTTTTCTATAATTAATCATTTTCACCACATAATTCTAATTATTATGACATGTAATCTTGAAAAGATATTCATATGCATTCATGACATGGATAACTAATTCAAGCTCACAACTTTGAACACAAGGAAAACTTTCTTCATTTATTATAATAATGGATTACATAGATCCTTTTACAAAATTCCCCCCTTCTAGGTGGGCTATTCATTTTCAGTTAGAGGACACTCCTCTAGGTCCTCATCAAAGTCTATTACAACCTTTTTGGAAGAGGAAGGATGTGCACGTAGGCACTCATTTTCCTTTTTAGTCAAAATGGGTGCATTGGTTCCGCACCCCAAAGGCCAATCTTGAATTGCAAAAGGTTTCTTAGTTTTTACAGTATTTAATTATTCATTTTCATTTTCCCCCTTTTCTTCTATAATTAAATAATTATTTACTTATTCATTATCTCTTTTCTCCCATAATTAAATAAATCCTCATTCATTTAATTATTTATCATTCCCTTCCTCTATAATTAAATAATTGTTTTTAATTATTTAATTATTTACAATTTCCCTCCATCTATTATTAAATAATTGTTCCCAGTTATTTAATATTTCATTTCCATCTTTTCTTCTATCATTAAATAATTATTTTTAATTATTTAATTATTCATTTTCCCTCTCCTAAATTAAATAATTATGGTAATTATTTTATTTTTATTCTTATATAAGCCCTATTTCTCACCTAATTTCATGGATTGTGGCTCCTTCTTCCCATCCTTATCTATTTTCTTCTCAATTTATCTCATCGATTGATCATCACACATCATCACTTGATCCCCACCCTTCATTTGATTTGGGATTTCTATAAAAGCAACCTATCAATCTCATTTCAAGGTTAACCATAATCTTCAACATTTTTTATCACCCATATCATTCATCTTGAAGAACCACGGTATTTGAGATTTTGCTATCTTACATCTATATTGAGCTTATTGTGAAATATACATAGTACATATCTAAGAGAAAACAAGAAAATTTGAGAAAATCAATGGAGGAGAATCAACTTTGACATTGGATCTTAGGTGTATTTGCTTTATTATTTTAATTTCCTTTGTCATCTTGTGTTTCATTGTTAGATTAGGGTCTCTATGGTTTGAATTTAGGTAGTTGTGTGGTTGCTATCAATGATTCATGCCTTTCCCCTGATTTTCCTATTCTTACAATAGGCTTATAATAATTTTCATGTGCATGTGGATTACATGTTCATTGGTAATAGCATGGTGATGAGTGGAAAGCTCAAAACTTACATTTTTGGCACATTTTATATTAAGGATTTGGGGGCTGAAAAATACACCTTTTAAATTAATATCAATAAGAATTGGGTACATAAAAATATTTGGCTAAATCAAAGTAAGTATGTTGATCCTATTTTGTATTTGATTAGTATGCATGATTGTAAAACTATGAGTATTCCTTTTCTCATTGACAGTAATATTTATTTATATATGTATGCAGAATCAAATGATATTTTTGAGGATATGTCCAAAGTGTTTTATGCTAATAATATTAGTAATCTAATGTATGCAATGGTTTGCACTAGACCAAACATTTCCCAGAGCAATGGGAGTTTTGAGTAGGCTTATGTCTAACCTTGGTAAGGAGCAATCAACTTTTGTTAAGAGGATGTTTAGACATTTGTTAGGGACTTAGAATTATAGTTTGTGCTATCATAGTACTAATGATGTGGATAATATATTGGAAATATATTTGTTGATAGAAAAACCTTGACTGAAGTCCAAGGTTTAATATTTTATTTTATGTAGTAAACCTCAGTGTGATGCAATTAAAAGGGAGAACTTAAATATGCAATAAGTATAAACTAAATTATATAAATTCATATATATATACCCATAAAATTATATGTTAATATACTTTAATGGCTTATACATGTTTTGTAATTAATTCCTCATGTTTTACTCCCGCTTATCACCTTCCTTATTCTCACATATATTTAGTTCATATGATTCATTCTCTTATCTCCCACTTTTTCCTTCGTTATATTGCCTTGTAATGTCTTTCATAAATCCTTTCCATCATATCCTTTCATAATAACACTTAGTTATCTTATTCTCATTAATTTTCCTTTTCCTTTAAGATATTTAACACTCTTATAGCTTATGTAGGCATATTAGAGGTGTTTTATGTCAATTTAAGTGGTATATAATAGATATATGGGTCTATAAATGACGCAAATTGCATCTATGGTGTCTCTCAACCTTCTATATTTTCCCAACATTCTTCCCAAGCCTAAAACATTGTCTTTTCCTCAAGACAACTCGGTGAAAACAATTGTGTTTCTTCAACTATGTGAGTGGAAACTTGTAGTATGTCTCTTTGTTTTTGTGACATGTTTCAATATTATTTGTATATTTTCCTTTATTCTTTACTTATGTAGTTATGTTATATGAAACCAATTTATTCTTCTACCTACCCTACTTTGAAACTAAGGGGAGTATCTTCATATTTACCTTAATTTTATCACTAAATCTAAGTTTGTATGACCTTTTCCTTTGAGGTGTTATCTCTACTGATTAACATCCTATCTTTTCCTTCCACTTCCACATTTATGTTCCTTGGTTCCCTTTTCATTCCTTCTAGACCAATTATTTTTAAGTATAGAAGATGAATTTTTTTGGGTGTTATCACTACTATTCCTTGTAGTAGAAACCTAATGAGTTCCCATTTATTTCTAACCTCTTATGGTGCCATCTTGAAGTCATTCCTCTTAATTTTATTTTTTCCTTTTCAATTGAGAATGTGAAAATACTTGATGTGTATTCTCACCTTGATCACAAAAAAAAATTAATAATTTAACAAAATATTCTTTTAGCTTATCCTAGTCATTTGTTTGTCATTGTTGTTCTTGATGTATATATGAGGAACACAATAGTGACTTTAAAGCCCAATAAAATAAGGTGGAACCATATTATTTTATTTATTTCTCCCCTTTTATTCAAGAATTTCTCAAAATATTTAATATATTTTTTTGGATTGGAAGCTCCTTTATAAATAGGCATCTTATGCATTAGCCATTCCTTCTTTACAAATCTACAACTAATTTCAATCTCTAGATTCTCTATGTGAGGATATTTTCTTTATGGGTTTTCCACCATCTTATTGTATTTCTTTTCAAAGTAACATTCAGGGCTACCATCCTAATCTCCTCATGGGATTCTTCTATCTTCATCTTCTCTAGATAATTCTCAACATCCCCAATTCAAATATATTTAAGATAGCTCTTACGATTATTCCATATTTTAAAAAAAATTGTATCATAAGTATTCTCCACTCTATTTCATCATTGGTTTCTATATAGGCACTATTTATATTCATATTTTATTTTCCTTTATTTTTCCTTACCTTCTCAACTATTTATCAATATGTTATTCTTTGAATTCTTCAATATAAGTGACACAAGGGATAGCATGTGATCAGGGAGGGTCATCTCCTCATGGGGTCTCTTGGTGTGCATGATCACATCCTTTGGGATTTTTTAAATTTTTATCTCATAATATTGATTTACCATATTACTAATTTTTCCTTTATCTAAGATTTTTCTCTCTTATTTTTATTTCTCTTTCCATTTTCATATAATAAATGCATATGTTTAATATATAAAGTGTATCCTCTCCTTAGGGTTTCTCCATATTTTCCTCATAATCTATCAATTCTAGGGAATTTTCCTTTTCTCTACCTCCATTTATCCATTAGCCTTGTTAGGTCTCAAAAATGTCACTCCACTTCCTAAAGAAAATCTCACTCACAAAGTGAGGGTTGTCATCGTGCAAGTGAAATGGGGTGAAATCACAATACTGAGTCCCACTTTTGGGAAACCAAGTTTCTGGAGTGAGAGGCTTAGATTTAATAGGTCATCTTCATTCAAAGATATTTCTTTGAATGAAGGTCCTTCGATCGAAGGTCTTCACAAAAAGACCTTTGATCAAAGATGGACCTTTGATCGAAGGTACATTCGATCAAAGGTATTATTTTATTTATTTTTTTAACGACTATATGAACTGACAACTGATTCATTGTCAGTTCATTTGGTGGAACAACTACTTAAGGGCTTAGTGAGCTACTTGAAGGCTGTGAGGGAAAAAATACCAACGCAATGAAGAAACATTTTACAATGACCCTTTACGCTTTGAGTGAAGGAACTACCACCAGGTACATCCCCCATTTAAATGCTTTGTTTTTTTGGGGCGAATTACAATTAATAGTGTAATTTAGGGTTTAATGGTAGTTTTTAGGGTTTGATTGTAGATTTGATCTTGAAACAAGTTTTAGTTTCCCCTTAATGGTAAAAAAGCTACCATTTAATCCAGTAAAAGCTTCCAAAATATCACTTATCACATAAAATCCAAATGAATATTGATTTTCCAACTAGATGAGAAAATTATATTTCCATTTTATTAAAGCTTATACAAAAAACATAGGGAAAATGATTGATAATGATTGCAACCTATAAGAAATAGATTGTATCATCTTTCATGCATTATTTGCACAAATAATTGAATCTGTCAGATTTGAAATCATAGTCTTTCTAAGTCTTTAGCTATCACTAATTGATATAATTTATAAATACATATGAAAGATATATTCTCATGCCCATACAACTAAAATATATTCAAAGGGATACACCTTTAACATGGGAAAATAAAGGATACTACCTTTAACATCCACTAAGTAGATTCAAAACTTCACTATAGTGAGAAAATTACTTGGAGTGAAAACTACTAGGCTTGTTAATTACAAGTAGGGGAGAGGGGCCCAAAGTAGGGCGGGTCAACTTTGTAGGTCCACGTGGCAGTCCACATGGACCTAATTTTTTTTTTAAATACCACCACGTCACCCTGCCACTTGTGCATTGGCCCATATTATTTTTAAAAAAAAATCGATCACCCCACCACCTGTCAAGCACATTTTACGCTGACGTGTCCAAAACTGGTCGATTTTTCCCTCTGCCCAAAAGTGAAGCCCACCGGCCTCCTTAATCGACGAACACATCTACATACAGTATATTGGACATTTGTGTGTAGACGACAACCTCGCCACCCTCTACCAATAGTTCAGTGCATTAAACGCTTTCTGCCTCCTTCGTTTCCTCCATTGACCAACTTGCCTTACGTGTCGCTTCGCATTTACTTGGTCTATCGAACGCATTAATCAGAGATGAAGGTTCATTCAATACTCCACATTCTCACATATCTTACTTTGTATCATTCCTTTGTTTTCACAAACATTCTCGATTGTTCATTTTGTTTCTCACTGAAACTAGTTCGACTCTCCACGTTTCATCGTTCGACTCTTCACGCTTTTTCATTCGGCTCTGCACTGTTGACAACTCCCTTTCTCATTTAGGTGAGGTTTACTACCTCACTCAGCCTCTACCAGTCTCAGTGATTACGACATTATTCTGCCATGCACTTTGTTTCTAAAAAAATATTATTTGGGAAAAATTTTCTTTCAATCCGATGCATAGGATGAAATGTGGGGAGGGTTTCAGTGGTTTTCTTTTCCTATATACTCATCCATGCACTCCTACTATTCCCTTCTTCATTGCACAATGTTTACTCTACATTGTGCTTTTCATATTTGCTTCCTTATATGAAATATGAAATGGGTTTTACTGGTTTAAAATGGTTTTTCATTACTATTAGACTTGTTCGAAGAAATATGGAAAGGGTTTGACTGGTTTTCAACCATGCACTTGTTTTTGTGTGTTCTTCATTGCACAAACTTTAAATCTGCAATTTGCTTTTTACATTTGTTTTTTATTCCAAAATACGGAAATTGATACAATATATTTTATTGTTACTATGAGATGTTCATACAATTTTAATGTTTATCATTTGGAGGGTTTCTGCCATGCACCTGGATTCATGTCTTCCTCACTGTACATACTTTAACTCTACAATTTGCTTATAATATTCTCATGTTATTCCAAAATATGAAAAATAGTATGACTGGTTTTCATTTCAAAGATATTCTGGCATGTTTATGTATTATTTTGTTATTCCATGCACAATATTAATGTTTGCGAAATAAATTATTCATTTCATTGTTACTACCAAACATTGAAAGGGTTTCAGTCATTCAAAATTATGGGGTTTTTGCTTTCACAATGCGCAAAATTTAACTCTGCAATTTCCCTTTAACATTTGTTTGTTATTCCCAAATATCAAAATGGATACAATATATTTACTTCTCACTAGGAAATATTCATACAATTTTAATGTATATCATTTTGAGGGTTTTTTCCATGCACTTGCATTTGTGTTTAACTTTTCAATTTCCTTATAATATTCTCATGTTATTCCAATATATGAAAATGGTATGACTAGTTTTCATTTCGAAGATATTCTGGCATGTTTATGTATTATTATGTTCTTCCATGCACATTAGTAATGTTTGCCAAATGCCTTTCTCATTTCATTGCTACTACCAAACATTGGAAAGGGTATCACTGGTTCAAAATTACAGGGTTTTCTTCCATGCACTTGTATTCCTCTCTTTCACAATGCACACTCTTTAACTCTGCAATTTTCCTTTAATATTTGTTTGTTATTCCCAAATATGAAAATGGATTCCCTTGTTTTCATCCTGAAGTTAATATGCCATGCAAATATATAATTCTATTCTTATATATGTATTTGTCTTTCCATACATATATATACATATTGTGCATGGAATAATAAAATAATACATAAACATGGATAGTGTTTGACTGCTTCACAATTACAAGGTTTTCTGCCATGCACTTATATTCCTGTGTTTGACATTGCACGAACTTTAACTCTGCAAATTTCCTATGATAATTTTTTTTATTCCCAAATATGAAAATGGGGTTGCTTGTTTTCATTTCAAATATTTTATGTCATTTTGAAGATATATATATATATATATATATAGATATCTATATAGTTATATATCTATATATATATATAGACATCTATCTATCTATCTATATATATATATATATATATATGTATTAGCCCACCATGTCACCCTACCACTTGTGCATCGGCCTATATTGGTTTCTTTTAAAAATCGAACACCCCGGCACCTGTCAAGCACCATTTCAAATTTAGCCTACCACGTCGCCCTGCCACTTGTGCATGTGCCCATATATATATATATATATATATATAATAACATATATAAGAATATATATATGTGTGTGTGTGTGTGTGTGTGTAATTATATAGATATATATGTATATATATCTATAACTATATGTATATACATATATACATATATACATATATACATATATATGTATGCATATATAATTAGATATACATATGTATATGTAATTATATATATACATATAATGACAAGAGGAGTGAGCTTGATGCACAGAGGCTTCATGAAACAATTGATGTGATTAAGGAGGAAGGGGTCAAGAGTGAGGAATGTTTCATGAAGCCTCTATGCATCAAGCTCATGCCTCTTGTCATGTTGTCTTTTGTCTTTATCCACAATATCCTACTGCTGCTCATTGACCTTCAATGAACATATATATATAATAACAAATATAAGAACATACTACCATGCAATTGTATTATTATGTTCTTCCATGCACAATTCTTTTGTCTGCAAGATGATTTTTTTCATTTCATTCATACTACCAAACATGGAAAGGGTTTGACTAGTTCTCAATTAGAGGGTTATCTGCCATGCACTTGTATTCGCTTCTTCGACAATGCACCAACTTTCACTCTGCAATTTTCCCTTGGTATTTTTTTGGTATATACAAACATCAAAATGAGTTAACTTGTTTTTATTCGAAGATATTTTTCCATGCAATTAAAGAATCCATACCAAACTAACATTGAGCATATAAAGAGATTTACAAATTCAAAAATGCATATCTCCATATTTTCCAATTTCCATTTACCATGACTCACTTCCATATTCATATCTACATGGAATTGCAGACATTCAACTCCCTAAACAGAAAACCGAAGTTGTTCAATTCCATGGAGACTGTAATGAATGGAACGAATGATGCATTACCAAATGATATGCACCGCATACTTTTAATGCGGGGTGGAGACCATACCATAAGCACGAGCACCATTACACTCTCCATGGAAAATAACTTCACTTCTTTATTAATTCTTTATGCCTTTGAATGCCAAGCAATTGTATTCTTCAAATCTTCCATTCACAAAAAATTTGTCTGTGAAATGCTTTCTTTATTTCATTGTTACTACCAAACATGGAAATGAAAAAAACTTAACCCATTATCATTATTTGGTATAACACAAAAAAAATTAAAGGCATATTGGAGAGTTAAAGATTGTGCATAACAAAATATTAAAGGCAGTGGAAAATATATATATATATATATATATATATATATATATTACACACACACAAACACACACACACACACACACACACACACACATATATATATATATTTAATTTTCCACTGCTTTTAATATATATGCCTTCTCCTCTTTTGCCACATGCAACCACCAAAAAACAATGTGTTAATCGCTCGAGAAGAAAACAAGGATTGCACGCCATGAATACATACAATCTCTACAATTGAATGCATCCAAACAAGTTTTCAATTTTGAAAAAGGAGGAAACAAATTAAAGACTCCATAACAAACCACCATTACAGATCTACAAATTAAAAAATTCATTTCTCAATCTATTCCAATTTCCATTTACCAGAGCCTCACTTCCATATTCATATGTACATGGAACTGCATACCTTCAACTCCCCAAATTAAAAAGTGAAGTTCTTTTAGATGGAGATTCCAACAAATGGAACAAACTATGCATATCGAAGGGATATGGTCGAACTACCTCTAATATGGGGTGATTGTAAGACCATAAGTTGCAGCACCGTTACACTTCCCATCTCAAAAGAACAACTTCACTTTTTTGGTGGTGGGTTCGATTGGATTTCGTGGTGGGACAGTCTTGGCTCTTTGTTGTAAATATTGGTGGCGATGTAATGCAAGTGATGACATTATAGGGGAGTGTGGGTTATACTAATTTTATATTTTGGCTACATGTTTTAATGTTGCAGGGCATTAACAAGCACTATGGCTTGTATGTTCGTGGTATTAGATGTGCTTTGAATATTCTATGACATGTAAGACTACAAATAACTATTTGTGTTTGGGACAAATATAAACCGATTATAATACAATTTTGGCGGTACAGTGATTCAAGTACCCTTGTTGACTTTCTTGGTGAAAAATATTTTACAATTGCATATTAAGGGGGGCCCTATAGACCCTATGTTTGGATGCCCACATGATACTGTTTACAATTGCTTACATGAATTATTTTGCTTACCAAGAATATAGAATTGCTAGAATTGATGAGGCAGAATATATATTATGTGTGTGTGTGTATGTATGTATGCATGTATGCATGTATGTATGCATAATTGTACATATATATATGTATGTATCTATATATGTATATATGTATGTATGTATATATATACATACATACATACATATCTATATATATATGTATGTATATATATACATACATATATATGTATGCCTATATATCATAGATATTATGGTATATTCAGCTGACACCTTGTCATTTTGTGTCTTGTTCACTCTACTTCATCGACGTGCAAAGAAATGCATGTTCAGCCCAACCCATTGTTCCTTCGAAGCTTCGTTGATGGTGACTTGCAATTAAAAGGTATATAGTTTTCTAATATTCTTTGTGTAGTCTTCTTGATGTATTGATTGATCCCTCCTTTCATTTGTTCTTGCAGCAAGCAGGATAAAGGTGAGTGCAACAAGGCACAACATTGAGCAAATCCATACTATACAAGTGAGGTTTCTAACCTCACTAAGGCTCTACCACTTTCTCCTGCCAGCAAATGGTTTTTTTTTTGTCTCGCTGATTTTGATCATATTGTTTTGGTGTTTCTTAATTATAAGGACTTTTGTGGCTTTCTTGGTACATGCAGAATGTGCTTGATGAAGTGTATGGCATCGAGGGTGTTTATGAACACTTCAAATTTTTGTTTTCTTAAACACACTTTATTTTTCAAGGAAAATAATGCTTCTTTCTAGCATCACTCTGTCTTTAAAGGGTTACTATTTCATGTGTTTCTTTCCTCCCATGGTTAGCCAAAATCTATCATCATTGAATTTCCCACCACATGACCGTGCCACCTATGCTTTTAATATGTATATGCACATATACTTGTAGACGCATATGTGCACATACGTTTATATATATGTATATGCATATATGTACTTTTATGTTTATGCATAATTGTATATATATATATATATATCTGTACATATGTATAACAATATGTGTATGAAAGTATGCACATACAGATGAATAGAAGTAGGGTGAATCAACTTTGAACACACACACACACACATATATATGTATATATATACATACATACATACATATATATATATATATATATATATATATATATATATATATATGTATGTATGTATGTATGTATGTATATTATATATAATATATATATAATATATACATACATACATACATATACATACATCTATATATATATATATATATATATTGCCCCATCAATTCTGGAAGTCTATATTCTTGGTAAGCAAAATAATTCATGTAAGCAATTGTAAACAGTATCATGTAGAAACATGTGGACCTCCAAACATAGGGTCTATAGGACCCCCTTAATATGCAATTGTAAAACAGTTTTCACCCAAAAAGTCAACAAGGGTACTCAAATCATTGTACTGCCAAAATTGTATAATAATCGGTTTATATTTGTCCCAAACACAAATATTTATTCACAGTCTTACATGTCATAGAATATTCAAAGCACATATGATACCACAAACATACAAGCCATATTGATTGTTAATGACCTGTAGCATTAAAACATGCAGCCAAAATCTACAATTAGTATAACCAACACTCCCCTATAATATCACCACTTGCATTACATCACTGCCAATATTTTCATACATCGAATGGCACCAATTTCATACTCCCCTAATATATCACCACTTGCATTACATAACTGCCAATATTTTCAAACAAAGAGCCAAGATTGTTCCATCACCAATTCCATTATATTATACAGAAGAGGTTGTTGCACTTTATACATTCTATATCATGTAAATGATGTTGCCAGTGTTGTGTACATGACTATATGAAGATTCAAGTGATATTGTTAGTGGTTGTTAATGCATAATGTTGTATACATACAATAGTTATGAAAAGTGTGTTGTACATTTCAGCCCAATCAAGCAATCACCATAAACAAAGTTTGAGTATAATTAAGCAGACTTTCATTAACAAGCAATTGCACTACACTGCCAACATGGACATCATATTACTAATTAAGCCCATAAACATATCCATTTAATAAACCAATAAACAGATCCATTTGATATCAAATCTTAAATATAGGCATGTGCATAATGGTAGCAACAACATTTGCATATTATAGGACAAAAATTTGTAGTGACATTGGAGGTTATAGCATTGAGGAGACTTCTTTTTCAGAAGAGCATTTAAGTATTAAACTATGTATCATTATACTTTAAAAATTATCAATGTATGCAACATGGTTTAATACTAAAAATGCTTTGGTGAAAATAAGCCTCCCCAATGCATGGCCAAACAAGTTTCATTGTAAAACCAAACGAACAATCAAGAATGTTTGCACACAAAAGGAAAGAGAATGAGCGGGATATGTGAGAATTTGGAGCATTGAATGAACCTTGATCTCCGATTTACTTGCTCGACAAACCAAATAAATGTGAAACAACGCGTAAGGAAAGTTGGTCAATGGAGGAAACGAAGGAGGCAACGAGCATTTAATGCACTAAACTGTTGGTAGAGGGTGGCGAGGTTGTCATCTACACGTGGTTGTCTGATCCATTGTACGTAGATGTGTTCACCGATTAAGGAGTCAGGTGGGCTCCACTTTCGGGCGGAGAGAAAAATTGGCCAGTTTTGGACACGTCGGCGTAAAATGTGCTTGATAGGTGTCGGGGAGAATCAACTTTAAAAAAAAAAAAATATGGGTCAATGCACAAGTGGTAGGGTGACATGGCGGGAAAAAAATTCTGCTTAATATCAAGGTATTTCAGTCCCCAACAACAAAATTAAACAGCGAACAATTGAACTATATATTGCAGCCTGGAATACACAGCAAAAAAGTAGCCAATCAGTGATATAGTTGTAGTGATGGTCCCTCCCAACATCAATCAAGCATGCCAAGATAAACATCTAGAGATCTGTTCTCGTCTCCTGCTTGTGCTTTCTGAGTTGTCCTTACATGATTTGCATTTGCATTTGTAAATTGAGTGTTAATTAGATGCAACAGTGTTGAACAACTATTTGCAATGGAGAGTGGAGTGCAACCTACATTTGGGCTGACACTTGAATTGACATTCAACTCCCCAAACAAAGGGATGTATATGTTCAATATATCCCAAAACAAGGCATGGTTGTGTGCAAACAGGTTTGTAGGACTGCTTATATGTCTTTCTCGTTGCACTGACCTATGGGCTCAATTGATTTCTCTTTCCTTCCTATCTTGTTTCTTTTGAACCCTCTGTTGCTCCATCTTGTCCTTCCTTTCCTTATTATCTTGTTTCTTTTGAACTCGATCTTGGTCCCTCTTTTGCTCTCTTTCCTTCCTATCTTGTATCCTTTGAACTATCTTTCACTCCTTCTGCTCTCTCTCCTTCCTATCTTGTTGCTTTCTAGCTTTGTCTTCCTCCTTCTTATGCTCTATTTCCTTGCTCAAATCTGCATAGTAATGTACCAACTGTGGTATGGAAAAAGTGTCAAGTGGAGAAGGCAATGAATAAGTTCCTTTCTCTTCTTTGCACTGCAAGACAATACCCAATTTTTTGGCTCCATCAGCCAACCAAGATGGTTGGGTAGGGGCCGAGGGAAGGCTTAAACTGTCATAACCCTCATCAGTAGCTCCCTCAACCAACCAAGAGGGTTGGGCAGGGGGTGATGGAAGACTTAGACTATCATTACCCTCCTTCATAGATCCATCTGCCAACCAAAACAATGGGGTAGGGGTTGAGGGAAGAGTCAGGTCATCGTTATGTTCCTCACGATGGTTGTCCACCATGTCATTTGTTTGACGATTAACTATTTCATTCATTGTCAATTCCCAATGTTGTGATGTTGTTGTCTGCCTACCTCATGGAGCAGTAACTACAACAACTATCTCTGCTTCTACATTTTGTTCTTCAGGGGGGAATGAAACCCCTCGTTGACTTGTAGGCCACCTTGTTGTGGCTCTCTTCTTCATTAGCTTGGACCTCATATCAACTTTATATTGAACCTACACACATTATTGATACATGTTTGAAACAATGATAAGAAACACCATTGGACACCCTTAAAGACAGAGTGATGCATGTTTTTTTTTTAATTCCTTTATTGTGTTAGCTGATAGTTTATAATGGTAAATTTGGTAAGTGTTGAATTTTTATTTGATCATACTATTTTGTTTGAATTGGACATTATGTTTAAAACTTATTTGATTGAAATGAAAGCAGTTTGTGTAATGCCATAAAGCCGAATGGAACTAACAATGTAGATAACTGAAATTTATTGTCATTCATCAAGAGGCATCAAGCATGAAACAGTGTGATAATGAGTTACAAGTTTCTAATATATGAAAACGTTGAGATAGTGAGTTTGAAATAATCAGTTACAACAATGACATTACCATGCAAAAAAGTTACCTGGCCTTGTGCAACAATCACATAGGGTTTAACAATCACAATCTAAGGAACTGGAAAGCATTGACATCCATAAATAGTGTTAAGTTGAAACCCCAGATATTGAGTCAACATGTAGTGGGTGAGAAACATTTACAGTGCAAATAACTAATTTATATACCTAGGCCTATAGAACATAACAAAAATACCAGAAATTGAACTAAAATTACTTGACAATCATAAATAGATAAAGTTGAAACACCTGATATAATTGTCACTTTCATATGCTTGAAAAAAAGTTAGGGTGTGTAGAACTAATCTATATTGGCAGCCATTTTGAAAAGTCCAGCAAACAAACTTAAATGACTTAACATATAGAAACTCTATAAGGTGAAACCCCAGATATTGAGTTACAGGTTTGAGGGTAACAAAACTTTTACAGTGAATATAGCACATCTATATTGGGATACAGTAAGAATGTAAGAAGAACCCAGAAAATGAAAAGAACTTCTTGGACATTCAAAAATAGTGTAAGTTGAAACCCCAGATGTTGAGTAACAAGTTTTTCTGAGAAACGTTACCATGATTTTAAACATATTGTCGTATGGACATGAATAGTTAATATGAAGAAGAAGAGTTTGAGATTGGCATTCGTAGGCATAAACAGTGTGTTTTTGTAAAGTACCTGAATGTTGATAGTGTGTTGTTGGTGTTGCTTCTTCTTCTCCTCTTTGTTCGTCTGCCTCTAGGAAAACATTGCAGTGAATATGAAAGTGAGATGTGCTTAATGGAAATGCAATTTTGAATTTCAAAATCTCTTTATATGTTCAATGTTTTTTGATATGAAGTCTTTAATTTTGGCCCTCCTTTTTCAAATTTGAAAATTTGTTTGAGTGCCTTCAATTGCATAATTTGTATGTATTTATGGTGTGTTGTTTTTGTTTCATGCTTAGGCGAATATGGTGGCTTTACTCCCTTTGTTTTGATGGTTGCAGGTGGCAAAAGAGGAGTTTGAACCAGTTGTCGTGCGAATGGATTTGACAGATGGGACAGTTATGAATGATTTCTTCTCATTTCATTGTTGTATTGATGGCACAGTGGGATAGGGGGTGGGTTGGATTGGATTTGGCCGATGGTAAATTCTTAGCTCGTAGTTGTTCTCCTCGTGCCACTTGTATTAAAATACTGGGCGTGAGCTAATGCAAGTGGTGATATTGGTTGCCTCATACAATGTGACTTCTATTTTGACCATTGACTTATTTTGATCATGACTTATTTTGACCATTGACTTATTTTGACCATGACTTATTTAGATAATGTTTGACCATGACCTTATGAGATTTAATATACGAAGTATGATATGTGTTAAGAGCAATGCTTTAATATAATTGTTTTCTTTCAAGAATTATGAATGCATTCATATAAAATAGAAATGTTGATTTAATTATTGTTTCTACAATGATTACTAATACACTTTTGTTTTGCATGCCTGAGTGCATTTGAGTGGCAGGAGATTGAAGGCCAAGGAGATCGAAGGCCAAGAGTGTGATTGAGGAAAAGGAGGTTAGCTTCTCGACAGGGTAAAAGAGGAGAAACTCTCGGTTATGCACACACCACTTAAATCATGTAGCTACATTAGGTCATGTTCGTTTTTACAATGTGATTGCGTGAAAATGATTAGCATAGCAAATTTAAAATTATGGTTTAATTAAATTGTGAAATAATATGTATTTATTTATTTTATTAACCTACTCATTTGAGCAACAAAAGGGAAAAGGATTATGTTTTAAAAGAAATAAGGATTAAAAAATAAAATAAGATAAATAAAATAGGAATATTGTGGCTTCATAAATAAAAACTTAGAGTTAGCATAAAAGAAGGATATAATTCAGTTTTGTATATAAATTTTTCCAAAAAAAAAATATTGAAGAATGAACAGCCCGAGAGAACATTGGGCTCTGGAAATTCTGTCTCAAAACCAACAATTCAATCGGGCATGTGGCAAATCCTTGAAACCTGGCCATCCGAAATTTATGCATGATCCCCTAAAAAGAGGAAGAGGGCTTCTTAAGAAAGAAAAGAGAATTTTGAACGGAATCATATCAAGAGCTTCCTCGGATCGTAAAGAGGCGAAGAAGGTATTGTGGAACAACTGCATTGGAAGCAAATTGTGCCAGGTTCTCTTCATTGCTATGCCTTCTTTTAATTTTATTGTAAAAAAACTGCAGTAGGACATGTTTTATCCTCTGTTTAGAGTGCAGACATCTGTGAAATTTTTCCAAATTCGTTTGAAATCTGGGTATCAGCTTACTACTCTGTGTTGCAATTATAGAATACACATTCCTTCTTCAGAGTTAGGGTTTTCGTTTTGTGGCAAGTCTGCATTTTTCTCAAGTGTAATTACAATTATATGTCTCCATATCTGGTTTGTTTAAAAATTCCGTCAAAATGTCTTGAGATAAATCCGAATGCAGTTTATACTGGGAAAATGTCTTTCTTTTTTTTGAGTTTTGAAATTGTTAAGGGATTAATTCCCTTGCCCTCCCCATGGGAAGGTCGTGGACTGTGGAAGGCTCGCGCCCTCCACAGGCCGCGGCCTGTGGAGAGGGCGCGAGCCCCTCACAGCCCGCCCCCTCCCCATGGGAGGGGCAAGGGCTTCCCCTGAGCCCTTTAGTCGCTCAATGCCAGTAAGGAAACCATGGAAAATATCATGTTCTGTGTGCACGACCAGTGAATTCTTCAATCAGATTTTGAAAACCAGAATTTCTTACTTCAAAGTATACACAGCTATACATGAATTTTACACATACATATATATATATATATATGTATACATATACAATTGACTGCATACACATACACACACACACACACACACACACACACATATATATATATATCTATATATAATATGTATACATATATATATATATATATATATATATATAGTTATCCATGCACATATGTGCCAGAAAATAGTATGAACTCTGTTTAATTCATTTCCAGAACAGAAAATAGTATGAACTCTGTTTAACTCATTTCCAGAACAAAAAATAGTATGAACTCTGTTTAATTCATTTCCAAAACAAAAAATAGTATGAACTCTGTTTAATTCATTTCCAGAACGGAAAATAGTATGAACTCTGTTTAACTCATTTCTAGAACAGAAAATAGTATGAACTCTGTTTAACTCATTTCCAGAACAGAAAATAGTATGAACTCTGTTTAATTCATTTCCAGAACAGAAAATAGTATGAACTCTGTTTAAACTCATTTCCAGAAAGTAGCATGAACTTCTGTTAATTACACACCATTATCTCAGATTTGTTAAACCTGAAACAAGAAACAAAAATGTTTTTTAGACACCATCTTGATTACTTTAAAGCAGTACAATCCTGAGTAAAGGAATACAACACAAAAATCTGAATGAAAGTCTATCTTTCAAACCTTAGAATTACTGAATAAATTGCACTGTATCAGTATATTATTATTATTCTGTAACCTGCATTGAATTTGGGAATTAAACTGTCTGTCAACTTGAGCTTGGAAAGAAAAAGAAATGCATACTGAAAACAGAAAACACTATTCTTTCTTTCTATTAGTACACTGAAAATTATCAATATATATATGTTCTTCTTTAAAACAAAGCCTTTATCCAAATCAAAAGGCTTACTTTTTAAAGAATAAATGATATCTTTCAATTGAATTACAAGGGATGTTCTGAAATTCGCATTTGAAATTCTTTGAAGAATTAATTATTGAAACATGTATGAAAATGTATAAAGTTTTACTTTAGTATTTATACTTCACTATGGTAACTTCCGGGACAGGGTGCCGAAGGTGGGCAAACAGAGACGGTAGTATTACCTTTTCTAATCTACCATTTACTTGTATTATTTTGCTTGGCCAAGCACTGTACCATTGAAATAGATGGGTTGTTTGTTTTAAAAGCCTAGAAATTTATTTGAGTCTCTGCCACCTCCTGTTGCAAGAAATATGTTTATTTCATGTTAGAAATGCATATAGGCATCAAGCACGCACCGAGAGTGCCCTCCTGTTTTACCGTTTCGGGTTGCTAGGCTCCTTTATGCAGGGCCGGGGATTCCTTCGAGTTAGGAAGGGACCCGAGGAAGTCATGGACTTCGTGGTTGGGCGGAAAAGGTGCCTGAATCACATTCTTGGCCCCAGCTCACAAGAAGACCATGGTGTCACGACGGTTGGTGGTTCCAAGATTATTTGCTATTGATGTACTTATGTATCATTCAAATTTGGCTTGTGAAGCCATTGTAAATGTATATGCATTTTGACATTCTTGTTAAAAACTTGAAATGGAAGTATGTTTTGAAAGTATTTAATGTAACATTGATTTTGAGAGGTTAAAGTTTTATGACTTAGCATAGAAAAGATGTTCTATTAGAAGGATTGATTCCTCCAAGTGAGGTTGAATATATGTATATGAGAAAGTCATTGAAATACTTATGCTTTGACACATTACATTGATGATATTATTGTATGAAATGCAATTTAAATTCTCTTTATTTCATTTGGAAGTGTTATGAGAAATGTTGACTTTATGGAAACCTATTTATAATGGTTTGAATAAATTTAGAATACTCTTAATTTCTCTTTAATGCTGAGTTAAATGGTTTGGAAACACTCTTAATTTTCCGAGCGCTACATCTTGGTATCAGAGCCATAGGTTCAACACTCGGACCTTGAGACTTCTACGCTATAGGTTGCAATGTGAACCTGTTGATGACCTAAATTTCTAAGAGCATCGAGTGAATTAGCACCCTATCTTGGGTTGAAGATTTCTTTGATGGGTTGGAACCTCAATGAGTTTTGGAAGTTTAAGTTGAGAACCAAAAAGAATAGACATGGAGTACTCATCAGTTTAGTGACATTTTCAAAAGAATCCTTAGTAGGAAAATGTCATGATCAAAGCAAGGATTGGAGATTGTACCTTTAAAAAGGGTTGAGACATTGTGATGGATATATCTAAGCCAAGATGGCTAAGACATGATGACAACCCATGAAGTGATGATGTAGAATAGAGAAATATTGAGAAAAGAGGTCTCTTGAGGACATAAAAGGTGAATGACTATGATCTAAAAGGTTAAGTTACAAGGTTACTAGAGGTAAAAATAAAATATGCATATATTAAGACAAGTAGAAAGAACAATCACCTACGACCATTAATGATTAAGATGATACTTTAAGGAAGAAGAGAATCCAAGAAGGATGTCTGCAATGGTAAAGGTATTTGATTATGAGAAAGCTGATTTTTAGGGGATGTTTGTTCTTTCCTAATCGGGATGTGTGTATGATCCTTGAGATCTTTAGTAAATACAAGTTAAGCCTCCTTAGGAGTCTTCGATATGGTCCTAGGAGAAGAATTTTGTTCAGATAAGTTATCATTGTTAGCCTTATTGACAGGGCATGAGTTTTGATCTTGTGAGACCTTATGAGTCCTATATGCTGGATTTATATAAATGATATATTTATGAATATGCACTTTGCATATATTGTGTGAGTAATGCACTCTTGTGTAATTTATATTTGGTGTGAGGAATGCATCGTGTGAGTTAGGCACTTTGCATATATATATATACATGTATAATGTGCGAGTAATGCACTTATGATTGTCTATGGTTAGTGCGAGTAAAGCGCTCAAGCTTGTTCTTCATATTATGTTAGAGATGGTATACTTACCTTGTGTGAGTGACACACTTGAATAATTTTTGTTTTCATATCCCGTGTGTGTGTTTTGGCATATTTATTTGTGCGAATGAGAACTTCAGGTAATTAATGTGTGAATGTTGTAGTAATGTGTTATCCATATGAATGGTGTATATCTATAAAGTGGGAATTGGTAATTGCTTTTCATTGTGAATGAAGCATTTGGATAGCTTGGGTTGTGGATGTTCGCTAGTGTTTGACCATGTGTGTCATTACGTGGCGATTGAAGTTCCCTTGAAAGGAATGCAATTTTTTGTTGTTTGGAATCTTCAACGATGCTGGATGATGAAGTAGAATGGATCTCTTATTTTGTGTGACTGGGTCTTAGATGACTCACTGTACACTATGATTGAATGTGCTCTCTTACTTACCTCGGATTTTGAAACCTAGGTATGGTTGGGTATTGTACTCCCTCTCTGATGACTAGAGTTAGTCACATAGTTCATATGTTATGTAACTTAAAAAATAAATTGATATCTTATTTATTTATTTACTCATTTATTTTATTGTTTTTGTTCAATTTATTGAATGGCGTGTAGGCCAAAGTTGAATTTTTATTTATGGGCATGAGTAAGTATAGCCATCAAATTTTCGATACTTATTTATCTTGCGACCATTATGGTCATGTGTGAATTATTGTTGAAATGGTGCACATTTTATGCCTTATTGTTGAAATCGACTTTTCTTTTCCTTGGATTTGATTTAATTTTTCTAAATGGTGGCTATGCTTGAATGTTTTAAATTGATGGTCAAGTTTCATGTTATGTGCTCTATCATGTCCATGATGGACCTCTGATAGATTGTATGGAGGGGTATAATATAGAGAGTGCTTCAGTTCCTAGTATGTATGTTGATAGAATTACGATAGATTGAATTCCTTAATACGCTGTCTGATACAAGTATTTAATTTTGAAATAATAAGAAAGTTTTGAACACTGGTGTTGCTATGGGGCTATTATTTTTGTATATCTTGTTGGTATTACTATATGAGAGGACACCGTGTCCAGATAGTACAAAGGAAATTTGAGAATATGCTTTATGGATTGATTCCTAAGTATATCCCTTGAGTTTTGAGGAAGAACTTGTTTTGTTTATATTGATATAATAGGTAGTGGTAGGAGGATGTTAGTTGAGAAAGCAAAGTGGTTGTGTAGTAAGCTTCAATTAAGGTGGATGAAATGGAACACAAAATGGAAAGTAGGGAGGTGTTGCAGGTGGTGAAAGGGTAGAGCAAAGAAACACTTTGGCAACATGTATTGTTAGATCAGAAGAAGATATTTTAGGATGGATAAGGGCATAGGAATGGAAATTCCTCATAGCTATGTATTAATTAATAAAATGTGAGATGTTGTGGTAAGATAAAGTTTGAATGTAAGAATGAAAGACTAAAATGACAATAAAATAGCAATGAAAGTTGAAAGGGAGGAGAAACCCTTGAGATAAGAAAAATAGTGGGGGATGAGAAGAGAAAGGCAAGATTGGAAAAGTTGATTGAAGTTCGATATATAGAGTGAATTGTTAAAAGGGGGATAATAAAAGTGTTGTAGAACTAAAAATGGATGGGAAGTTGCTCAAAGATGTTCTAAACTAGAATAAACCAATAGCTAGAAATGGAAGTAAAATATGGATTGATTAAGGAATACCTAATAAGTAAGGTGAAAAAGATGAAATCAATGAAGTGTAATTCAAGTAAGATGAAGGGCACTAAATATACAAGAAGAGAAAGTTCAAAAATCAGAATTGTCAAAGGAATGGATTGCAAATGTCCTAGTCTCAGAATAGTCAGTGTGTATGATGGATGGATTGGACCTCGTTGGAGCGCCTTTGCAGTTGTTTTTCTATTTGTAATTTATATAGGTGAAGTAAATAAATTGGATAATAATAGATAATCTGGGTTGAGCCTTCTCGAAGGCAGGAAACCTAAGAAGGGATGATTTAAAGGAAAGAATGTTCATTATGGTACTAGACTTTGGGAAAGTTGATGATTGAGGATATGGGTCATGTAGAATCCACGAGATTTTTGAAGAACAAAAAGTTGAGATGCCTTAAGGGGCCTTCAATGGTAAGGATGTTTAGATAAGTTTTGTCTTGCAGACAAGGTATGAATGATTGATAGGGTGGACCCTGTATGTCTGATTGTTTTTCTTTTAGTAAAGGTACTTACATGTGTATGATATGAGAATGGTGCTTGTGCAATAATGCACTTCTCATGCTTTGTGCAATGACACTTCTGTATGGGTGTTTGTACTCATAGCATAGAAAATTGTTTCCTTAACTACACTGATACTTATGCTTGAACGAGAAATGTTCTCTATACTTATACTAATGAGAGTGAATAAATTCTTAAGCTCGAAAGATGTGATGCTATTCTTGTAAGCTCTGGTGCAAGAGCTATTTGTTACTTGGATATATAATTGGATGGTAGTAATACCATATGTGTGGTGTGCATGACTGGCACACTTAGCAGGATTCAGGGGTGGTGCTAGCGGAGCCCACCAGGATTCTGGGAGGCGCAACGTTAAGTTGTGGAACCATGATATTGTGGAGTGCAGGGTCCAGTGGGACCAATATTTGATGGATAATACCACCTAGGAAAATACAGATGACATTAACAAATCTTTTCCTCATTTGAGATTATAGCTTACTTTTCTTTTGATGCATATTGTGACTATGATACAAAGATACTTCAAACTCCATTGTGTGGATTTGCTTTTAGACATTGAGATGATGTCTCTTCTCAAGGGGGGAAGGATGTCACGTCTCATACAATGACTTATTTTGACCATTGACTTATTTTGATCATAACTCATTTTGACCATTGACTTATCTTGACCATGATTTATTTAGATAATGTTTTTATGAGATTTAATATACGAAGTATGATATGTGTTAAGAGCAATGCTTTAATATAATTGTTTTCTTTCAAGAATTATGAATGCATTCATATAAAATAGAAATGTTGAGTTAATTATTGTTTCTACAATGGTTACTAATACACTTTTGTTTTGCACGCCTGAGTGCATTTGAGTGGCAGGTGATCGAAGGCCAAGGAGATCGAAGGCCAAGAGTGTGATTGAGGAAAAGGAGGTTAGCTTCTCGACAGGGTAAAAGAGGAGAAACTCTCAGTTACGCACACACCACTTAAATCATGTAGCTGCATTAGGTCATGTTCGTTTTTACAATGTGATTGCGTGAAAATGATTAGCATAGCAAATTTAAAATTATGGTTTAATTAAATTGTGAAATAATATGGCTTATTTTATTTTATTAATCTCCATTTTATTTGAGCAACAAAAAGGGAAAATGATTCTGTTTTAAAAGAAATATGATTAAAAATAAAATAAGATAAATAAAATAGAATATTGTGGTTTCATAAATAAAAACTTAGAGTTAGCATAAAATAAGGATATAATTCAGTTTTGTATATAAATTTTCCAAAAAAAAAAAAAAATATTGAAGAATGAACAGCCCGAGAGAACATTGGGCTCTGGAAATTCTGTCTTAAAACCAACAATTCACTGAGCATGTGGCAATCCTTGGAAACTGTTGTCATCTGGAAATTTTATGCATGATCCTCGGAAAAGAGGAAGAGGGCTTTAAGAAAGAAAAGAGAATTTTGAATTGAATCATATCGAAGAGCTCTGGATGAGAGGCGAAGAAGGTATTGTGGAACATCTGCATTGGAAGCAAATTGTGCCAAGTTCTCTTCATTGCTATGCCTTCTTTTAATTTTATTGTAAAAACTGCAGTAGGACATGTTTTATCCTCTGTTTAGAGTGCAAACATCTGTGAAATTTTTCCAAATTCGTTTTGAAATCTGGGTATCAGCTTACTACTCTGTGTTGCAATTATAGAATACGCATTCCTTCTTCAGAGTTAGGGTTTTCGTTGTGTGCAAGTCTGCATTTTTCTCAAGTGTAATTACAATTATATGTCTCCATATCTGGTTTGTTTAAAAATTCTGTCATCTAAATAAAAATCAAAATGTCTTGAGATAAATCCGAATGCAGTTTATACTGGGCAAATGTCTTTCTTTTTTTTGAGTTTTGAAATTGATAAGGGATTAATTCCCTTGCCCTCCCCATGGGAAGGTCGTGGACTGTGGGAGGCTCACGCCCTCCACAGGCCGCAGCCTGTGGAGAGGG
>VDFB02000002.1:196162467-196184508 GCA_007258455.2 Sequoia sempervirens | reverse complement strand
CTCCACGTTTCATCGTTCGACTCTTCACGCTTTTTCATTCGGCTCTGCACTGTTGACAACTCCCTTTCTCATTTAGGTGAGGTTTACTACCTCACTCAGCCTCTACCAGTCTCAGTGATTACGACATTATTCTGCCATGCACTTTGTTTCTAAAAAAATATTATTTGGGAAAAATTTTCTTTCAATCCGATGCATAGGATGAAATGTGGGGAGGGTTTCAGTGGTTTTCTTTTCCTATATACTCATCCATGCACTCCTACTATTCCCTTCTTCATTGCACAATGTTTACTCTACATTGTGCTTTTCATATTTGCTTCCTTATATGAAATATGAAATGGGTTTTACTGGTTTAAAATGGTTTTTCATTACTATTAGACTTGTTCGAAGAAATATGGAAAGGGTTTGACTGGTTTTCAACCATGCACTTGTTTTTGTGTGTTCTTCATTGCACAAACTTTAAATCTGCAATTTGCTTTTTACATTTGTTTTTTATTCCAAAATACGGAAATTGATACAATATATTTTATTGTTACTATGAGATGTTCATACAATTTTAATGTTTATCATTTGGAGGGTTTCTGCCATGCACCTGGATTCATGTCTTCCTCACTGTACATACTTTAACTCTACAATTTGCTTATAATATTCTCATGTTATTCCAAAATATGAAAAATAGTATGACTGGTTTTCATTTCAAAGATATTCTGGCATGTTTATGTATTATTTTGTTATTCCATGCACAATATTAATGTTTGCGAAATAAATTATTCATTTCATTGTTACTACCAAACATTGAAAGGGTTTCAGTCATTCAAAATTATGGGGTTTTTGCTTTCACAATGCGCAAAATTTAACTCTGCAATTTCCCTTTAACATTTGTTTGTTATTCCCAAATATCAAAATGGATACAATATATTTACTTCTCACTAGGAAATATTCATACAATTTTAATGTATATCATTTTGAGGGTTTTTTCCATGCACTTGCATTTGTGTTTAACTTTTCAATTTCCTTATAATATTCTCATGTTATTCCAATATATGAAAATGGTATGACTAGTTTTCATTTCGAAGATATTCTGGCATGTTTATGTATTATTATGTTCTTCCATGCACATTAGTAATGTTTGCCAAATGCCTTTCTCATTTCATTGCTACTACCAAACATTGGAAAGGGTATCACTGGTTCAAAATTACAGGGTTTTCTTCCATGCACTTGTATTCCTCTCTTTCACAATGCACACTCTTTAACTCTGCAATTTTCCTTTAATATTTGTTTGTTATTCCCAAATATGAAAATGGATTCCCTTGTTTTCATCCTGAAGTTAATATGCCATGCAAATATATAATTCTATTCTTATATATGTATTTGTCTTTCCATACATATATATACATATTGTGCATGGAATAATAAAATAATACATAAACATGGATAGTGTTTGACTGCTTCACAATTACAAGGTTTTCTGCCATGCACTTATATTCCTGTGTTTGACATTGCACGAACTTTAACTCTGCAAATTTCCTATGATAATTTTTTTTATTCCCAAATATGAAAATGGGGTTGCTTGTTTTCATTTCAAATATTTTATGTCATTTTGAAGATATATATATATATATATATATAGATATCTATATAGTTATATATCTATATATATATATAGACATCTATCTATCTATCTATATATATATATATATATATATGTATTAGCCCACCATGTCACCCTACCACTTGTGCATCGGCCTATATTGGTTTCTTTTAAAAATCGAACACCCCGGCACCTGTCAAGCACCATTTCAAATTTAGCCTACCACGTCGCCCTGCCACTTGTGCATGTGCCCATATATATATATATATATATATATAATAACATATATAAGAATATATATATGTGTGTGTGTGTGTGTGTGTGTAATTATATAGATATATATGTATATATATCTATAACTATATGTATATACATATATACATATATACATATATACATATATATGTATGCATATATAATTAGATATACATATGTATATGTAATTATATATATACATATAATGACAAGAGGAGTGAGCTTGATGCACAGAGGCTTCATGAAACAATTGATGTGATTAAGGAGGAAGGGGTCAAGAGTGAGGAATGTTTCATGAAGCCTCTATGCATCAAGCTCATGCCTCTTGTCATGTTGTCTTTTGTCTTTATCCACAATATCCTACTGCTGCTCATTGACCTTCAATGAACATATATATATAATAACAAATATAAGAACATACTACCATGCAATTGTATTATTATGTTCTTCCATGCACAATTCTTTTGTCTGCAAGATGATTTTTTTCATTTCATTCATACTACCAAACATGGAAAGGGTTTGACTAGTTCTCAATTAGAGGGTTATCTGCCATGCACTTGTATTCGCTTCTTCGACAATGCACCAACTTTCACTCTGCAATTTTCCCTTGGTATTTTTTTGGTATATACAAACATCAAAATGAGTTAACTTGTTTTTATTCGAAGATATTTTTCCATGCAATTAAAGAATCCATACCAAACTAACATTGAGCATATAAAGAGATTTACAAATTCAAAAATGCATATCTCCATATTTTCCAATTTCCATTTACCATGACTCACTTCCATATTCATATCTACATGGAATTGCAGACATTCAACTCCCTAAACAGAAAACCGAAGTTGTTCAATTCCATGGAGACTGTAATGAATGGAACGAATGATGCATTACCAAATGATATGCACCGCATACTTTTAATGCGGGGTGGAGACCATACCATAAGCACGAGCACCATTACACTCTCCATGGAAAATAACTTCACTTCTTTATTAATTCTTTATGCCTTTGAATGCCAAGCAATTGTATTCTTCAAATCTTCCATTCACAAAAAATTTGTCTGTGAAATGCTTTCTTTATTTCATTGTTACTACCAAACATGGAAATGAAAAAAACTTAACCCATTATCATTATTTGGTATAACACAAAAAAAATTAAAGGCATATTGGAGAGTTAAAGATTGTGCATAACAAAATATTAAAGGCAGTGGAAAATTATATATATATATATATATATATATATATATATTACACACACACAAACACACACACACACACACACACACACACACATATATATATATATTTAATTTTCCACTGCTTTTAATATATATGCCTTCTCCTCTTTTGCCACATGCAACCACCAAAAAACAATGTGTTAATCGCTCGAGAAGAAAACAAGGATTGCACGCCATGAATACATACAATCTCTACAATTGAATGCATCCAAACAAGTTTTCAATTTTGAAAAAGGAGGAAACAAATTAAAGACTCCATAACAAACCACCATTACAGATCTACAAATTAAAAAATTCATTTCTCAATCTATTCCAATTTCCATTTACCGGAGCCTCACTTCCATATTCATATGTACATGGAACTGCATACATTCAACTCCCCAAATTAAAAAGTGAAGTTCTTTTAGATGGAGATTCCAACAAATGGAACAAACTATGCATATCGAAGGGATATGGTCGAACTACCTCTAATATGGGGTGATTGTAAGACCATAAGTGCAGCACCGTTACACTTCCCATCTCAAAAGAACAACTTCACTTTTTTGGTGGTGGGTTCGATTGGATTTCGTGGTGGGACAGTCTTGGCTCTTTGTTGTAAATATTGGCGGCGATGTAATGCAAGTGATGACATTATAGGGGAGTGTGGGTTATACTAATTTTATATTTTGGCTACATGTTTTAATGTTGCAGGGCATTAACAAGCACTATGGCTTGTATGTTCGTGGTATTAGATGTGCTTTGAATATTCTATGACATGTAAGACTACAAATAACTATTTGTGTTTGGGACAAATATAAACCGATTATAATACAATTTTGGCGGTACAGTGATTCAAGTACCCTTGTTGACTTTCTTGGTGAAAAATATTTTACAATTGCATATTAAGGGGGGCCCTATAGACCCTATGTTTGGATGCCCACATGATACTGTTTACAATTGCTTACATGAATTATTTTGCTTACCAAGAATATAGAATTGCTAGAATTGATGAGGCAGAATATATATTATGTGTGTGTGTGTATGTATGTATGCATGTATGCATGTATGTATGCATAATTGTACATATATATATGTATGTATCTATATATGTATATATGTATGTATGTATATATATACATACATATATATATAGATATGTATGTATGTATGTATATATATACATACATATATATGTATGCCTATATATCATAGATATTATGGTATATTCGGCTGACACCTTGTCATTTTGTGTCTTGTTCACTCTGCTTCATCGACGTGCAAAGAAATGCATGTTCAGCCCAACCCATTGTTCCTTCGAAGCTTCGTTGATGGTGACTTGCAATTAAAAGGTATATAGTTTTCTAATATTCTTTGTGTAATCTTCTTGATGTATTGATTGATCCCTCCTTTCATTTTTTCTTGCAGCAAGCAGGATAAAGGTGAGTGCAACAAGGCACAACATTGAGCAAATCCATACTATACAAGTGAGGTTTCTAACCTCACTAAGGCTCTACCACTTTCTCCTGCCAGCAAATGGTTTTTTTTTTGTCTCGCTGATTTTGATCATATTGTTTTGGTGTTTCTTAATTATAAGGACTTTTGTGGCTTTCTTGGTACATGCAGAATGTGCTTGATGAAGTGTATGGCATCGAGGGTGTTTATGAACACTTCAAATTTTTGTTTTCTTAAACACACTTTATTTTTCAAGGAAAATAATGCTTCTTTCTAGCATCACTCTGTCTTTAAAGGGTTACTATTTCATGTGTTTCTTTCCTCCCATGGTTAGCCAAAATCTATCATCATTGAATTTCCCACCACATGACCGTGCCACCTATGCTTTTAATATGTATATGCACATATACTTGTAGACGCATATGTGCACATACGTTTATATATATGTATATGCATATATGTACTTTTATGTTTATGCATAATTGTATATATATATATATATATCTGTACATATGTATAACAATATGTGTATGAAAGTATGCACATACAGATGAATAGAAGTAGGGTGAATCAACTTTGAACACACACACACACACATATATATGTATATATATACATACATACATACATATATATATATATATATATATATATATATATATATATATATGTATGTATGTATGTATGTATGTATGTATGTATGTATATATATATATTATATGTATGTATGTATATATATATATATATATATTATATATAATATATATAATATATACATACATACATACATACATACATACATCTATATATATATATATATATATATATATATATTGCCTCATCAATTCTAGCAATTCTATATTCTTGGTAAGCAAAATAATTCATGTAAGCAATTGTAAACAATATCATGTGGACCTCCAAACATAGGGTCTATAAGACCCCCTTAATATGCAATTGTAAAACAGTTTTCACCCAGAAAGTCAACAAGGGTACTCGAATCACTGTATTGCCAAAATTGTATTATAATCGGTTTATATTTGTCCCAAACACTAATAGTTATTCACAGTCTTGCATGTCATAGGATATTCAAAGCACATCCGATACCACAAACATACAAGCCATATTGATTGTTAATGGCCCGTAGCATTAAAACATGTAGCCAAAATATACAATTAGTACAACCAACACTCCCCTATAATATCACCACTTCCATTACATCACTACCAATATTTCCATACATCGAATGGCACCAATTTCATACTCCCCTAATATATCACCACTTGCATTACAACATTTCCAATATTTTCAAACAAAGAGTCAAGATTGTCCCATCACCAATTCCATTATATTATACATAAGAGGTTGTTGCACTTTATACATTATATATCATGTAAATGATGTTGCCAGTGTTGTGTACATGACTATATGAAGATTCAAGTGATATTGTTAGTGGTTGTTAATGCATAATGTTGTATACATGCAATAGTTATGTGAAGTGTGTTGTACATTTCAGCCCAATCAAGAAATCACCATAAAAAAAGTTTGAGTATAATTAAGCAAACTTCCATTAACAAGAAATTGCACTACACTGCCAACATGGACATCATATTGCTAATTAGGCCCATAAACATATCCATTTAATAAACCAATAAATAGATCCATTTGATATCAAATCTTAAATATAGGCATGTGCATAATGGTGGCAACAACATTTACATATTATAGGACATAAATTTGTAGTGACATTGGAGGTTATAGCATTGAGGAGACTTCTTTTTCAAAAGAGCATTTAAGTATTAAACTATGTATCATTATACTTTAAAACTTATCAGTGTATGCAACATGGTTTAATACTAAAAATTCTTTGGTGAAAAGAAGCATCCCCAATGCATGGAAAAACAAGTATCAGTGCGAAACCAAACGAACAGTCGAGAATGTTTGCAAACAAAAGCAATGAGAATGAGCGTCATATGCGAGAATTTGGAGCATTGAATGAACCTTGATCTCCGATTTACTTTCCCGACAGACCAAGTAAATGTGAAGTGATGTGTAAGGAAAGTTGGTCAGTGGAGGAAACGAAGGAGGCGGCAAGCGTTTAATGCGTTGAACTGTTGGTAGAGGGTGGTGAGGCTATCATCTACACACGGCCGTTTGATCCATTGTACGTAGATGTGTTCGCCAATTAAGGAGTCGGGTGGGCTACATTTTCAGGCGGAGGGAAAAATCGGCCAATTTTGGACACGTTGGGGTGATCGATTTTAAAAAAAAAATAATATGGGTCGATGCACAAGTGGCAGGGTGATGTGGTGGGAATTTTTTTTTGCTTAATATTAGGGTATTTCAGTCCCCAACAACAAAATTAAACATCAAACAATTCAACTATATATTGCAGCCTGGAATACACAGCAAAAAAGTAGCCAATCAGTCATATAGTTTTAGTGATGGTCCCTCCCAACATCAATCAAGCATGCCAAGATAAACATCTGGAGATGTGTTCTCATCTCTTGCTTGTGCTTTCTGAGTTGTCCTTACATGATTTGCATTTTCATTTGAAATTTGAGTGTTAATTAGATGCAACAGTGTTGAACAACTATTTGCATCAAAGAGTGGAGTGCAGCCTACATTTGGGCTGACACTTGAATTGACATTCAACTCCCCAAACAAAGGGATGTATGTGTTCAATATATCCCGAAACAAGGCATGGTTGTGTGCAAACAAGTTTGTAGGACTGCTTATATGTCTTTCTCGCTGCACTGATCTATGGGCCTAGTCGATTTCTCTTTCCTTCGTATCTTATTTCTTTTGAACCCTTTGTTGCTCCATCTTGTCCTGCCTTTCCTTCTTATCTTGTTTCTTTTGAACTCGGTCTTGGTCCCTCTTTTGCTCTACTTCCTTCCTATCTTGTATCCTTTGAACTATCTCTCACTCCTTCTGCTCTCTCTCCTTCCTATCTTGTCATTTTCTAGCTTTGTCTTCCTCTTTCTGCTCTATTTCCTTGCTCAAATCTGCATAGTAATGTACCAACTGTGGTATGGAAAAAGTGTCAGGTGGAGAAGGCAATGAATAAGTTCCTTGCTCTTCTTCGCACTGCAAGACAATACCCAATTTTTTGGCTCCATTGGCCAACCAAGATGGTTGGGTAGGGGCCAAGGGAAGACTTAAATAATCATAACCCCCATTAGTAGCTCCCTCAACCAACCAAGAGGGTTGGGCAGGGGGTGATGGGAGAATTAGACTATCATTACCCTCATTCATAGATCCATCTTCCAACCAAAACAGTGGGGTAGGGGCTGAGGGAAGAGTTAGGCCATCGTTATGTTCCTCACGGTGGTTGTCCACCATGTCATTTTTTTGATGATTAATTGTTTCATTCATTGTCAATTCCCAATGTTGTGATGTTGTTGTTCGCCTACCTGATGGAGCAGTAACTACGACAACTGTCTCCACTTGTACATTTTTTTCTTTAGGGGGGAATGACACCCCTCATTGACTTGCAGGCCACCTTGTTGTGGCTCTCTTCTTCATTGGCTTGGACCTCATCAAATTTATATTGAACCTACACACATTATTGAGACATGTTTGAAAGAATGATAAGAAACACCATTGGACACCCTTAAAGACAAAGTGATGCATGTTTTTTTTTTAATTCCTTTAATGTGTTAGCTGATAGTTTATAATGGTAAATTTGGTAAGTGTTGAATTTTTATTTGATCATACTATTTTGTTTGAATTGGACATGTTTAAAACTTATTTGATTGAAATGAAAGCAGTTTGTGTAATTCCATAAAGCCGAATGGAACTAACAATGTAGATAACTGAAATTCATTGTCATTCATCAAGAGGTATCAAGCATGAAACAGTGCGATAATGAGTTACAAGTTTTTGATATATGAAAATGTTGAAATTGAACATTCATACACAATCATAAAAAGTATTAGTTGAAACCCCAGATAGTGAGTTTGAAAGAATCAGTTGCAAAAATGACATTGCCATGTAAAAAAGTTACCTGGCCTTGTGCAACAATCACATAGGGTTTAACAATCACAATCTAAGGAACTGGAAAGCATTGACATCCATAAAAAGTGTTAAATTGAAGCCCCTGATATTGAGTCAACATGTAGTGGGTGAGAAACATTTACAGTGCAAATAACTAATTTATATACCCAGGCATATAGAACATAACAAAAATACCAGGAATTGAACTAAAATTACTTGACAATCATAAATAGATAAAGTTGAAACACCTGATATAATTGTCACTTTCATATGCTTGAAAAATAGTTAGGGTGCGTAGAACTGATCTATATTGACAACCATTTTGAAAAGTCCAACAAACATACTTAAATGACTTAACATACAAAAACTCTGTAAGGTGAAACCCCAGATATTGAGTTACAGGTTTGAAGGTCACATAACTTTTACAGTCAATATAACACATCTATATTGGGATATAGTAAGAACGTAAGAAGAACCCAGAAAATGAAAAAAACTTCTTGGACATTCAAAAATAGTGTAAGTTGAAACCCCAGATGTTGAGTAACAAGTTTTTTCTGAGAAACGTTACCATGGTTTTAAACATATTGTCGTATGGAGATGAATAGTTAATATGAAAAAGAAGAAGTTTGAGTTTGGCATCCGTAGGAAGAAATAGTGTTTTTGTAAAGCACCTGAATGTTGATAGTGCGTTGTTGGTGCTGCTGCTTCTCCTCTTTGTTTGCATGCCTCCATGAAAACATTGCAATAAATACATGAAAGTGAGACGTGCTTATTGGAAATGCAATTTTGAATTTCAAAATCTCTTTATATGTTCAATGTTGTTTGGTATGGAGTCTTTAATTTTGGTCCTCCTTTTTCAAATTTGAATTTTTTTTTGGGTGCCTTCAATTGCATAGTTTGTATGTATTTATGACGTGCAATTTTTGTTTGTTGCTCAGGCAAATGTGGTGGCCTTACTGCCTTCGTTTTGGTGGTTGTAGGTGGCAAAAGAGGAGTTTGAACCAATTGTCATGTGAATGGATTTGACAGATGGGACAATTATGAATGATTTCTTTTCATTTCAATGTTGTCTTGATGGCACAGTGGGATAGGGGGTGACTTGGATTGGATTTGGCCAATGGGACATTGTTAGCTTGTAGTTGTTCTCCTTGTGCCACTTGACATAAAATACTGGGCGTGAGCTAATGCAAGTGGTGATATTGTCACGTCTCATACAATGACTTATTTTGACCATTGACTTATTTTGATCATGACTTATTTTGACCATTGACTTATCTTGACCATGATTTATTTAGATAATGTTTGACCATGACCTTATGAGATTTAATATACGAAGTATGATATGTGTTAAGAGCAATGCTTTAATATAATTGTTTTATTTCAAGAATTATGAATGCATTCATATAAAATAGAAATGTTGAGTTAATTATTGTTTCTACAATGGTTACTAATACACTTTTGTTTTGCACGCCTGAGTGCATTTGAGTGGCAGGTGATCGAAGGCCAAGGAGATCGAAGGCCAAGAGTGTGATTGAGGAAAAGGAGGTTAGCTTCTCGACAGGGTAAAAGAGGAGAAACTCTCGGTTACGCACACACCACTTAAATCATGTAGCTGCATTAGGTCATGTTCGTTTTTACAATGTGATTGCGTGAAAATGATTAGCATAGCAAATTTAAAATTATGGTTTAATTAAATTGTGAAATAATATGGCTTATTTTATTTTATTAATCTCCATTTTATTTGAGCAACAAAAAGGGAAAAGGATTCTGTTTTAAAAGAAATATGATTAAAAATAAAATAAGATAAATAAAATAGAATATTGTGGTTTCATAAATAAAAACTTAGAGTTAGCATAAAATAAGGATATAATTCAGTTTTGTATATAAATTTTCCAAAAAAAAAAAATATTGAAGAATGAACAGCCCGAGAGAACATTGGGCTCTGGAAATTCTGTCTCAAAACCAACAATTCACTGGGCATGTGGCAATCCTTGGAAACTGCTGTCATCTGGAAATTTTATGCATGATCCTCGAAAAAGAGGAAGAGGGCTTTAAGAAAGAAAAGAGAATTTTGAATGGAATCATATCGAAGAGCTCTGGATCAGAGGCGAAGAAGGTATTGGGGAACAACTGCATTGGAAGCAAATTGTGCCAGGTTCTCTTCATTGCTATGCCTTCTTTTAATTTTATTGTAAAAAAACTGCAGTAGGACATGTTTTATCCTCTGTTTAGAGTGCAAACATCTGTGAAATTTTTCCAAATTCGTTTTGAAATCTGGGTATCAGCTTACTACTCAGTGTTGCAATTATAGAATACACATTCCTTCTTCAGAGTTAGGGTTTTCGTTTTGTGGCAAGTCTGCATTTTTCTCAAGTGTAATTACAATTATATGTCTCCATATCTGGTTTGTTTAAAAATTCTGTCAAAATGTCTTGAGATAAATCCGAATGCAGTTTATACTGGGCAAATGTCTTTCTTTTTTTTTGAGTTTTGAAATTGTTAAGGGATTAATTCCCTTGCCCTCCCCATGGGAAGGTCGTGGACTGTGGGAGGCTCGCGCCCTCCACAGGCCGCGGCCTGTGGAGAGGGCGCGAGCCCCTCACAGCCCGCCCCCTCCCCATGGGAGGGGCAAGGGCTTCCCCTGAGCCCTTTAGTCGCTCAATGCCAGTAAGGAAACCATGGAAAATATCCTGTTCTGTGTGCACGACCAGTGAATTCTTCAATCAGATTTTGAAAACCAGAATTTCTTACTTCAAAGTATACACAGCTATACATGAATTTTACACATACATATATATATATATATATGTATACATATATATATATATATATATATATATATATGTAGTTATCCATGCACATATGTGCCAGAAAATAGTATGAACTCTGTTTAACTCATTTCCAGAACAGAAAATAGTATGAACTCTGTTTAATTCATTTCCAGAACAGAAAATAGTATGAACTCTGTTTAATTCATTTCCAGAACAGAAAATAGTATGAACTCTGTTTAATCATTTCCAGAACAGAAAATAGTATGAACTCTGTTTAATTCATTTCCAGAACAGAAAATAGTATGAACTCTGTTTAATCATTTCCAGAACAGAAAATAGTATGAACTCTGTTTAATTCATTTCCAGAACAGAAAATAGTATGAACTCTGTTTAACTCATTTCCAGAACAGAAAATAGTATGAACTCTGTTTAATTCATTTCCAGAACAGAAAATAGTATGAACTCTGTTTAATTCATTTCCAGAACAGAAAATAGTATGAACTCTGTTTAAACTCATTTCCAGAAAGTAGCATGAACTTCTGTTAATTACACACCATTATCTCAGATTTGTTAAACCTGAAACAAGAAACAGAAATGTTTTTGAGACACCATCTTGATTACTTTAAAGCAGTACAATCCTGAGTAAAGGAATACAACACAAAAATCTGAATGAAAGTCTATCTTTCAAACCTTAGAATTACTGAATAAATTGCACTGTATCAGTATATTATTATTATTCTGTAACCTGCATTGAATTTGGGAATTAAACTGTCTGTCAGCTTGAGCTTGGAAAGAAAAAGAAATGCATACTGAAAACAGAAAACACTGTTCTTTCTTTCTATTAGTACACTGAAAAGTATCAATATATATATTCTTCTTTAAAACAAAGCCTTTATCCAAATCAAAAGGGTTACTTTTTAAAGAATAAATGATATCTTTCAATTGAATTACAAGGGATGTTCTGAAATTCGCATTTGAAATTCTTTGAAGAATTAATTATTGAAACATGTATGAAAATGTATAAAGTTTTACTTTAGTATTTATACTTCACTATGGTAACTTCCGGGACAGGGTGCCGAAGGTGGGCAAACAGAGACGGTAGTATTACCTTTTCTAATCTACCATTTACTTGTATTATTTTGCTTGGCCAAGCACTGTACCATTGAAATAGATGGGTTGTTTGTTTTAAAAGCCTAGAAATTTATTTGAGTCTCTGCCACCTCCTGTTGCAAGAAATGTGTTTATTTCATGTTAGAAATGCATATAGGCATCAGGCACGCACCGAGAGTGCCCTCCTGTTTTACCGTTTCGGGTTGCTAGGCTCCTTTATGCAGGGCCGGGGATTCCTTCGAGTTAGGAAGGGACCCGGGGAAGTCATGGACTTCGTGGTTGGGCGGAAAAGGCGCCTGAATCACATTCTTGGCCCCAGCTCGCAAGAAGACCAAGGTGTCACGGCGGTTGGTGGTTCCAAGATTATTTGCTATTGATGTACTTATGTATCATTCAGATTTGGCTTGTGAAGCCATTGTAAATGTATATGCATTTTGACATTCTTGTTAAAAACTTGAAATGGAAGTATGTTTTGAAAGTATTTAATGTAACATTGATTTTGAGAGGTTAAAGTTTTATAACTTAGCATAGAAAAGATGTTCTATTAGAAGGATTGATTCCTCCAAGTGAGGTTGAATATATGTATATGAGGAAGTCATTGAAATACTTATGCTTTGACACATTACATTGATGATATTATTGTATGAAATGCAATTTAAATTCTCTTTATTTCATTTGGAAGTGTTATGAGAAATGTTGACTTTATGGAAACCTATTTATAATGGTTTGAATAAATTTAGAATACTCTTAATTTCTCTTTAATGCTGAGTTAAATGGTTTGGAAACACTCTTAATTTTCCGAGCGCTACATCTTGGTATCAGAGCCATAGGTTCAACACTCGGACCTTGAGACTTCTACGCTATAGGTTGCAATGTGAACCTGTTGATGACCTAAATTTCTAAGAGCATCGAGTGAATTAGCACCCTATCTTGGGTTGAAGATTTCTTTGATGGGTTGGAACCTCAATGAGTTTTGGAAGTTTAAGTTGAGAACCAAGAAGAATAGACATGGAGTACTCATCAGTTTAGTGACATTTTCAAAAGAATCCTTAGTAGGAAAATGTCATGATCAAAGCAAGGATTGGAGATTGTACCTTTAAAAAGGGTTGAGACATTGTGATGGATATATCTAAGCCAAGATGGCTAAGACATGATGACAACCCATGAAGTGATGATGTAGAATAGAGAAATATTGAGAAAAGAGGTCTCTTGAGGACATAAAAGGCGAATGACTATGATCTAAAAGGTTAAGTTACAAGGTTACTAGAGGTAAAAATAAAATATGCATATATTAAGACAAGTAGAAAGAACAATCACCTACGACCATTAATGATTAAGATGATACTTTAAGGAAGAAGAGAATCCAAGAAGGATGTCTGCAATGGTAAAGGTATTTGATTATGAGAAAGCTGATTTTTAGGGGATGTTTGTTCTTTCCTAATCGGGATGTGTGTATGATCCTTGAGATCTTTAGTAAATACAAGTTAAGCCTCCTTAGAAGTCTTCGATATGGTCCTAGGAGAAGAATTTTGTTCAGATAAGTTATCATTGTTAGCCTTATTGACAGGGCATGAGTTTTGATCTTGTGAGACCTTATGAGTCCTATATGCTGGATTTATATAAATGATATATTTATGAATATGCACTTTGCATATATTGTGTGAGTAATGCACTCTTGTGTAATTTATATTTGGTGTGAGGAATGCATCGTGTGAGTTAGGCACTTTGCATATATATATATACATGTATAATGTGCGAGTAATGCACTTATGATTGTCTATGGTTAGTGCGAGTAAAGCGCTCAAGCTTGTTCTTCATATTATGTTAGAGATGGTATACTTACCTTGTGTGAGTGACACACTTGAATAATTTTTGTTTTCATATCCCGTGTGTGTGTGTTTTGGCATATTTATTTGTGCGAATGAGAACTTCAGGTAATTAATGTGTGAATGTTGTAGTAATGTGTTATCCATATGAATGGTGTATATCTATAAAGTGGGAATTGGTAATTGCTTTTCATTGTGAATGAAGCATTTGGATACCATGGGTTGTGGAAGTTCGCTAGTGTTTGACCATGTGTGTCATTACATGGCGATTGAAGTTCCTTGAAAGGAATGCAATTTTGTTGTTTGGCATCTTCAACGATGTTGGATGATGAAGTAGAATGGATCTTGTTTTGTGTGACTGGGTCTTAGATGACTCACTATACACTATGATTGAATGTGCTCTCTTACTTACCTCGGATTTTGAAACCTAGGTATGGTTGGGTATTGTACTCCCTCTCTGATGACTAGAGTTAGTCACACAGTTCATATGTTATGCAACTTGAAAAATTTGATATCTTATTTATTTATTTACTTATTTATTTTATTGTTTTTGTTCAATGGCGTGTAGGCCAAAGTTGAATTTTTATTTATATACATGAGTAAGTATAGCCATCAAATTTTCGATACTTTTTTTTATCTTGCGACCATTATGGTCATGTGTGGATTATTGTTGAAATGGTGCACATTTTATGCCTTATTGTTGAAATCGGTTTTTCTTTTTCTTGGATTTGATTTAATTTTTCTAAATGGTGGCTATGCTTGAATGTTTTAAATTGATGGTCGAGTTTCATGTTATGTGCTCTATCATGTCCATGATGGACCTCTGATAGATTGTATGGAGGGGTATAATACAGAGAATGCTTCAGTTCCTGGTATGTATGTTGATAGAATTACGATAGATTGAATTCCTTAATACGTTGTCTGATACAAGTATTTAATTTTGAAATAATAAGAAAGTTTTGAACACTGGTGTTGCTATGGGGCTATTATTTTTGTATATCTTGTTGGTATTACTATATGAGAGGACACCGTGTCCAGATAGTACAAAGGAATTTGAGAATATGCTTTATGGATTGATTCCTAAGTATATCCCTTGAGTTTTGAGGAAGAACTTGTTTTGTTTATATTGATATAATAGGTAGTGGTAGGAGGATGTTAGTTGAGAAAGCAAAGTGGTTGTGTAGTAAGCTTCAATTAAGGTGGATGAAATGGAACACAAATGGAAAGTAGGGAGGTGTTGCAGGTGGTGAAAGGGTAGAGCAAAGAAACACTTTGGCAACATGTATTGTTAGATCAGAAGAAGATATTTTAGGATGGATAAGGGCATAGGAATGGAAATTCCTCATAGCTATGTATTAATTAATAAAATGTGAGATGTTGTGGTAAGATAAAGTTTGAATGTAAGAATGAAAGACTAAAATGACAATAAAATAGCAATGAAAGTTGAAAGGGAGGAGAAACCCTTGAGATAAGAAAAATAGTGGGGGATGAGAAGAGAAAGGCAAGATTGGAAAAGTTGATTGAAGTTCGATATATAGAGTGAATTGTTAAAGGGGGGATAATAAAAGTATTGTAGAACTAAAAATGGATGGGAAGTTGCTCAAAGATGTTCTAAACTAGAATAAACCAATAGCTAGAAATGGAAGTAAAATATGGATTGATTAAGGAATACCTAATAAGTAAGGTGAAAAAGATGAAATCAATGAAGTGTAATTCAAGTAAGATGAAGGGCACTAAATATACAAGAAGAGAAAGTTCAAAAATCAGAATTGTCAAAGGAATGGATTGCAAATGTCCTAGTCTCAGAATAGTCAGTGTGTATGATGGTTGGATTGGACCTTGTTGGAGCACCTTTGCAGTTGTTTTTCTATTTGTAATTTATATAGGTGAAGTAAATAAATTGGATAATAATAGATAATCTGGGTTGAGCCTTCTCAAAGGCAGGAAACCTAAGAAGGGATGATTTAAAGGAAAGAATGTTCATTATGGTACTAGACTTTGGGAAAGTTGATGATTGAGGATATGGGTCATGTAGAATCCACGAGATTTTTGAAGAACAAAAAGTTGAGATGCCTTAAGGGGCCTTCAATGGTAAGGATGTTTAGATAAGTTTTGTCTTGCAGACAAGGTATGAATGATTGATAGGGTGGACCCTGTATGTCTGATTGTTTTTCTTTTAGTAAAGGTACTTACATGTGTATGATATGAGAATGGTGCTTGTGCAATAATGCACTTCTCATGCTTTGTGCAATGACACTTCTGTATGGGTGTTTGTACTCATAGCATAGAAAATTGTTTCCTTAACTACACTGATACTTATGCTTGAACGAGAAATGTTCTCTATACTTATACTAATAAGAGTGAATAAATTCTTAAGCTCGAAAGATGTGATGTTATTCTTGTAAGCTCTGGTGCAAGAGCTATTTGTTACTTGGATATATAATTGGATGGTAGTAATACCATATGTGTGGTGTGCATGACTGGCACACTTAGCAGGATTCAGGGGTGGTGCAAGCGGAGCCCACCAGGATTCTGGGAGGCACAACGTTAAGTTGTGGAACCATGATATTGTGGAGTAGAGGGTCCAGTGGGACCAATATTAGATGGATAAATCATAATACCACCTAGGAAAATACAAATGACATTAACAAATCTTTTCCTCATTTGAGATTATAGCTTACTTTTCTTTTGATGCATATTGTGACCATGATACACTGATACTTCAAACTCCATTGAGTGGATTTGCTTTTAGACATCGAGACGATGTCTCTTCTCAAGGGGGGAAGGATGTCACGTCTCATACAATGACTTATTTTGACCATTGACTTATCTTGACCATGATTTATTTAGATAATGTTTGACCATGACCTTATGAGATTTAATATACGAAGTATGATATGTGTTAAGAGCAATGCTTTAATATAATTGTTTTCTTTCAAGAATTATGAATGCATTCATATAAAATAGAAATGTTGAGTTAATTATTGTTTCTACAATGGTTACTAATACACTTTTGTTTTGCACGCCTGAGTGCATTTGAGTGGCAGGAGATCGAAGGCCAAGGAGATCGAAGGCCAAGAGTGTGATTGAGGAAAAGGAGGTTAGCTTCTCGACAGGGTAAAAGAGGAGAAACTCTCGGTTACGCACACACCACTTAAATCATGTAGCTGCATTAGGTCATGTTCGTTTTTACAATGTGATTGCGTGAAAATGATTAGCATAGCAAATTTAAAATTATGGTTTAATTAAATTGTGAAATAATATGGCTTATTTTATTTTATTAATCTCCATTTTATTTGAGCAACAAAAAGGAAAAAGGATTCTGTTTTAAAAGAAATATGATTAAAAATAAAATAAGATAAATAAAATAGAATATTGTGGTTTCATAAATAAAAACTTAGAGTTAGCATAAAATAAGGATATAATTCAGTTTTGTATATAAATTTTCCAAAAAAAAAATATTGAAGAATGAACAGCCCGAGAGAACATTGGGCTCTGGAAATTCTGTCTCAAAACCAACAATTCACTGGGCATGTGGCAATCCTTGGAAACTGCTGTCATCTGGAAATTTTATGCATGATCCTCGAAAAAGAGGAAGAGGGCTTTAAGAAAGAAAAGAGAATTTTGAATTGGATCATATCGAAGAGCTCTGGATCAGAGGCGAAGAAGGTATTGTGGAACAACTGCATTGGAAGCAAATTGTGCCAGGTTCTCTTCATTGCTATGCCTTCTTTTAATTTTATTGTAAAAAAACTGCAGTAGGACATGTTTTATCCTCTGTTTAGAGTGCAAACATCTGTGAAATTTTTCCAAATTCGTTTGAAATCTGGGTATCAGCTTACTACTCTGTGTTGCAATTATAGAATACACATTCCTTCTTCAGAGTTAGGGTTTTCGTTTTGTGGCAAGTCTGCATTTTTCTCAAGTGTAATTACAATTATATGTCTCCATATCTGGTTTGTTTTAAAAATTCTGTCAAAATGTCTTGAGATAAATCCGAATGCAGTTTATACTGGGCAAATGTCTTTCTTTTTTTGAGTTTTGAAATTGTTAAGGGATTAATTCCCTTGCCCTCCCCATGGGAAGGTCATGGACTGTGGGAGGCTCGTACCCTCCACAGGCCGCGGCCTGTGGAGAGGGCGCGAGCCCCTCACAGCCCGCCTCCTCCCCATGGGAGGGGCAAGGGCTTCCCCTGAGCCCTTTAGTCGCTCAATGCCAGTAAGGAAACCATGGAAAATATCCTGTTCTGTGTGCACGACCAGTGAATTCTTCAATCAGATTTTGAAAAACCATAATTTCTTACTTCAAAGTATACACAGCTATACATGAATTTTACATACATATATATATATATGTGTATATATATATAGTTATCCATGCACATATGTGCCAGAAAATAGTATGAACTCTGTTTAACTCATTTCCAGAATAGAAAATAGTATGAACTCTGTTTAACTCATTTCCAGAATAGAAAATAGTATGAACTCTGTTTAACTCATTTCCAGAACAGAAAATAGTATGAACTCTGTTTAATTCATTTCCAGAACAGAAAATAGTATGAACTCTGTTTAACTCATTTCCAGAACAGAAAATAGTATGAACTCTGTTTAATTCATTTCCAGAACAGAAAATAGTATGAACTCTGTTTAATTCATTTCCAGAACAGAAAATAGTATGAACTCTGTTTAATTCATTTCCAGAACAGAAAATAGTATGAACTCTGTTTAACTCGAGCAGAGAAAATAGTCTGAACTACGACTTCAGTGCATTTCGAAACTGAAAATAGTATGAACTCTGTTTTAATTCTGAAACGAAGAAAATAGTATGAACTTCTGTTTTGGCTTTCATTTCGAAGTAGCATGAACCTACATTGAATTACACCATTATCTCATGTTGTTAAACCTGAAACAAGAAATAGAAATGTTTTTGAGACACCATCTTGATTACTTTAAAGCAGTACAATCCTAAGTAAAGGAATACAACACAAAAATCTGAATGAAAGTCTATCTTTCAAACCTTAGAATTACTGAATAAATTGCACTGTATCAGTATATTATTATTACTCTGTAACCTGCATTGAATTTGGGAATTAAACTGTCTGTCAGCTTGAGCTTGGAAAGAAAAAGAAATGCATACTGAAAACAGAAAACACTGTTCTTTCTTTCTATTAGTACACTGAAAAGTATCAATATATATATTCTTCTTTAAAACAAAGCCTTTATCCAAATCAAAAGGGTTACTTTTTAAAGAATAAATGATATCTTTCAATTGAATTACAAGGGATGTTCTGAAATTCACATTTGAAATTCTTTGAAGAATTAATTATTGAAACATGTATGAAAATGTATAAAGTTTTACTTTAGTATTTATACTTCACTATGGTAACTTCCGGGACAGGGTGCCGAAGGTGGGCAAGCAGAGACGGTAGTATTACCTTTTCTAATCTACCATTTACTTGTATTATTTTGCTTGGCCAAGCACTGTACCATTGAAATAGATGGGTTGTTTGTTTTAAAAGCCTAGAAATTTATTTGAGTCTCTGCCACCTCCTGTTGCAAGAAATGTGTTTATTTCATGTTAGAAATGCATATAGGCATCAGGCACGAACCGAGAGTGCCCTCCTGTTTTACCGTTTCGGGTTGCTAGGCTCCTTTATGCAGGGCCGGGGATTCCTTCGAGTTAGGAAGGGACCCGGGGAAGTCATGGACTTCGTGGTTGGGCAGAAAAGGCGCCTAAATCACATTCTTGGCCCCAGCTCGCAAGAAGACCAAGGTGTCATGGCGGTTGGTGGTTCCAAGATTATTTGCTATTGATGTACTTATGTATCATTCAGATTTGGCTTGTGAAGCCATTGTAAATGTATATGCATTTTGACATTCTTGTTAAAAACTTGAAATGGAAGTATGTTTTGAAAGTATTTAATGTAACATTGATTTTGAGAGGTTAAAGTTTTATAACTTAGCATAGAAAAGATGTTCTATTAGAAGGATTGATTCTTCCAAGTGAGGTTGAATATATGTATATGAGAAAGTCATTGAAATACTTATGCTTTGACACATTACATTGATGATATTATTGTATGAAATGCAATTTAAATTCTCTTTATTTCATTTGGAAGTGTTATGAGAAATGTTGACTTTATGGAAACCTATTTATAATGGTTTGAATAAATTTAGAATACTCTTAATTTCTCTTTAATGCTGAGTTAAATGGTTTGGAAACACTCTTAATTTTCCGAGTGCTACAGATATTAAAGGGGAGTGTGGATTATACTAATTTTTTATTATGGCTGCAAGTTGTAAAGCTATGGGTCAGTTAGAATGAATATGGCTTGTATGTTTGTGGTGGCATATGTGCTTTGAATATTCTCTAGCATGTAAGACCGTGATAAATAATTTGTGTTAAGGACAAATATGAATCGATTATAATACAATTTTTACGATACAGTGAATCGAATACCTTTGTTGACTTTGTGGGTGAAAAGTGATTTACATTTGCATATTAAGGTGGTCTACTATGGGGCCCACGAGGGACTACTTCCGTCCCCACTATAGGCTCTCACCCTACTTTGGGCCCCTCTCCCCTAGATTCTTCATAGATTGATAGATTCTAAAATTTCTCTAATAGAGACGCCACTTTGTTGGTGTCCAAAATCACTACTCCATTCTCCTAGAGCTCACACTAGGATTTGAGATTATCCTAAGTAGCTTGAGGTAAACCTCATCCACAAAGAATGGATCTAGTTTGAAACCAAGTGATAGGAGAGAGTACCTCCTCTTCTCCTTCAAACTCTACTAAACTTAGAAAGGCATTCCATTGAGGATTCAATAAGAGAATTAAAGAGAAATGAAAGATTAATTCATGAGCCTTGATTAACCATGCCTTATGGTAGTTGGGAACAAACCCTAAAGATCCCATTCAAATAGATAAAATATTATCTTGAACATGCATAAAAATATTAAACTTATTATTACATTACTAGATGTGAGTTCTCTTTCACAAGTAGCATACTCATGTGCAAGTTTTAGGCATGCAAACATGACTCTCCATATAATCTATCAATTTTAACTTGCTAAAAATGTGGTAAGAGATATATTAGTCAATCATGAAAGAATGTGGAACTTAAATAATTCATACACTAACTAGGAGTGAAAATATTTATTTTATAACAAAGGATTGACCTTCAGGGCATTAGAACTAGAAAACTAAGGCAAGGGAAGGAAACAAACATTCACATAGACAACAAGGGCACCCATATTGCATACAAATGACTACAACTGCATCTGTCATACAAATTTGATTGGAAAAATGTATAAATGAATTTACATCTGGAAACACATATTGATCAAACACGACAAAACTTCCTGTACCATCTGCATACAGAGAAAACCCCATATTTTCAGATTTTCCCCTTTATATCCTCTTGTTTATGTTTATGGTACAATCCAACAGTTACAAACAACCCTTCATTCTATTTTGAACATTTATTTCCAAAAAATATTTGCAATTGAAAGATAAGTGAACTTAAAATGCAGCCAGATTAAAGAAAAACAATTTGATTTTGTCGCTGATTATTCCCAAACAACTGAACATGTTGAAATGCAGCCATATTTGTATTCAGAACAATCTCTCATATATGTAAGCGGTGAATAGAGAACTAAAAACTTAAGATGTTCCAATTCACAATTTTTTAGAATTTCCGAGCTCATCGATACCAGAAAACCCCAATTTAATAAATTCTTATTTGATTTGTCATTTAGAAGAGCAGAGGCAAATGGCAACAGAGATACAGATTTATTTATTTAATTTAGAGACTCGCAACATATATCA
>VDFB02000002.1:196144899-196156881 GCA_007258455.2 Sequoia sempervirens | reverse complement strand
CCCTCTACCCTTAATTGTAAACCTTAAACTCTTCACCCTTAAACCCTCTACCCTCTACCCTTGGCCCTTCCCTCCTTTATCTCTATCTAACTCCCTTTCTCTCTCTCTCTCTCAAATATCTCCCTCTCTTAGGTATCTCTCTCTCTCACTCACTCCCTCTATCTCTCTCCCTAGTACCCTTAACCCTCTACCCTATAAATGTACCATATAAAGCTTAAAAAAAACAAATTTATCATAACGCGAGCACGTTATTTACTAGTAGAGATATGTTTGTTAAGGATTAAATAACGCGTTCACATTATAACACTCTCTCGTTATAACGCAAGCACATTTTTTATAGAACTAAAAACAGTAAAAAAGCACAATATACCCATGATGTTGGCCCACATTCTGCATATTCTCTTGGTTCTACATGTGCTCCGAAAAAAAGTAGCTTTTTGGTGATTGAGTGAAGTGTGCATGCATGATTTTTAGATTCCACCACCTTTTGAATGTTCTTTCCATCACCTTTGCATGAAATAGCAGAGTTTGCACGTTGAAAGGCATATAATATCAATTCGACTTTGAATTATAGTGATAATTGATATACAATTGAAATTTGGAGGGGAACAAGCTTTTAAAGAAGTCAAATTTTTGAGGAGTTTGAGGAAGGAAAAGCAAAGGCTGCATAATTGGGTAGAACTCCTCCATTTGAAACTTTGCTTTCTTAGGTATGTGAAATCTTTGTACATTTTCTTTCATTCTATTATGGCTTGCTTTCATTTTTGTTGTTTTGCTTATTCCATGTTGATCAAATTGTTTGTTTGTCATGTTACAACCTTACGTTGTCAATGGATATTTTAAATCACACAATTCGGTACACTTTCCTATTACATTTTTAAACCAATCTCTTTGAGGCATTTTGTTAAATTTAACAATTGACTTTCTTTGTGTGTGCTTCCAAAGCTTTCATTGAGTTATTTTGTCAAATAGTTATACAAACCAACTGATTGCCTTGTCTATGCTACCAAATTTTCCATACATGTCTCTAAAAAATTGGAATATACTCCTAATGTAGTAGGGGAAGGCTTGCAACACACAAATAGACTCAAGGAATCAAGTTCCAACTCAGATTCAAGTTTCCAAAACTACTTTCATCAAATCAACACCATGGCTTCCCAACTCACCAAATCAACAAAAATACCTATCTTTTAGAGAATATTGTAAGAGAACCATCCCAACATCCAAATAGCATCTACACAACATCAAAAACAGAGACCCAAGCTTATATATGAGATTCTCATGCAACAACATAGAGAAACTTCAAGTCACCCTGCTCAATAGGCTACTAGAATTAGCCCCATTTTACAAACAAAGTACCCTTTAGACTTCTTTCCACCTAAAAATCTCTTGGATAGTCTCAAATTGTGATACAAAACCACAAATTCTTAGGTCATTTCTTTCGTACATGTCTTCTAGGGTGTTGTTCCAACAAACCCTCCAATTTCACCCTAAAACCTAGGGTTTCTTTGTATTTACACTCTAACAGTCACAAAACCTCAAACCAAAGTTAAAAACACCTTTTCCTAGGTTTACAAAAACCCTCCAAACCTTTCTACACTTAGTCCCTTCACAAATTCACCAATACACAACCTTTAGCCTTCATTTTCACTTAGCAAAAACTACATACCCAGCCTAGGGCATCACTATAACTTGACCTTGTGGACTCCCAGTGCCTTTTAACTTTATTAAACATCCAATATACATTTATACATGTCATCCCACCGAAGCACAAGTCTACACAGTAGGTGGGATGACCAAAAAATCCATATTGCTCACAAAACAGGGGTATTTCTGACTTTAGCAGGCAGTCCCAAAAAAATCAAGATTTCTCCCACAAAATTGAATGTTAGAAGCTCATAATTGATGCAAATAATATATAATCCAAAAAAATACATGAAATAAATAATGTTAGAGCCTTTACTGAATGTACGGGTCCATACAACTGTGATGAAATTCTGTTAACATAAGAAAAATATAGAAAACAGTGAAATAAAAGAATGGAACGTTGAATTCTTCAAAATGATTCACCAACCAATATTCATTCTATTTACAATGAGCCTTTGAAGGTCTTTAAAAATATTTTACAATGATATTTTTCCTTCCCAACAAGCATAAATATCTATTCAAATTCCTGTATTTTCACAATTTTGCTCTTCACAACTTTTGTTGCAATTTTGCAATTTTTCCAATATCATGTGCAACTTTTGAAAACTCAATCCTAAGACATCTAAATACATGACCTGAAGAACATCAAAACACCTAAATTTCTAGACTCATCACATGAACCATCTCATTGAGCAACTTTTACATTTTGGACTCCATTGACCTCCAAATCCCTAAATACATTCAAAATGGTGTTTCTAAACCTTATTCAATGAAAATAGTGACTTCAAACTACCTATGACACACCTACTGATCAAATGATGAAATGATCAACATTCAATGATTCAAGTTTTGAAAATATGGTGTTGGTGCTCCTGCACTAGAAACCCTATGTTTTATTGAAAGTAGCACTTGCCAAACACTCCAAAACTTGACAACTATTGAAACAAGCCTAAAATACCCTACTCATGCTCAATCTAACATAAAATTACGTTGCCCAACTCAGAAACTCAATTAGTTAATTTGACAACTTAGCACTTTTTGCATAGGTAAAATTATTCGGGCCATGCCGGCGAACTTAACTATTAAAAAGGAAAAAACTAACATGATCAGCTCCAAGCCTTCGTGAGATAAAGAGAAACCGGATGAGGGAATATCGTGAAAAGAAAAAATTGAAATGATTGATGAAATAATCCAGCTTCTAGAGAACCAACCGGCCAAAAGAGAAAAGAAATTGGTGAAGCACAAAGGGCACCTAATGCTAAAGAGTCGCTTAGAGATGCAGAGAATGCTAGCTTGAGACACACCCCTAATCGGGGCGAATACTTAAGGGACACCATTAAGCACAAGTGAATATGGAGGGACACCATCTACTACAAGGAGTATGGTTGTACACCATCCAATTACATTTGAAGTTGAGAGTACATCATCACTGAGCTGACGAACAAGGCATGCCATCATCCCCATGTGAACCTCCTGGGTATGTCTTCTATTCCACCATCGAAGGTACGCATCTAGCCCACCTCAATTCAATATTGATGAAATTGCTAATGTTGAGATGTATGTATCTAAGAGAAAACACTCTGAATTTTGTGTAGAAAAGCCAAAAGCTTTTATTAATATTGATGAGGATATTTTGCAGCACATGGAAGGTAAGATTCCAGAATGCACTTGTAGAAGATATGATGATAAGATTTGGAAAATTTTCTTTGAAAGGCTAAATGAGACCGGAATATGTCAACTATTTGTTCAAATGATGTGGGGTTTAAAGCATAGAAACATCATGAAGACTCTTGGGTTGAGAACATCGAATGCATCAAGTGAAAACACTATTGTGAAGAATATAATGGATGCTTATGACAATGTGGGTAAGACCTCACACTTAAAGGATAGTAATGTCACCCGACGTGTCATTACATCAACTTTGGTAAGCTATCAAACAAAGAGTTCTTGCCTTAAAAAGACAAGTGAACAAATGGGAATTAGTAGAAAAACTTTATCAAAATCCATTCAAAGGCGGAAAAGAATTGAGGGCACTGATTCAAATGAATTATGGGCATTCCCTCGAGACTACTACACAAAAGATAAAGTGTTGTTGAAGCATTGAGAACACGGAATTAGCAAGATTATTGGAAGAATAATACAAGGCCATCTCCCAATCAAAGGGATGTGTTAAGAAGGAGAATCAATAGTCGGAACCGTGAGCCACTTCCAAAGCATTTTTTGGATGACTCAAACCCAATTTTTTTGTAAATTTCAAAAGGATTATCCTCAAATTAGTATTTTTCAAAGATTTTTTGAAATGTTTAAACCTTTTATGTCAAGATAAATCACACATGCACTACTTGTTGTTGTAAACTACATATTGAATTCTCTAACCATTATGATGTTTATCGTTCTATATGTTTAGATTTGCATACTAACGATGTTTTGCAGGATTGTGGCATAGAAGCCCCACCAAAATCTTCAAGAGAGTTCTTATAAAAAAATTTATGTGAAATAGAGGATGGTCAAATATTCTATAGGACAGCATGCTTGGATGGTTCATGCGAGTGTTGTGGTGGCTTGTAACGAATGCCAGTATGTCAACATATGGAAAGCACATATGAGGTGGGACAAAAACTAGTGCAGTTCGAGAAGTATAAAACAGTAGCATACGCTACAAAGGATGGGTCTAAAGCAAAAAGGTGTGAGTTGGTTATTCAGAAGATTCCAATGTATCAGTTCATGTCCATGTTTCGTGAGAATCTAGTGTATGAGTATGCAAGGCATACCCATAGAGCTCGATGGTTGGACACACAATTCAAGCTATGCAAGGACACCTTTCCACTTGGAAGCATAGTATCAATGGTTGAATTTGTAGAGAACTACACTCTACAGCCACAACGTGAGGTACAGTCACAATATTACAACTCCACACAGGTTTCGATATTTGTGCACATAACATTCATTCATGCAGCTGATAGTACAGAGGACCAAAGGAAGGTATTGAGGGAGTATCACTTTTATATTAGTGATGATCACACGCATTCTCCAGAGTTCGTGCAAGGTTGCTTCCAAATGTTCTACATTCATTTGGCTTAGAGGGGCATATCATACGGTCGGCATATAATATGGTCAGATAACTGTGCAACATAGTTCAAGAACACGTGCATGTTCTACTGGTTGTGTAGGATGCATCTCACTACACGTGTTCAACATATGTGGAAATTTTGTGAGGCTTCACATGGAAAGGGGGAGCATGATGGTGCAGGAGCATGCGTGAAAAGAGCATTAAAGCACAAGAAGAGTTAAAGTATAAAGACAGTGCACATTTGGAAGATGCAAGATCAATCATTGAGTGGTGTAATGCTTCAATGGGTCTAGGTAATGAAGGTGCGTTTTTAGTTCGTAGATTTTTTTGGTTGATGGATGATACTAACATTGCACCATATGATGATTGTTGTACACTAACAAGATCGAGTGAGTTGCACTCTTTCCTTAGCTAAAATGCAGGTTCATGGAGTATTGATACGCGTAAGATGGCATGATTTTGTTTTTCATGTACAATGCAAGCTTGGAATGATTGTGAGTCAGGGGAGTGGGTTGACAAATGGTTGACAAGCTATCTTAGCCCACTTCACACGTATCGCCCTCCGATGGCATTGGAACTAACATAGATGGAATCATCGGTCGACTTTGACCATGTATCGGATCTAGTTCAACCAAGTAATATATCTATTTGCTTAGTATTTGAAATTCCATATTGTTATCTTACTTTGTACTATTTTTGTAATGTTAACTAATTTCAAGAGATATGCCGCACATATAAATGCAGGGCATGTTTATGCAGTTATTGTAGATGAAGACAACGAAGAGGGAACATACTATTACTTGTGTCGTTGTGTTGAGGAAAAAAATAAATTGGAAGCCCCAATTATAGATGGAGAAAACATCAAATACCCTACAGGCTCAGTTGTTGTTACTGGAACGTGGCTGAGAAGGTACCCACATAAGAGTGTTAAACATTGGTTGTTTGAGGAATTTGACACGCATCGTAAGATTCTTCATTACTCAAACCTTGTCATGGAATCCAATGTTCATTTGACCAAATATGGGGTAGACGTTTGAACAAGACCTTGTGGAAGGTCTGTGAGTTTGACCATGAGGCAATACTTGACACAATAAAGAGTAGAGTAGACCCAGATGGTTCATTGGATTAATTTGTAAGTATATGCACAATGGTTCTTATTAATTTATACTTGTATCCACGTCAATTTGGTTGATGACAATGCTATCATCTTATTTTACTTTGTGTATCTATATGTAACCAGGAAAACATTGATTATGTCCCTTGCATAAAATGCAGATTTATGAAGCCATCGAAGAATCTCAAGTAAGAAAAGCAATGCAACATCCTTATTTTGATGATCTTGACAAATCTCAATTATGATTTTAAGCCATTAAAAAAGTGCATGTGAATCTTGGTGAGGAAATTTCAAGTTATTCATTTGAAGTTAACCTTATCATGACCACCTATGATGTAGACATTATAAGAGCATCTTGAATTTCAAGATATTCTATTCATGAGAGGTGTTGTGTGCAATAGGTATCTTAGAACTCCCAGTGAAGATGTATGACCAGGAGTGACTAAGTTGAGGAAGACTGCCATGCCTATCTGTAAGTGCCTTCCATCTATTTTGGATGAGCTATTTCTTTTTATTATTTTCCTTTGCGTATCTGTAACTAAACTGTTGAGCCATCAAAGAGAATCTCAGCCAAAAAAGCAATGCAACATCCTTATTTTGATAATCTTGACAAATCTCAATTCTGATTTGAAGCTATTATAAAAGAACATGTGAATCTTTGCGAGGGAATCTCAAGTTACTCATTTGAAGTTAACCTCTAAATGAGAACCTATGATGTAGACATTAGAAGATAATCTTGAATGTACATGAGTGACATTGTAAAATATCTATGAGAACAACTCGTACCTAAGGAATTGTAATGAGATTTACATGTATAATAACCTTCAATGCCTCGAAGGAGAGGTTTTTGGTTGATTTGTAACCCATTTTTTGATCAATAAGAATGTTATTTTCTAGAAATTTACTAGTTTTTTCTCACTATTCTTGTTGTTGTATGGTCTGTACGGATGCTAAGATGATTTGAAACCTATTCCTTACTCTTAACTTTACTCTTAACTACAGGACATTCAATGGTCCCTACAACAATACTTTCATGCAAATTCCTTGTCAAAGCACTTTTCACCCCTATGTTTACAGTCACACCTACTGCCCCTACATTATCAGTCCTAGGATAGGTAACAACATCAAAAAAAAAATCTCCTTCATTACATTTATAGGTTCCTTCCTACCACACATTATTACCTATTCTTTACCTTTGATATCTTCTACAAGAGGAGTTAAAACAAAATAATAACCATCTTTGACTATGGTGTAGGTATTTTCCCTACCATCATACAATGCCCTCTTGTCATATTGCCAAGGTCTTCCTAATAGGAGATGACAACAATCCATTGGAAGCACATAAAAAACAACACTATCATGATAAACACCAATTTGAAAGTCTACAACGACCTTTTCATTCACCAATAAAGATTGGTCATCATTTAACCATGAAATTTTATAAGGACATTCATGAGGAATTCTTTTCAAGCCTAACTTGTTTACCATTTCACATTGACACCATATTTTCAGTTGAGCCAGAATCAATGACCACTCTACATACCTTGCCCTTGCACTTACAATTAGTGTTGAAGAGACTTTTCCTTTGCAAAGGTGCTTCCTCTTTTGCTTCTTTCAAGATTGTCTTTCTCACCATCAACATTTCCCCTACTTTAGGATCTACCTTCTTACTTGCAGAATAATGGCTTTCACACTCCTCCTCTTGAACCAATTGTGCTCTCCTATCAATCTTCTTGTCTCCACTTGATGAACTACCAACCCTCTCAGGAAATTTCCATGAAGGATGGCCGAACTCATTGCATGTGTAGCACCTTCCTACAAAATAATTAGTACCTCTACCAACACTATACCTTCCTCTACCTCTAAAACCAAAACCACCTCTAGAATCAACATTGTGATCTTTACCTTTCTTTGCTCCTTCTTGATCTTCATTTGGCTGCTTTGATGTAGAAATCATTCCTCTTCCTCTTGCATTAGGACCATGATGCAATATCAGATTGAAAAACCAGCTTTGATACCAATTTGATGCAATATCAATTGCTAAACAACACAAACACAGGGAACTTCTATCCCAAACTCATCGTGGAGAAGATCAATTGACAAATTCTTCAAAATTCACTATTCATTTCACCAATTTCACTTATCAACTCAACTAAATCCATCAAATTCACTTTGGACTACAAGGCTACCAATCATCAATTTTTCAAATCAGTAATCCACACTTTCATCAAATTCATCATAACACTATTAGAAATTCTGAATCACTACAACTTTCACTATTATGATCCATTTAACTTGATTCAATCAAGGCAAAAATACCACCACTCATTCAATTCTCCCTTCAAACCTGTTATCAGACTTCCATGACACCATAATCATCATCATTATAATTGAAACAATACCAAAATCATATTCACAAATGTTGTTTTATCAGATTCCTTACTTTTAGCAGTCAAAACACCATTTTGCTTACTCAAAACACCATGATTCCACATTGTTCAAGACATTAAAATGACAAACCTTGCTTCAAGACTTCTTCCATACCTTGAGTCACATTTTTAATATCATTTAGATAGTTACAAACCCAAACCAAACACTCAAATCACTGTCTACACATAATCTTTGTTTCTTGCATTCAAAAGGCCAAAATTTGCCAAAACACCAAATCGGATGTAACTTGCAAACCATAATGAATCTCTACAGGATAAATACATTTTTGAGTACCCATTTTGATCATTAGAAACATATCTCATTTTTAGGTACACTTGTTTTGGAACACACGCCTGCTGTCCTGACTTCTTTGTTACTAAAGAGCCCCAAATAGGCCAATTTAACAAAGGAGACACCTTTAAAACAACTCCAAATCACTTACCAACCATAAAAAGTATTTATACAAGTGGAAAAACTCACAAATCATCAATATTCAAGGTAATAAATTCCCAACAATATAATTAAATAGTAAACCCTTGTTTATAGGCTTTTAAAGCACAAGCAAGTGAGGGTTTTTAAGAAATATCATCTACAAACCTCCAAATCACTTGCCACTATTGTAAACACCTGTAAATAAGTCTTCCTAAACATAATAACCCTTATCCATATAAAAAAAAATTCTATTCTAACCGTTCCAACTTGTAGGCACCATCTTTCATATGGAAAACTCAGATTTTCCTCTTGGAGCAGCAGCTATCTTCATATCCACGCCTTCCCTGTTACTTTTTGACACACTTTCCACTCAAAAACATGTTAAATAAACATAAAAACCCATCCATCCCACCATTCTACTAGCCTATAATGGTGGGATGGAGAATATTTTCCTTATAAGACTCAAAATCACAGAGTGAGGATCACTGCCTAGGACACATAAAACTACTTTTCCTTCTTTTATTTCTCAAAACTAACCTTCCAAATTCTTTGTGAATGAAACTAACTCTACCTACAATGAGATCACACAAGGATTTAAACTTTTGAAGTTCCTAAATTACCAATATAAGATAAAAGCCATGGAGAAAGTGCTGCAAACTCAGAAACAAGGGATTTTATTTCAAAATTTGATTACAAAGACTCAACTTCTATTTTTTCCACGCCTTTTCATGCTTTTTATAGCTTTTACAATAGTTATGAAAGTGCCTTTTCAATTTCCAATCGACCAAAATCTTTCCTCTCCCACTTTGTCTCTTCACATTCTGATTTTTGTGTTCTTTTTTCTAATTTTTTCCTTTTCACAATTTTGGAAACCTTATCACCTAGGGATAAAAATGATATTTTTTTGTATTTTGACTCTATTTACTTCCTAAAGACCTTTCAATGACTTAGAATGGCCTTTACAATGCTTTCATATTTTGAAAACTCAAATCTTTACAAATTTGTTTTCAGAGTCAAGGTGCTCCTGCACCAGACCACCTCTTCCTCTCACTAATTTCTCTTGTCTCCTCTTAAGCTTCTCCTCCACTATGATTTCCATTTGATAAAAATCCTCTACACTCCTAGGGTTAGCCAAAACCAATTCATCTTGTATGTTTAACCTCAAACCACCAATATATCTTGCAACTTTTTCATCTTCATTCTCATGATGACCAGACCTTAAACTTAATTTATAAAACTCCCCAGTATAAGACTTAATATCCATTTATTTCTGTCTTAAGCTTTGAAATTTCTTAAACATTTGAACTTAATGATCCTTGGGTAAGAATTTACCTTTGAGTTTTGATATCATCTTGTCCCATGAGGTGATTTTAGACTTACCTTGCTTCCTCCTCTCAAATTGAAAGTAGTCCCACCATACTAAAGCATGGCCTTGCAACTTTGTCTTTGCAATCCTTACTCTTTGCTCCTAAGGAACCTCATCACATTCAAAATGATTATCTAATGCAGCAATCCATTCAAGTAGTTCTTCATCATTTAAACTTCCACCATATTTAGGAACATCAATTTTTACCTTAGGCTTGTCATCTCTAACTGCCCTTACCAACTTTGCAATCCTTTGGTCTTCTAGATCAAGTTCTTCCATGTCTTCAAACTCATCATCTTCTTCTTCATCTGATTCACTCTCTTCCACATCCCTTCTTTTTTTTGTCTCCAAGGCTATGATTCTTTCCTCCAACTCTCTAATTTCTCTAGCATGTTTGTCCTTCATCTCCTTCATCTCTTTAGCCATATCTTTGTTCTTTGGAGGAATCTTTAAATACCAAACTCTTCACTTCTTCCTTGCTCTTCACAACCTGAAAAATGAAAAAAAAATCTACTCCTTGAAGCTTTGATACCACTATGATGCAGAGTGGTAGGGGAAGCAACTTCCTTTTCAAAAGCTTCTCTCAAATACTCTATATGCACACACCAACTTCACTATTCCTCTCAACAATGCAACTTGACCACTCAACTTGACTCATACAACCAGACATCTCAATAGGACTTGGGGATGATGTAAACACTCTTCACACAACACAACATGACCAAACAAATAGACCTTACACCCAAAAACATCCACTCTTCCATGGCTTCTACACAAGCCCATGCAACTTTGCAACATTCACCGACTAGGACAGTCAAAATAAAAAATGATTAAAGGCATTAACTAGTCAATGAAACATGGTTTTATACTCCTAATACCATCCTCCACAAGTTTCCAAAAGCACAAGATCAAACACCCAAAACAAACGTATCAAAAGATTGATTTACAAGCCATAAACAAGGCTTAACTAGGCCTACATAAGGAAGCTTTCAACTTTTCAAGGCACACCCCAACACCCCTATGATGCAATATCAAGGTGGAGGAACACATAATCAGGCTCAAGGAAGCAAGTTCCAACTCCAACACAACTTTCATCAAATCAACACTATGGCTTCCCAATTCACCAGTAACAACAAATAGACCTATCCTTTAGAGAAGGTTGTAAGAATACCAACTCAGCATCCAAATAGCATCCATACATCATCAAAAACACTGAACCAAGCTTACACATGAGATTCTTATGCAACAGCACAAAGAAACTTCAAGTCACCCTGCTCAAAGGCTACTAGAATTAGCCCAATTTTACACACAAAGTACTCTTTAAACTTCTTGCCACCACAAGATCTCTTAGACAGTCTCAAATTGTGTTACAAAACCATAGATTCTCTGATCAATTCTTTCGTACAGGTCTTCTAAGGTTCTACTCCAACAAACCCTCCTATTTCACCCTAAAACCTAGGGTTTCTCTGTAACTCCACTCTACTGGCCACAAAAACTCAAACCAAAGTTCAAAACATCTTTGCCCAGGTCTGCACAGACCCTCCAAACCTTTCTACACTCAGTCCCTTCACAAATTCACCAATACACAACCTATAGCCTTCATTTTCTCTAGGAAAACTCACATACCCGACCTAGGGCATCACTAGAACTCAATTTTCTTGACTCCCAACACTGTAGTAACTTATTAGAAAATTATGCAAAGTGCATTCTAAAGACCATTTTCATACATTTACAAGGGAAAAACTGACCTAGGGCATTAGATAACTTTTGCAAACCTCCATCTTTCACTCTGAAACAAATTGCAACATGAAGAGGACCCCTAAATCCACCATTCCACTAGGTTTCAGAATTTTCCCACACACGCGGAATCGCTCTGAGCTACGTTCAACCGGATCAATCCCTTAAGGGTCCAAAGGGAAAAAT
>VDFB02000002.1:196132199-196144799 GCA_007258455.2 Sequoia sempervirens | reverse complement strand
TACTTGCTTCTAAATCTAATTCTTCTATTCCTCTGATTTTTACTACTCTCTCAAATGAGAAGGCACTGGCCTTATATAAATTTTACATTTTCAAATAAATGGCCATGATCAAATTCACCCAATGGCTGAGATTACAATTTCAGAAGCACCATTAGGGTTTGAAAATCCTAGGTACATCATCAACCAATGAGAAAATAACAGTAGCAATCTTGATCAATGAGAAAATAATATTCTATCAGCCTGACATTTGATGAAAATTCAGATTGGAGAATAGAAACAGAAACATTCCCAAAAGACTCCTCTAGTTGGCATACAGTTGGCAGCACAAATTCTCATGCAAGCACATATTAAATATTTGAATTAGATTCAAATTCAACTCTAAATACTCCTGGTAGGTTGTACAACACATTTCCCTCTGTGGGTAGTAAAACCCTCCATCTGGACATGTTTTGTATGACTAGACCCTTAATTCTTTCATCTCCAAATTCATTCTCCTATAGCACCTTCATGTGTAATGTTCCTGCAAACATATAACAATCATAAGAATGTTACAATAATTAAATTCACATATGAAATCTAATGATAAATTTTATATAACACCATTATATCATCAAATGCCACCTAGCATCAACCATTCAGGAAGAATTATCTAAATAGACCAGGGCTACATATCCTCATTCTTTCAAATCATTGGCCTATAACGCTACCCTTGCATACCATTGACGGCTCAAACGAGGGACTGAAATGAAATAAGCTAAATGACCAAGGGAATCCTTCTATATCATGATCACATCACAACATTCAGACATCCTTGACTTAAATAACCCAGATAAAAACACTTTAGGCTTGAATACATTGATAATTTTATCTTTACTACAGCTATCAAAGACCCCTTCTATATAGATCCCTCCTTCAATCATTTCCATTGATTAATCATTCAATACACCTTCAATGCATCCACATTTAGTGCTACTCTGGGGATTTAGGAAAGCCCGAACTTCCATTTCACCGATCTCATATTTGTCAAATCTTACTACGCACGCCCCCTCCTTAACCTCTATGCACGGTGAATCACCACTTCCCCTATGAGCATGTTGAGATCTTGCATTTTCGCCGTAATCCTTTCTCCATCATACATCAATCTTCCTTTAGCCATTTGAGCACTTCATGATGTCTTTTGAAATCCTAGATCCACCTTGGAGACATGGCACTGATTAGCGCATGAAATATTCACCTTATCCTTCTACATATTTTGCCATCGAAACAACTTTTGCGTTGTATACTACTGTCTATGAAACATAATGAAAGCTCAAATGTCCTCTGTAAACCGTCTAAACTACTGGCAGTCATGTCACCTTTTAATTTTGTAACTATAGAGTTCTTGGATTGGTCGATTTAATATATCCTGCCACGCCACCTTTATGAACCAAAAGGGCCTGCTATCAATAATTTCTAATCTCTGTTATTGCATCGACATCAATCGACATGAAGGTGGTATTTAGATATTTCACTTTGCTTATTCAATGATTTCAGGCTTTAAATCATCATAACGAGCATCAAGGCCCTCCGAACTCTCTTAGATCATTTCATAACACCCCTTACGTTTCCCCTCCTGACTGAATTTTGACTCTGAATTTCTTAAATGACATTGGCCTTGCATGTTCTGCTCGCTCTATTTATATATTTCTTCGATGTTCTCTGGATGACAGCGGCTCCTCGCGCTAATCGCTCTTTGGATCCCTCTCATGCACCATTGTGGTTTCAAATGCTGGAAGGGTCGTCAGCTTCATGAATTTGGAGACTTCAGGGATTTTGGAGTCTCAGGAAATTCGACACCCTCGGGAATTTCTTCCTTCCATGGAATTTTCTGAATGTATTTCTTTTCGGGGAATCCGCCAGCCTGGGGAATATAAGACTTCGGAGAATTCAGTCCCTCGTGGATTTTAAATACTCGGGGATTTTGGCCCTTTCGGGAAATTTCGGGCCTACTGGATTTTTCCGAATACCTCTCACCCTTCAGGAATTTCTGCGAGTAGCGGATTCTCCGAACCGTGAAATTTGAATAACTTTCGTCTGTGCTTTAATTCCTCATAAACTTCCTGGTTATGCCGTATTTCATTCAACACTTGCATTCTCGCAATAGCACTCCATAAATTCCAATGACTCCTTACGTAATGCATATCTATATTTAGATGAATGCTACGCCCGATTTGAAGGATGCAGTAGTCCTAATGTGTGAATATAATTCTAATCCTCGTGTCATTTGTGAATACCCGGAGACCGCAATCACCATTGCTTAACCCAAATCTTAGCAGTTGATCGTCAAAACTTCTCTAATCTTCGTATTGTTCTTGTTACAGTCGGCCAAAGACTCTGTTGTCATCATTATCAGATCACCCCATAGGAATCTTAGAGTCATGAATATTTCCTTCTGGAATCACATGAAATCATTCTCCTAACACTGACAACCGACCACTTCAGTTCAAACTTCCCATGATTGTTGAACACTGTCAACTTTGATCCTCATGTTTCCCTCTGTTGTATGGTTACGGATCATGTGGTCACAGAGATTCTTATTTCTTGTGATCCAAATTATTACCTTGGGTCTTTTCCCTTTGCAAATTCTCTGGGAAATCGTTTCTTCGGGACTTCAATTCTTTTGGGGAATTCTTAATTTTGGGGAATCCGGGATGAAACAGATTACCCAAACTTTATAAAATCCACACTTTTCCCAAAATTCTGGAAAGCCAGTTACTTTACAGATTCTACCAGTGAAAAGATTTATCATTATGATACTTCAGTGCAATCATAAAGTCCACCATCAGCCCTATGGAAATGAGACTTTCAACCCATCATACTCTTAGCTTGCATTTGTACTATAATCTCAAATCCTTCATTATGCATTATTTTATCCATTGAAATATAATTGAATCCTGCAGCAGAAGCTCGTGACCCATGTTGACTCAATTGCTATCCATTCTTGGATCCCATGCATCCACTTCATTAAGTCAACCATCTTTGCACTGTCATATTTTAAAACTAATAAAGACGAAGCCCATGCAGTTTAACACGGCAATCTGAATGTTAATGATAATCAGCATGGAGGAATGCATTTTGAAATGTATATATATAAAAACCAGTTTTCTCACACAATCATGCAAAAACCAAGGTTATCATAGTGACTGAAAGTTCTAATCGCTAAGATAGCATCAACAGAATTGAGAAAACAAATTAATCTCAAGAACCTTAAAATTTACATAACGAATCAAATCCAGCACACAGGTTCTTTAGGCAGGCAAGGACAGAGTTCGGGAATCTGAGGAGATAAAGGAATTTTGGAAAAAATCTGGTGGACGCGGAATTCCGCGAAGGACCGAATCTCCGAAATACAATGCAAATCAGTCCTTATCATCGGGTTTTCAAGGGAACCGGGGAATTCCGCCGGAGGAGGAAATTTCCGAAAACAGTCAAAAAACTCGAAAATCGCCCCAAGACACAGGATTTTCAATGAATAACTTCAGGGGATCATTTGAACAGATAGAATTAACACTCAAGCACTCCTGAAAGCGGCCAAATTCAATAATCAAAGGTCCCAAAAGCATCAAAGACTAGAGCAAAAGAGGGTCCCTACTTTCAGTGGGGCGTGTGTGTGAAAAAATGCACAATACCACCATTATAGGCTAGTAGAATGGTGGGATGGATGGTTTTTTATGTTTATTTAACATGTTTTAAAGTGGAAAGTGTGTCAAAAAGTAACAGGGAAGGCATGAAGATAGCTGTTGCTCCAAGAGGAAAATCTGAGTTTTCCATATGAAAGATGGTGCCTACAAGTTGGAACAGTTGGAATAGAATTTTTTTTGATATGGATAAGTGTTATTATGTTTAGGAAGACTTATATATAGGTGTTTGCAATAGTGGCAGGTGATTTGGAGGTTTGTAGATGATATTTCTTAAAAACCCTCACTTGCATGTGCTTTAAAATCCTATAAACAAGGGTTTACTATTTAATTATATTGCTGGGAATTTCTTACCTTGAAGATTGATGATTTGTGAGTTTTTCCACTTGTATAAAGAACTTTTATGGTTGGTAAGTGATTTGGAGTTGTTTTAAAGGTGTCTCCTTTGTTAAATTGGCCTATTTGAGGCTCTTTAGTAACAAAGAAGTCAGGACAACAGGTGTGTGTTCCAAAAAAAGTGTACTTGAAAATGAGATATGTTTTTAATGATAAAAATGGGTACTCAAAAATGTATTTATCTTGTAGAGATTCATTATGGTTTGCAAGTTACACCCGATTTGGTGTTTTGGCAAATTTTGGCCTTTTGAATGCAAGAAACTGAGATTCTATGTAGACAGTGATTTGAGTGTTTGGTTTGGGTTTGTAACTATCTAAATGATGATGAAAAATGTGACTCAAGGTCTGGAAGAAGTCCTGAAGCAAGGCTTGTCATTTTAATGTCTTGAACAATGTGGAATCATGGTGTTTTGAGTAAGCAAAATGGTGTTTTGATTGCTAAAAGTAAGGAATCTGATAAAACAATGTTTGTGAATATGATCTTGGTATTGTTTCAATTAGAATTATGATGATTATAGTGTCATGGAAGTCTGATAATAGGTTTGAAGGGAGAAGTGAATGAGTGGTGGTCTTTTTGCCTTGATTGAATCAAGTTAAATGGATGGTAATAGTGAAAGTTGTAGTGATTCATAATTTCTAATAGTGTTATGATGAATTTGATGAAAGTGTGGATTACTGATTTGAAAAATTGATGATTGGTTTCCTTGTAGTCCAAAGTGAATTTGATGGATTTAGTTGGGTTGATAAGTGAAATTGGTAAAATGAATAGTGAATTTTGAAGAATTTGTCAATTGATCTTCTCCAAGATGAGTTTGGGACAGAATTTCCCTGTGTTTGTGTTGTTTAGCAATTGATATTGCATCAAATTGGTATCAGAGCTGGTTTTGCAATCTGATATTTCATCATGGTCCTAATGCAAGAGGAAGAGGAATTATTTCTACATCAAAGCATCCAAATGAAGATCAAGGAGCAAACAAAGGTAAAGATCACAATGTTGATTCTAGAGGTGGTTTTGGTTTTAGAGGTAGAGGAAGGTATAGTGCTGGTAGAGGTACTAATGATTTTGTAGGAAGGTGCTACACATGCAATGAGTTCGGCCATCCTTCATGGAAATTTCCTGAGAGGGTTGGTAGTTCATCAAGTGGAGACAAGAAGATTGATAGGAGAGCACAATTGGTTCAAGGGGAGGAGTGTGAAAGTCATTATTCTGCAAGTAAGAAGGTAGATCCTAAAGTAGGGGAAATGTTGATGGTGAGAAAGACAATCTTGAAAGCAGCAAAAGAGGAAGCACCTTTGCAAAGGAAAAGTCTCTTCAACACTAATTGTAAGTGCAAGGACAAGGTATGTAGAGTGGTCATTAATTCTGGCTCAACTGAAAATATGGTGTCAATGTGAAATGGTAAACAAGTTAGGCTTGAAAAGAATTCCTCATGAATGTCCTTATAAAATTTCATGGTTAAATGATGACCAATCTTTATTGGTGAATGAAAAGGTCATTGTTTACTTTCAAATTGGTGGTTATCATGATAGTGTTGTTTTTGATGTGCTTCCAATGGATTGTTGTCATCTCCTATTAGGAAGACCTTGGCAATATGACAAGAGGGCATTGTATGATGGTAGGGAAAATACCTACACCATAGTCAAAGATGGTTATTCTTTTGTTTTAACTCCTCTTGTAGAAGATATCAAAGGTAAAGAATAGGTAATAATGTGTGGTAGAAAGGAACCTATAAATTTAATGAAGGATTTTTTTTTTTTGATGTTGTTACCTATCCTAGGACTGATAATGTAGGGGCAGTAGGTGTGACTGTAAACATAGGGGTGAAAAGTGCTTTGACAAGGAATTTGCATGAAAGTATTGTTGTAGGGACCATTGAATGTCCTATAGTTAAGAGTAAAGTTAAGAGTAAGGAATAGGTTTCAAATCATCTTAGCATCCGTACAGACCATACAACAACAAGAATAGTGAGAAAAAACTAGTAAATTTCTAGAAAATAACATTCTTATTGATCAAAAAATGGGTTACAAATCAACCAAAAACCTCTCCTTCGAGGCATTGAAGGTTATTATACATGTAAATCTCATTACAATTCCTTAGGTACGAGCTGTTCTCATAGATATTTTACAATGTCACTCATGTACATTCAAGATTATCTTCTAATGTCTACATCATAGGTTCTCATTTAGAGGTTAACTTCAAATGAGTAACTTGAGATTCCCTCGCAAAGATTCACACGTTCTTTTATAATAGCTTCAAATCAGAATTGAGATTTGTCAAGATCATCAAAATAAGGATGTTGCATTGCTTTTTTGGCTGAGATTCTCTTTGATGGCTCAAAAATCAGCATTTTCTACAAGGAGGGACCAATCAATTTTTACTAGTTTAGTTACAGATACGCAAAGGAAAATAATAAAAAGAAATAGCTCATCCAAAATAGATGGAAGGCACTTACAGATAGGCATGGCAGTCTCTCAACTTAGTCAGCCTTGGTCATACATCTTCACCGAGTTCCAAGATACCTATTGCACACAACACCTCTCATGAATAGAATTTCTGAAATTCGAGATGCTCTTATAATGTCTACATCATAGGTGGTCATGATAAGGTTAAATTCAAATGAATAACTTGAAATTGCCTCACCAAGCTTCGCGACACACTTTTGTAATGGCTTAAAATCATAATTGAGATTTGTCAAGATCATCAAAATAAGGATGTTGCATTGCTTTTCTTCGCTTGAGATTCTCTTGGATGGCTCATAAATCTGCATTTTATGCAAGGGGACACCAATCAATGTTTTCCTGGTTACATATAGATACACAAAGTAAAATAAGATGATAGCATTGGCATCAATCAAATTGACGTGGATACAAGTATAAATTAATAAGAACCATTGTGCATATACTTACAAATTAATCCAATGAACCATCCGGGTCTACTCTACTCTTTATTGTGTCAAGTATTGCCTCATGGTCAAACTCACAGACCTTCCACAAGGTCTTGTTCAAACGCTACCCCATATTTGGTCAAATGAACATTGGATTCCATGACAAGTTTGAGTAATGAAGAATCTTACGATGCGGTCAAATTCCTCAAACAACCAATGTTTAACACTCTTATGTGGGTACCTTCTCACCACGTTCCAGTAACAACAACTGAGCCTGTAGGGTATTTGATGTTTTCTCCATCTATAATTGGGGCTTCCAATTTATTTTTTTCCTCAACACAACGACACAAGTAATAGTATGTTCCCTCTTCGTTGTCTTCATCTACAATAACTGCATAAACATGCCCTGCATTTATATGTGTGGCATATCTCTTGAAATTAGTTAACATTATGAATATAGTACAAAGTAAGATAACAATATGGAATTTCAAATACTAAGCAAATAGATATATTACTTGGTTGAACTAGATCCGATACATGGTCAAAGTCGACCGATGATTCCATCTATGTTAGTTCCAATGCCATCGGAGGGCGATACGTGTGAAGTGGGCTAAGATAGCTTGTCAACCATTTGTCAACCCACTCCCCTGACTCACAATCATTCCAAGCTTGCATTGTACATGAAAAACAAAATCATGCCATCTTACGCGTATCAATACTCCATGAACCTGCATTTTAGCTAAGGAAAGAGTGCAACTCACTCGATCTTGTTAGTGTACAACAATCATCATATGGTGCAATGTTAGTATCATCCATCAACCAAAAAAATCTACGAACTAAAAACGCACCTTCATTACCTAGACCCATTGAAGCATTACACCACTCAATGATTGATCTTGCATCTTCCAAATGTGCACTGTCTTTATACTTTAACTCTTCTTGTGCTTTAATGCTCTTTTCACGCATGCTCCTGCACCATCATGCTCCCCCTTTCCATGTCAGGCCTCACAAAATTTCCACATATGTTGAACACGTGTAGTGAGATGCATCCTACACAACCAGAGAACATGCATCGCCTTTAAACTATGTTGCACGCTTATCCGACTATTATATATGCCTAATCGTGATGATATGCCCCTTCAATCCAAATGAATGTAGAACATTTGGAAGCAACCTGTACCTAACTCGAGAATGCGGTGGATCATCACTAATATAAAAGTATGATACTCCCTCAATACCTTCCTTGGTCCGTGACTATCACTCTGATGAATGAATGTTATCATTGAAACCCTCGTAGAGTTGCGGTTGTGATCGCATTCTCACGCTAGGCTATAGAGTGTAGTTCTCTACAAATTCAACCATCGATACCATGCTTCCAAGTGGAAAGGTGTCCCAGAATGCTCCTGAATTGTGTGTCCAACCATCGAGCTCTTATGCGGGTATGCCTTTGCATACTCATACACTAGATTCTCACGTAAACATGTATATGAACCGATACATTGGAATCTTCTGAATAACCAACTCACACCTTTTTGCTTTAGACCCATCCTTTGTAGCGTATGCCACTGTTTTATACTTCTCGAACTGCACTAGTTTTTGTCCCACCTCATATGTGCTTTCCATATCTTGACATATTGGCATTCGTTACAAGCCACCACAACACTCGCATGAACCATCCAAGCATGCTGTCCTATAGAATATTTGACCATCCTCTATTTCACATAAATTTTTTTATAAGAACTCTCTTGAAGATTTTGGTGGGGCTTCTATGCCACAATCCTGCAAAACATCGTTAGTATGCAAATCTAAACATATAGAACGATAAACATCATAATGGTTAGAGAATTCAATATATAGTCTACAACAAGTAGTACATGTGTGATTTATCTTGACACAAAAAGGTTTAAGCATTTCAAAAAATCTTTGACAAATACTAATTGAGGATAATCATTTTGAAATTTATGAAAAATTGGTTTGAGTCAGATCCAAAAAATGCTTTGATGTGTCATGCTTCACTTACCAATTCTCCTTCTCTACTTTACATCCCTTTGATTCGGAGATGGCCTTGTATTATTCTTCCACACCTTCAATTAGTGTTCTCAATGCTTCAACAACTTTTTATCTTTGTGTGGTAGTCTCCCTAAGAATTCCCATAATTCATTTGAATTGGTGCCCTCAATTCTTTGCTGCCTTTGAACGGCTTTGGATAAAGTTTTTCTACTAATTCCCATTTGTTCACTTGTCTTTTTAATGAGGCAAGATCTCTTTGTTTGATAGCTTACCAAAGTCGATGTAATGGCATGTCAGGTGACATTACTATCCTTTGAGCGTGAGGTCTTAACCACATTGTCATAAGCATCCATTAGATTCTTCAAAATAGTGTTTTCACTTGATGCATTCGGATGCTCAAACCCAAGAGTTCATGATGTTTATACTTTTAAACCCCGCATCATTTCAAAAAATAGTTGACATCTTGTGGTATCATTTAGTCTTTTAAAGAAGAATTTCCAAATCTTATCAGCATATCTTCTACAAGTGTGTGCTAGAATCTTACCTTCCATGTGCCGCAAAATATCCTCATATATATTAATCCAATACATTTTATTTCTACACAAAATTCTAGGTGGTTTTCTCCTAGATACATACATCTCAACATTAGAAATTTCATCAATATTTAAGTGAGGCCAGGATTGTGTACCTTCGATCGTAGGTGAAATAGCCATATACCTTGAGGTTCACATGGGGATGATGCATACCTTGTTCGCCGGCCTCCGAGTGATGATGTATCCTCAACTTCGTGATGTGTGATGCGCCAACTATACCACCGGTGTGATGGTGTCCCTCCATATTCACTGTGCTTAATGGTGTCCCTTCGTGATTCACTTGCGAGGGGTGCTCCAACTGTGGTATCTCGTGATCTCCCCAGCAGCCCACTCTTTTTCAAGATTCGCGGCCCTTTGTGCCGGCCAATTTCACCGGCTGAGGTTCCTCACAACCGGATTGTTTCCCACTTCAATCATTTCAATTTTTCTTTCTTACCATATTCTCATCCATTTTTTCTCTTTATCTCTCAAGGCTTGGAGCAAATCATCTGTTAGTTTTTTCCTTTTAACATTTCGTTTCTTCAGCATGACGAATAATTTTACCTATGTAAAAAGTGCTAAGTTTTCAACTAATCCAATTGAGTTTCCGAAGTTGGGCAATGTTATTTTATGTTAGATTGAGCATGAGTAGGGTATTTTATGCTTGTTTCAATAGTTTTCAAGTTTTGGAGTGTTTGGCAAGTGCTACTTTCAATAAAACATAGGGTTTATGGTGCAGGAGCACCAACACCATATTTTCAAAACTTGAATCATTGATTGTTGATCATTTCATCATTTGATTAGTAGGTGTGTCATAGGTAGTTTGAAGTCACTATTTTCATTGAATAAGGTTTAGAAACACCATTTTGAATGTATTTAGGGATTTGGAGGTCAATGGAGTCCAAAATGTAAAAGTTGCTCAATGAGATGGTTCATGTGATGAGTCTAGAAATTTAGGTGTTTTGATGTTCTTCAGGTCATGTATTTAGATGTCTTAGGATTGAGTTTTCAAAAGTTGCACATGATATTGGAAAAATTGCAAAATTGCAACAAAAGTTGTGAAGAGCAAAATTGTGAAAATACAGGAATTTGAATAGATATTTATGCTTGTTGGGAAGGAAAAATATCATTGTAAAATATTTTTAAAGACCTTCAAAGGCTCATTGTAAATAGAATGAATATTGGTTGGTGAATCATTTTGAAGAATTCAACGTTCCATTCTTTTATTTCACTGTTTTCTATATTTTTCTTATGTTAACAGAATTTCATCACAGTTGTATGGACCCGTACATTCAGTAAAGGCTCTAACATTATTTATTTCATGTATTTTTTTGGATTATATATTATTTGCATCAATTATGAGCTTCTAACATTCAATTTTGTGGGAGAAATCTTGATTTTTTTGGGACTGCCTGCTAAAGTCAGAAATACCCCTGTTTTGTGAGCAATATGGATTTTTTGGTCATCCCACCTACTGTGTAGACTTGTGCTTCGGTGGGATGACATGTATAAATGTATATTGGATGTTTAATAAAGTTAAAAGGCACTGGGAGTCCACAAGGGTCAAGTTATAGTGATGCCCTAGGCTGGGTATGTAGGTTTTGCTAAGTGAAAATGAAGGCTAAAGGTTGTGTATTGGTGAATTTGTGAAGGGACTAAGTGTAGAAAGGTTTGGAGGGTCTATGCAGACCTAGGAAAAGGTGTTTTGAACTTTGGTTTGAGGTTTTGTGACTGTTAGAGTGTAAATACAAAGAAACCCTAGGTTTTAGGGTGAAATTGGAGGGTTTGCTGGAACAACACCCTAGAAGACCTGTACGGAAGAAATGACCTAAGAATTTGTGGTTTTGTATCACAATTTGAGACTGTCCAAGAGATTTTGAGGTGGAAAGAAGTCTAAAGGGTACTTTGTTTGTAAAATGGGGCTAATTCTAGTAGCCTATTGAGCAGGGTGACTTGAAGTTTCTCTATGTTGTTGCATGAGAATCTCATATGTAAGCTTGGGTCTCTATTTTTGATGTTGTGTAGATTCTATTTGGATGTTGGGATGGTTCTCTTATAGTCTTCTCTAAAATATAGGTCTTTTTGTTGATTTGGTGAGTTGGGAAGCCATGGTGTTGATTTGATGAAAGTAGTTTTGGAAACTTGAATCTGAGTTGGAACTTGATTCCTTGAGTCTATTTGTGTGTTGCAAGCCTTCCCCTACTACATTAGGAGTATATTCCAATTTTTAGAGACATGTATGGAAAATTTGGTAGCATAGACAAGGCAATCAGTTGGTTTGTATAACTATTTGACAAAATAACTCAATGAAAGCTTTGGAAGCACACACAAAGAAAGTCAATTGTTAAATTTAACAAAATGCCTCAAAGATATTGGTTTTAAAATGTAATAGGAAAGTGTACCGAATTGTGTGATTTAAAATGTCCATTGACAACGTAAGGTTGTAACATGACAAACAAACAATTTGATCAACATGGAATAAGCAAAACAACAAAAATGAAAGCAAGCCATAATAGAATGAAAGAAAATGTACAAAGATTTCACATACCTAAAAAAGAAAAGTTTCAAATATAGGAGTTCTACCCAATTATACAGCCTTTGCTTCTTCCTTCCTCAAACTCCTTAAAAATTTGACTTCTTCAAAAGCTTGTTCCGTCAAATTTCAATTGTATATCAATTATCACTATAATTCAAACTTGAATTGATATTATATGCCTTTCAGGAACGAAAACTCTGCTATTTCATGCAAAGTGGAAGAACATTCAAAGGTGGTGGAATCTAAAATCATGCATGCACTCAATCGCAAAAACTGCTTTTGTTTAGACACTAACATTAAATTTAAGTAGGAGAATATGTAGAATGTGGGCTGACATCACAGGTATATTATGTTTTTTTACCATTTTTAGTGCTATAAAAAATGTGCTCGCGTTATAATGAGAGTGTGTTATAATGCGAACGCGTTATTTAATCCTTAACGGACATATCTCTACTAGTAAATAACATGCTCACATTATTATAAATTTGGTTTTTTTAAGCTTTATATGGTACATTTATAGGGTA
>VDFB02000002.1:196117562-196132099 GCA_007258455.2 Sequoia sempervirens | reverse complement strand
ATACATATACATACAAACATACAAACATATCAACAAACATTCAATAAAGTGGCATTTAACTAAAGGAAGACATAACGTGAGCGTGGTATGTGTTGCTAGAAATGCTCCCCGGAGAAAGGAAAAATGTCAAAACTAACAAATAACGCGAGCGTGTTATAGCACGCTCGCGTTATATTTTTCTTTGGGAATACCCGAGCCTTAGCTTTGGTATTTGCCTTGGAATACCAACCCAAAGGCTTGGAGGGCATTCCCAAAGACCAAAGACGTGTTTTTGTAAAATTCTACAATTTTTCACATAATCGGGTTCGTGCTCACCATCAAGATTGCATCTGGTTCAATATCGACAAAATCAAACACATGGGTAGTGTTAGGTTCTCTCTTAGCTTTCCAATGATGTAATTTTTTTCACTTTCTGACAATGTTAAGCCTTTCATCCATAATTTCTTTTGTTTGTATGTCCTGCTTTTTCTTCAAAAAGCAAAGTTGTTTGGTGTTTTTTTCACTATAAATTAACCTGCTCATCGAATTTGAAATAAATTACATTTTTAGAAACTAGACTCCATTCTACAAATTTAAAATAAAAATAAAAATCTATTACTTTCAAAAATTTCTAGGGGGAGCACGGCCAAAATTCTTCTTTTTAGGAAGTGCCCACTTAGAAAATTAGTAAAAAATCAAATATTCATTAAAAAATTATCAAAAAAATCATGCATCAACTACATACTATTAGCTAACTTCTGACCATAGCGATTTTAAAAATACTACAAAAAAGTTCACCATGCTAGGGTCATACAAGAGTTGCTATGTTATGTTTTTCTGACAAAAAACAACAACAATTTGTGTACATCCCTCTTTTGAACCCCTTAATCTCAACCATTTTCAAAATAAATTAGTAGTTTAGAAAGTAGACTCAGATCACTTCGATCCTTGTTTTTGTTCCATCTTAAAATTTTGAGTGTAGCTATGCTCAATTTCACGTCCAAGGTCAATATTTCCTAATTTCAGAAAAAAAGTGGCCACTTAAGCCCCCTTTTTGGTCCAACCATCTTGGTGCACTTACCCACTGATGAAACCTTCCTACATTCAAATTAAGACTTCTCGAGAAAATCAAAACAAGCAACGAGGGACCTATATACCTATTTTTTCGTCCTAAACACATATAAACTGAAATAGAACAGTGTTGTGAGCTTGACCTCAATATCAAAAATTTTGGCCAACCTCTCAAGGGGGCAGCACAGAGTCCTACCATTATTCCACTAAATGTCGAGACACAATGGAGCATAATTTTTTTTCAAAAACTTGATCTTAAAATTGGAATCTTTGAAACAAAGCAACCAGTACTTTGTCTCAAAGAGGGAAAAAATATAGACATGTAAAATTGACCAAACACCTATTACACACCCTAAACAACATCAAACAACATCCAAAACCCTAATTTCCCCTATTAATTGAATAAAACAACATTATTTAATTAATCCACTTTTTTATCATTCTTGACAAATTAAATAAATTTTATTTATTTAATAGAATCCTAAAAACCCTATTTCTGCTATTAATTGAATAATACAACATTATTTTTAAATTAATTCATGTTTTCATCATTTCGACCAATTATATAAATTACATTTATTTAATGAAGTTCTAATCTAACATTATTTCGTCCTGATTGATTAAATAACACCAATTATTTAATTACATCGCTAAATCACTTTATTCTCCTAAGTTAATTGAATTATTAAATCATAATAATTTAATTATGACACTTTCCCTCCAAATTTTGAATAATTAAATCAAACTAATGCAACTTTGTTTGCAAAAGTCAAACTTGATATGCATGTTCAATTCCAAGAAAATGAATTAATTAATTAAATCAATCAATCAATTTTCCTCACCCACTTTTTGGTTGAGAAAATTATGATTGTTGACTGATCAATCTAGTTTGTTGACTGATCCATCTATTTCTTAACTAAACCATCTAAATACTGACTAACCAATCTATTCCTCAATTACACAAATTATGCAATGTATTTTGCACAAATCATTCATGTTTAAATCCTCTCAACACCTTTCAATCGTCAATCTTGATTCAACATTATTTAATCATGATCGTTCATTTTGAATCTCATTTTCTATATAACAAACATCTTTCCTCACAAAAAATGATCAAAGAGTCAACATCATTTGCACAACGGAGTACTGCCGACATTCACAACCACCATTAGAGCTTCAACATTTCTTCGATCAACCAACATCAACATCATTTTTTAAGCTTTTGCACACAAACTATGGAGGTTTTGTAGTGATACAAGCAATCCAACATCAGGCGAACACACTTTGATATGAGATGGGTAACGATTTTGTTGTTGAATTCATTTGTTTATGTATTGCATTCACATGTTCTTGAATTTAGTAATCTTAATTGTTCATTTCATAAGTGTAGGATTAAATCTAGATTCTAAGTGTCCTTGATCTTAGATTAGATTCTGATTTCATTTACATTTATCTTGTATTGCATCTATGATTTCCCCCCTCACACAATTATATAGTGTTAATAATTAATATATAATATATAATATATTTATATATTTTTATTATTTATTAATAATATATAATATTATCATATATTAATATTATTTTATAATTTTAATTATAACATTATATTAATTAATAACTAATATATAATATTATCATATATTAATATTATTTTATAGTTTTAATTATAACATTATACTAATTAATAACTAATATATAATAGTAATTATATTGATAGTAATAGATCCAAAAACACAAAGAGGTTGGACGTTGACCAAGAAAATTCTATTGGAGAAAATTATATAGTGGAACGAGGGACACATCCACGATAATTTGGTCTACAAACACGTCTTTAGGATGACTGTGGAGGATATGAGTGATAAAGAGCTTTCTTATGGACTGGTTCGAATGTTACTTAAGCCTAACATTCAGCCTCTACTGGTCCACACTATCAGACATATAGAGGTTCTTCCCAAAGGAAGGAAGATCACATAAGTTTTTGACCCCATGGCGAGAAATAAAAAATCCATCACAACAGAAGCAATGAAACTATTCAAGGAAGGCATCGACAATGGTTATATGGGTACCTTTCATTTTTATTTAAGAAACTATGGGGATATCTCTTAATCCTAGAACATAATGTAAGGATAAATGAAATTGCAAATGCGCTCATGTGTCTGAAAGCATGGAAAGCTTGATGTAAGCGAGCTAGATGAGCATTTTTTTTCTAAGTTTAATACAATGGGAGTTGTCTCCTTTGATAGCATTTACCTATGAAAAATTATATTAATTTAATTATAATAACATTGATAGGTGTTAACAATGAAAGTTGTTTATTTGAGAATTTGTGTACATAAAAAAATTTACATTAAGTTTCAGTTAAGTTTCAGTTCATAACTGATAGAAATCCACAAATATGCTGCCATCGTGTAGTTGCTATTTTTTATTTTTAGAAATTTCCTTAATGATGTTGATTGTACTATAATATGGAGGAATGCAAACATAGTTTGTGTTAGGAATATAGAATGACTCTAATTGTTCTAGAATCTACATAAATAACAGTTTTTGTTCATTTAAAGGAGGGTGGTATGTGAATCAGAGAAGTCAAAAATAATGGTTCATTTGGTTCCTTATCATAGGAACAAGGTTAGTTAGGATGTGCAAAGATTAGGAAAAATGATTGGGGTTGTTTGTAGACAAAGCATTGGGTAATTGGATATTATTTTAGCATCCTAATTTTATTTTGTTCTATGCATCAAACTTGAAGCCAAAGATTCTTGCTTTATTGATGAAGTTTTTTGAACTAGTTAGGAAGGATAGGGGTATATTGCCAAGTGAGGCCATTCTTGACTGGTCAAGCGCACAGTCAAAGTACAGTGGATTATATTAGAGAAGATGACAACCTCACAATTGTAAATCCTACAAAGCAAGGAAAAGATGTGCGTAGAACATTTACGTCAAAAAAAGTATTTAAATCAACTTTGACTCAAGGTTAGATCCTTATTTGAATCTTTAAAATAGTTTTAGTTGGTATGAGTTTTTCATAGTCCATGAAATTAGAAAGTAAACTTTTGGATTTAGCTATGTCTATTTTTTTGTCAACGTTTCGAATCACACTCCGTGATCTATCATTAGGAAAAGGAAAAATAGTGAAATAGGAGTGTAGATCAACCTAATAAAGGGTAGGAGAGAAATGAGGTGAGGGAAAAAAATATAAAATTCTATGAAAAATAATAATAATATTAACAACAAAAGACAAAAATAATAATTACATATACAAAAGTCAAAATTACAAAATATATTCATATTAATAACAAATGACAACATCATTACTCCTTTTTGAGGTAAGAATTTTTTTGAGGATCTCCAGCGAATGGGAGCCTTCAATTTTTTTGCCATGCATTCATTTTTTGTGAGTTTTCCTTCCTCACTTCAATTGTAAACCACTATTGCACACGCTTCACCCAAAACTTGACTTATTTGTAATGTATGGTAATTTTTTCCAAATTTGTTCTCAGCTCAATGACTGTCATGAATATATAGTCTTGCTGCTCCAAATATGTCCGAATAAGAATTTAAGAAATTTCATTAATTATTTGGGTTTCCTTCATTCACTTTTCTGCAAACTGGGTTCTCTAGAACGATTAAAACTTGATTTACTTGCAATGTATGGCCAATTTGTGCCAAATTTGTTCTCTGCTCAATGTCTGCCATGAATATATAGTCTTGTTGCTTCAAATCTGTCCAAATTTTTTCAATATTTTATGTAAAAATAGAGTTTGAAAGCAGACCTTGGATGTCCAATCAGACCATTAGACCAGTCTGGAAACTTTCTCAATTGTGCTTTGCTCAAAATTTAAGGTTTCTATCCCATTTTTGGCTTTTCATATCCCACGTCCTATGATATGTATAGAGACAGCTTTAACAATCCATCCCTTTACAAAATTTAATAAACTTTTTATTATTTTCTCTATATTTTACTTTATTTCCATCTTATAACCAACCATAATGGGGCATAGATCCATTTGGTGGAATTTCAAGCACAAAAATAAACCTCTGGCCTTGCTACAAGGCTATTCGGCTAAGGCCTGAGCACAAAAGGGGGTTAAATACCTCAATGATATTCTCAAAGATGGATTTCTCAAGGACTCAAATGATTTAAAAGATAAATAAGATCTACCTCCAAGTAATTCGAGAACATATACAATAATTAGAGAGGCACTTAGAGAGGTTCAATTCCCAGTAGAAGACTCTACTGATAGTTAGGAATATCTTGATTATAAATGGAAGAATGATAAAAAAATTCACTCCATTAATACCAAGATAGTCTATTCCACCCTAACTGAACATATTGAGGTAACAAAACATGTTAATAAGGCATGGAACACTAGCTTAAGCAAAGAACAATGGTAGAAATTTTTTGAACTAAATTGGAAAATGAAATTGGAACCAAAAAAGGCTAGCTTCAGGTGGTTGTTGTTGTTACAGAAACTCCCTTATAAAATGGATCATAATGACATTAACATATGTAGTATGTGCAGAGTCCCTAAGACTGTGAAACACACTTTTTTTAATGTATCTCCCTAAGACTGTGAAACACACTTTTTTTAATGTATCTTTGCTAAAGAATTGTGGAAACTCTTTTGCAGTAAAATGAATATATGGATTGAAAATAACAAACCGTGCCCCACAAATTTTTTGTTGAATGTTAGTAAAAAAATGAACAAGGACTGTATCATTCTTTGGTTTTGCATTTCTATTGAAATCATATGGTCAATCTAGAAGGCTTGGAATAATGAAAAATTTGAGGGAGAAAGGAGAGTGCTTACTGAGTCTTTTAGAACACTCACACTTCATAATATTGCTATGCAGGTCTTTATCACAATTGCCTTGTCGAAGGAGAAAGTTTGGGACTTCTTGAGAATTAGGAAAACTAAATTTGACACCATGTATGTAAGATATGGACACATGCGGGAAGGTGGTCATCCAGCCTTGGACACCTTTCTAAAGGCATTTGATGCAATCCAAAAGGATCTCACTAAGTGGGGCACAGGAAGAGTAGTGGCAAGTGAAGAAGAACAGGAAGCGGAAAGAGCTCTTGTTACCTTGAAAAATGCTATACCAAAGAGAGCTGCTAGAGACTGGTGATCAGCCAATCAGGGTTCGGAGCCCACTTATCTGCTTGAATTACTAAGACTCATCAGTTATTTATGCCACTAATTACAATATTTACTTTTTTTGGTCTGATAAGAATTTTTTATCACACCATGTCCAATATTGAGAAGGTCATGTCTAACACGTCAGAGGATTAAAATGAGAGATTTTGACCACAATTTTTCTACCACTAAGACGGCTATGCCTAGAAAGTCAAAGATAAATGTCAAAGAGAGTGATTTTAAGGCAACTGAAACTGAGGTCAGTCATATGGTATATATTACAGAAATTCTGGAAGTTCCTGGAATACAAAACAGTAATCATAGACATTCAAGAGGAGAGGTATGGTCACACATGGCAAGAGGGCCACCCAGGTGAAGACATCTTCCTGAAGGCACTATAAGATTTCCAAAATGACCTTAAGGAGGGCACAAAGAGAAGATCAAAAAAGGGGAAAAGCAATAGAGCTATGGCTGAGTGACAGACTGAGGATGAGTTTGGAGCAGCCAAGTCTTTAAAATGAACCTGAAGTTCGCAGCAAAAGGTGGAGACCACAGTGGCAACAACAAAGCAGAATGATCCATTCACGAGTTTTAAAGTATGACACATTACAGCATATCCTATTGTTTTTTTTTCTGATATATACGTTGGACTATATACTGTAATATTGTACATCCCATGCATGACAGTTTTGTATAGGTGTTCCATTTTTGTATAAGCGATGTCTTTTGTAAAGCTTTGTTGCAGGTACAACAAAGAAAGATGTAAGAAAGGGATAATAGTGCCCTCATATAAGGTTGTTGATATACAGTAACTCCATGATGATGTAAACTCTGTAAAACACATTATATATATGCAATATTCCTCAAATAATTCACATGCCTTTGTTGTAGTTGCACATTACATGTGGCATTTTGTCAAACAATTATTGTGTCTCCAAATTCTCTTTAATGTTTTGGAATTATATGATAAAATTTTCTTTTAGCCCGTCAACATTATAGCATATGAAATTATATTGAAATTAGAACAATAATATTAAAATTATAAAGTTATGTTGACATTCTATTAATCAATAATTAAAAATATATTCTTCAATATTTGTAAACATGATTTACATTCATTTTAATTATAACTCGTAAATCTAACTAAAGAATCAAATATTATTTATGATATTATAAAAATCAAAATCATAGTTGATATAAAATAAAATTATAATAAGTGAAATAAAACTTAAAGTTTCTAAACTTTAGAAAATTAAGTATGAAAGAAATATTCTATATTTACTATTTCATATATAAAAGTAAGTTTTTAAATTAATATACTTAATATATATATAACGTCTATATATATTTAATTTATAAAAAGATTACATAACTCAAGTTGCATATAACCATTATAAAATGACATTGTCTTATCAACCCTAAAAAACTATTAACAACCTATCAATGATATTAAGGCAACAAACTTTAGCAATAAATTTTTGACTGCAAAATATTAACATGAGATTTTCTAAGATCTATATTGGATAACAACATTTTCAACATGCCCTTACAATAATACTACAACCTTATAAAAAATATTCAGGATATTTTTAAAACATGATATCACTTAATTCTTATATATATATTTATTTAAGTAATCTTTTTCAATAAAAAATAATTATTATTTATAAAGATAAAATATTAAAAAAAATGTTAAATTACTACACAATAAAAAAAAATAAGTTTCTAAAATTTAGAAAGTTAAGTATGAAAGAACTTTCTTAAAGAAATTATAATAAATGAAATAACCAGAGTTTCTAAAAAAATTATAAAAAGTGAAATAGTTAGAATTTCTAATATTATAAAAATCAAAATTATAATTATAATAAATGAAATTAAACTTAGAGTTTTTAAAATTTTAAAAGTTAAGTATAAAAGAAATATTCTAAATTTAACATTTCATATAAAAGCAAGTTTTTAAATTAATATACTTAAAACTAGCAATTGCACCTTAGTGTGCAATGGGTACGCCAAAAAGTCTGTAAAATTAATCAAGATAAATTATGATCTATTTTTTTTACTATATAAAATTATAATAATTATTAATTATAAATTATTAATCATTTTATTTAATTAATAGTTTGATTTAAAAATATAATATATAAAAATAAGTATAATTAAATTATTTATTATTAATTATAAATTTTAATCATTGACCTGCCAAAGCTCCATTATTTTTACCTCCGCTTTAGCTTTAAATGCAATCAAAGTGCCGCCTAAACTCGTTGGAAAAAGTTTCAAAGATTTTAGAATAAACGAAAAAGTTCAGAAAAAAATTAAAAATAAAAATGCCTCCTCACACTCCCTCGAAGGGAAAAGGCAAAAATAAATAGTAGAAAAAAAACGAAACGGAAACAGTCGTTCATAATGAAAACCGCATTTTACCTCTAAAACCCTCGTCAAAACCTTATTTTCAGGCTGCAGCTCGCGAGTGTCGTATCAACCTTAAGCGCGGGGAAAGCAGCGAAAAAGTGGCGGAATACAGTCAAAAATATGGCGAAAAATGATGAATGGCTAAGATTTATTTAACGGTCGGTAGATTGATATAAACTATTGATTTGTATTTTTTAGCTTTGTCTTTTCTAAATAAGGACAGTCAAAAATATGGCAAAAATATGAACGGCTAAGATTTATTTAACGGTCAGTAGATTGATATAAACTATTGATTTGTATTTTTTAGCTTTGTCTTTTCCAAATAAGGATACGCCTTTGGCTAAATGAGCGTAAATTAAAAATTTTAAAAATATTTTATCACTTGATATTTTTTAAACAAATTTATTTAAATAAATTTTTCAATAAAAAATAATTATTATTTATAAAATAAGATATTAAAAATTAAAATTATTACAATAATAAAAAAATAATTTTAAAAATTTTAAAAAATAAATATGAAAGAATTTTACTAGATTTACTAATAAAAGTAAGTTTCTAAATTAATATAATTAAAATTTCAAAAAAAACTCATGTGAACAGATTTCAAAAAAGGACGCTTATTTCTCTCATTCTTTGTGTAAAGGTTTGTGTTGAAGGAAGTAGGAAATACAACATGCAGATATTCGTAAAACCCTAATTGGCAAGACCATCACTTTGGAAGTGGAGAGCTCCGGCACGATTGACAATGTGAAGGCAAAAATCCAAGACAAGGAGGGCATTGCCACCGCTCAACAACACATCATCTTCGCTGGGAAGCAGCTCGATGACGATCGAACCCTAGCTGATTACAACATACAGAAGTAGTCTACATTTCACCTCGTCCTACGCCTGCGCGAAGGGTTTTAATTTCTCTCTTTGATTCGCAACTCTCATACATGTATGCAAGCTTTTCAGTTAAATAAATAAATCTGGATACATGTATTCAAGCTTTTTAGTTAAATAAATGAATTTGTATACACGTATTCAAGCTTTTCAGTTAAATAAATGAATCTGCATCTCTTTTTCCATTTGCGTCTGATCTTCAAATGACAAATCAAATAAGAATTTATTAAATTGGGGTATTCTAGTATCATAAGCGCAGAAATTTTAAAACTTTGTGAAATGAAACATCTTAAATTTTTAGTTTTATCTATTCACGGTTTACAAAGATAGAGAGATTGTTATGAAAAAATATGGCTGCATTTTCAGTTGCATTTCAACATTTTCAGTTGTTTGGGAATAATCAGTAGCAAAATCAAATTATTTTTTTCTTAATCTGGTCGCATAAAGTTCACCCAATTGTAAATATTTTCTGAAATCTGATTATATTCGTAACTCTTATGTATTCAAGCTTTTCATTTAAATAAATAAATCGATATCTATTTCTGTTTGTGCCATTTGTAATGCCCCACCGCGCAAACCCCAAAGGAACAAGTAAACACGCAACAATTTTTTTTTTTTAAAACATAATAAATGTACTTAAGTATTCCAACATAACAATGTTCTAAGTTGCACAACTAAATCCCGTGGGGTACACGAGGTGACATTACTAAACTAATCCCATAACAAGGATAATAAATGTAATATTAAATAATCAATAATGTAAATCCAATCATTCATGACATCAATTAAAACGTTCATTCACGATATCAAGCCAAATGTGAATATACCTTGGAAATAAAACCATACATACATATGACAATAAATGAATCATCACGATATAAAGTATATATATATTTTGATAGATACAACAGAACTTTACAATGCTTACAAATGGTAGTACAAGAATGAATCACATGACGTGATAGTACAATACATTCATCTGAAAATACATCTCAATAATCACTTATACAAATTACATCATAATCTTCCCAACATATGTGGAAGAGATACATCAATAAATGAAATACATTAGTAGTACCAATACACATCTGAAGCATATGAATCTTGGATCAACAACATCTGCCAAAACCCTGTAGTGAAAGATACAACTGCAACCAAAGGGAACCCAATGGGGTGTGTAGCACGTTCCACCCAACCACCCCCATGCTAGGAGTAAACAAGGAAGGATCCCCAACCAAGCACATCAACAGCAACACAAGACTAACTCCATACAAGATAACATATCAAAAGACCACATAGAAACTAAACAACGATAAATCAGTAAAGGTCATAACAATAAACCACTTTCCAAATATTACAACCATAAGTCACAAATCACATCATCAATAATTCTCAAGTGATAATATCAAAAGACTAATTCTAGAGGACTCCAATAAAACAACACAAATGGAATGTTAGAGGAGAGTGTCATCGCATGGCTTAACATGGATTATCCAGACAACCTATCACAAGGTGCCGCCTCCATCTCTACATGGATTATCCTGACAACCTAGTTCAAGGTGTCACCTCCATCTATGGTTCTCCTGACAGCCTATCTTACGACATCGCTCCATAGGGTTACTCATGCGGAATCGTTAACCTTTCATGGAGATAAGGCAACGATCTTGCCAACCATGGCCTTCTTGGTCCCCTTTAGTCTATAATAGCACTAACAGGTGGACGAGGCATCACAATTATCTTATTAATGTTTAAACCACCCACCATGATTAATTACTTAGGTTATCACTGATTACTCTAACTCTATGTGGGTTACCCTAACAACCCCTTTGTGCACTGGCCCCCACTTAGAGCCACTCTCTCTAGAGACTCAACACAAAATATCCAATACAAAAGGATTGTATCAACAAGAAATATTGAACCAATCAAATGGATCATCTGCGAGGCATAACCATCTCGCCAAAACATATGAAACACATCCACAAAATGGTACAATCCCTGTGCAAACTAAATCACAACCATGGCCAAAACATGGGCCAAACATCAAAATACGAGATTAAAAATATACATCAGTATCCCCACCTCTGGAAGTTCCTAAACACAACTTAAACTCCTATAACAAGATAAGCTAACTCTAGGGTTTTCCTCCAAAACATAAACCTGAACCAAAAGAAAACCACAGTAGACTCAATGAATAGTCTCAAGAGTAAGCAATTTACCCAAAAACAACGCTGCATAACTCATTTCAAAACATGATAAATATCGCCAATAAAACAAATCAATTACTCGAAAATATTCAATAAATTAACACAGTTTATTTCTAAATTTTCACAATTAAACTATAATAATACAAATTTATACAATTTTTCCAACATTACTACACATGAAATTATATATACTTTATCCATGTCCTCAACATAAAAAAATTATCACTATATATATATATATAAATGTATATATATATATATATAAATGTATATATCTATATGTATATATACACATATATACACTTTTTACGTGTATATACATATATATCTATATGTATATATACACATATATACACTTTTTACGTGTATATACATATATATATAAGAGTATATATACAATATATATATATATAAATAATGATATATTTTTAAACATAATTAAAAATACTCAGAATGATATATATATATATTATATAAATACGAATTAAACATTAAAATTAAATTAAAATTAAATTTAATAAAATTTATAAACTTTAAAAAGATACAAAATTTATAAAGAAAATAAAATAAATTTTAAAATAAACCATCTACGCCTCCATTGAGGAGGCTGCGAACCTCCCATTAGGGAGGCCACGACCTCCCCAATGGGCACGCATAGTAGCCAAGGGTTGTCGTGCCAACGACCACTTAGATTGCTATGTATAGTAGTCCTTGACTGCTGGCAACCAATATTGCCACCCGCACCAAGCAGAGGGGGTGTACAGGGGTACGGCATGGCCGACCCCTCCCCAATATAACTTTTTTTATATATAATTTTTTTTTTATATATAAAATATCTACTTCCAATGTAAGCATGAATCCATTGCAAATAAATTCTTTTTGTTTTTAATATATATATATATTTCATTCAATGGACAGAAAACGCAGGTCACCCTGCATGCAAAATTTTTGTTTAATATATAAAATTCGTACCTCAAACCCAACAACGCCAGAATATTTTTAAAGTATATTTTATATTAAATCCTTATTCGTACGAAAATTCAGAAGAAATATGAAAAGAACTCATAATTACTTAAATATATTTTATTCTTTTCACATAAACGAAATCACACAGGTACACAAGATTTATATATATATATATATATTCATTTAAATGACTCAAACAGAATAATAATGTATATGTATATCTAATTTTGTTTATATATATATATATATTTAACAAGAGATTCAGAATAATATAACAATAGATTTTTCAATAAACCCAAAATAGATCTGGTATGCAAATTCAACCCACAATCAAACTGATTTTTGTTTGAAAACAATAAATTTCACTATTGAACTATATTGAAGAACTTCAAAAAGGTTTTACTGAAGTTTCCCACAAAAGATTCAAGGGTTTAATACAACAAATTTTCAATCACATAACCATTTTCAAAAATAGAGGGATGGATTTTCAAAACACAATAAACTAGATTTGTTTACAGAACAATAAAAGAATAATAAATTAACAGGAAAAAAACCTGGAATCCTTCGTTCGATGTAGAATCGTCTCTGTAGCTTCTTCTCAAATTCTTGCCTTCAACTCTCTTTTGAATCAATATTTTCTTCAAAACAATTCTTTTACCCAGAAGCACCAAAAAAAACTATATATTTTTTTTTAACAGACCAAAAACCAAAAAAAGCCCTTTTGTCCATAAAAAATCCCTCACAATATTTAAATAAATAAAAATAAATAAAGCTCATCATCTTTTTCCTCAAAAATCCTCTCTATTCATTGGTTCTTTTCTTGCTTTTTAAAAGCACATACTTACCTCACAATTTTAATTAAAATTTAATTATTTTCTCAAGATATTCTCTACAAAATTTTTTTAATTTAATATCAGGAAAAAGATAATATATAATTATCATCATCATTATTAATTTAAATTAATTACTTGCACTTTTAATTAATTAAATAATTTTTTAATACACAATATATTTTAAATTCAACATTTTACGAACTTACAATTAATTAAAGCAACAAGACAACCTTAATTAATCTTATAAATGACGAGGGAGCAAACCCGAGACACAGAAATACACTCACAAAACAGAGAATAATATTTTATTCATAAATATTGAACTTCTTACATGCAGAGGATCTCAAATCCCCAAGCTCTGTATTACATGCAAATTACTAACTTGCAGAAAATTACCCAGATCCCCTTTCACAGCATGCGAACTTCTTTCCCCAAAAAGTTACCCAAAAATCAGAAACAAGCCCCTAAATAGACCCATTTCTGTTTGGAACCAAAAACAACCTTCGAGATAAGATTTTTGACGGTTTGGCGCCAAAATTACAATTTGAAATTCAAGTTTAAATTCACGGTTGAAAATTAGCATATTTCTAAAATATGCACCAACTTCCGGCAGCCATAACTTTTAATCCGACCGTCGGATCTTCAATGATAATACCTTTTCGGAAAGGTCTCGAAAAGACGATTTTCCACAAAGTAGGCCTTTGGTGGACTACTTTGGCGTTTCCGCAAATTTTCAGGCCCATCCGGGATTGTTTAGTGCCTCAAACTGAGCTCGGAAGGTTTTTCAGGGTAAAAAGCAGAAACTGGAACTTGAATAACTTTCAAGTCGTGAATGATCTTGACCTGATTCTTTCACCTGTGTATTTTTCCATCCTGAACCTTCCATAAATTTTCTGTCTTCCCATGACTCCAAATGCAAACCTGCTAAAAATAGCAGTTGAGCAAAAAAAGCAGAAAAACTGTTCTGAAAGTTGGAAACTCTTATTTGACGAAAAGGGTATCCAGAAATACAAAAACATCTACAAAAAGAAAACCGCGGGAACAAAAATGGA